>VMBQ01000455.1:127823-235203 GCA_007657795.1 Dreissena rostriformis
TTCAGTCATTTATTAAAATACATGTACATTCATTCATTTAGTGATAATACATTAAATCATATAGTGAAAATACATTCAATCATTTAGTGAAAATACACTCAATCATTTAGTGAAAATACGCTCAATCATTTAGTGAAAATACACTCAATCATTTAGTGAAAATACACTCAATCATTTAGTGAAAATACATTCAATCATTGAGTGAAAATACACTCAATCATTAAGTGAAAATACATTCAATCATTTAGTGAAAATACATTCAAATTAAGACAGCTTGCAATATGAAATGCAACAACCACAACATTAACCACAAAATTGCACCAATTAGAACAAATTATTCAACCTCATATTCTATATATGAGACCCTCAGGCTTTTTCCTGGCAATTTTGGGAAAAATGCAATTTTGTAATTGGGATTTTTTTCCGCGCAAAGTCTACTGATTTCGGAAAAACTAATTTAATAAAGCTCTTTATAATAATTTACAAAATAAGAAAGAAAATGTAAATTATAGTTCTTTGTTAGATGTTATTGAAATGAAATTGAGAAATAATAATCGGTAGACACTTATTTTTTTATTTTTTTGTAATAGGGGATTATTTTTTTTCAAATTAGGATTTTGTTTTTGTTTTACCATTTTGCGTTGGGAATAAAACGGACCCGTTTTTACATCAGTAAAGGCCTGACTCTGTTTTCATTAAACGTTACTCCAGAAACGGTACCACGAACAGCGGCTTGTTAGTTTTGGGGTTTGCGTTGAACACGTGCATTTCTTTCCGGTGGAAGTCAAACACTGCCGTTGTCAGAGTAGCGCTTCTCGCCAGTGTGGGTACGCGGTAGATGGGATGTTCCGGATGTGACGTATCGCCTAGGATAGCACAGATTCCCGCCATATCCGTGGGTGGGGGAAGTGATTCGGCGACTCGAGCGCGGTCGATTGAGTGCTGGTAGTGCTCTTGTTTGCCCCCCTGGAAGTACTTGTACTGGTTTGCGTGCACGTAGTGTGGACTTCCGGTTGGCTGCATCGGTAAGTGGGTCAGGAGAACCGATGATCCATCCTATTGTAATCAAAATAATACAAATAAGTCTCGCTCTGTGAAATAGGGGTTTGATGCATGTGCGTAAAGTTTCGTCCCAGATTAGCCTGTGTAGTCTGCACAGGCTAATCAGGGACGACACTTTCCACCTTAACTGAATTTTTGTCAAGAAGAGTCTTCCTTTAAACGACAAATGCAATAAAAGCGGAAAGTATCGTCCCTGATTAGCCTTAGCGGACTGCACAGGCTGATCTGGGAAGACACTTGACGCGCATGCATTAAACCCCCTATTTACACGGCAAGGCTCAAATACATTTCACAGATTAGGTCAATATATTAACATGAAAGGACATCCAGGGTCAGATCTTTTTCCTCACATCGTGACGTTTTTTACAACGTTATTTACCCAAATTTCTTTTATAACGTCATGCCTCATTACAGTCAAAGAACTAAAGACAATAACAACGATTAAAATTCAATCTATGTATATGTATACAATATATGAAAACGGCATAAGGCCTATGCATTAAAGTATTCCATGCAAGTAATACAACTTCCATAATGATCGAAATTTTCTGCTCTAACGCTGATGGAATTTTTACAAAATAAATCTAGTGCNGGACATCCAGGGTCAGATCTGTTTCCTCACATCGTGACGTTTTTTTCATGTTACAACGTTATTTACCCAAATTTCTTTTATAACGCCTCATTACAGTCAAAGAACTAAAGACAATAACAACAATTAAAATTCAATCTATGTATATGTATACAATATATGAAAACGGCATGAGGCCTATGCATTGAAGTATTCCATGCAAGTAATACAACTTCCATAATGATCGCAATTTTCCGCTCTAACGCCTAATGGAATTTTTTCAAAAATAAATCTAGTGCAAAAAAAAGCAAACATGGTTGTATTTAATTTTCATGCAACTGAGAGGGTCAATTTGTACTTCATCATAATACAGTCAGCCATCAAAATGACCATTAAATCTCTGACACAATTATGTTTAATTCTTAAATCAACCATCAAACTAATTTCTTGTGAACAAACTAAAATACATCAACTATCACTATCCATGCAGTTAACACATTCAGCATGACTTGCCATACTGTACAATTTACGGTCAATACTTTAGCTTCATACGAGGAGAGGGGGGTGGGGGGCATGTATATCGGTAGCATGACAACTGAACAATATCAATGAATAATTAGCGCAAAATCCAAGTTGGGATTGATTGATCTAGTAAATAATAAAGCGAAACTTATTCACATGCATAGCTTTACATGGTTTGGAAAAGAAGTCACGTTTCAATATACAAATGTACTACGTAGGGCTTATGAATCATCAGCGACAGTATTTATTAATTTTTGACTTCATGTATACATTTTGTCGACATGGAATATAAACTGTGGATAAGGCGATATCAGTTCACTTGAGCGTTGTCTATGCACAACCCAGAAGGGCTAGAAACATTGTTGTAATAACGAAAAGAAAAAAACGGTTCTCTAGATTAAAAAAAAGGATTGTTTCATCTATAACATGCTGAGCTATTATTGTGCATTCAGCTTCAGTTTGTGAACTTCAGTAACATTTATAATCCGTTCATACGAGACTTCAGAAATTGTGCTAACAATAAATAACAGATAACACATAAAAAGAGTTCTTTTAAATGGCCATTATTGTCAGCATTGGCATAGTATAAAATATCGTGCTGTTTCAAAATATCAGACGTTTTTTTTCCTTCTTTAAAGACCACCTGTCAAAGGCACTTTCCCAATTGAGGAAAAATTACAAAATTCCCAATCGCAGTCCGAAAAACTCCCAAAAGGGAAGAAGGTTGCGTCAATTTCTCAACGTGTATTATCTGCAAGTGAACAAATAAAATGAGCATGAAAACTAAACATTTCAGCTAAAAAGCATGTAAAAGAATATTTAGATGGGTATGTGCAATTAAGTACCGAGCCATTAAAAAGACCAATAATTCCCAAACTGAAGATTTCACGAAATGAATTTTCCCAATTTCAGGGTTTTTCACGCCAATTTTTTTTCCAATTTTCACAGTATGGGTACTTGTTCAAATTGGGCAAAAACAAATCGCTGACAGCATCCGTATCTACCTTATCAATCTGAGTGATATCCAACACTAAACCTCTGCCTAAACAAGATCGTATCTTCGGGGCATCATATCTAACGTTCAATGCGACCGTAATATGTTATAAAGTAAAGCTGTTACTACGAACGCAAGTTATGACGTAATTATGTCAAGACGTTACTGCGTTTCTATGTCAGTGTAGAGCCTATGCCTCTAGCGACCACATGATGAAAGAGGGGATACTTTCGAAATTCGCTTATTTACCTTAATTTAATTTATTTCTTGTAGCTTTTTCTATCATACGCCACTAAGACTATCTAATTATTTAATGACCTTTAAAATGGATTTCAGTTGAAGCAGAATCCTGCTTTGTCATGCAAGCATTTTGCAATTTTATAATACACGCAATTGTTGTTTAAAGTTCAACAATATATTCTAAAAGTAATACAATGCAACATTTGTAGAGCAATCTACAAATATTTAGAAACAACATATCGACACTTCAGTATTTTGACCCCATGGCATTTAAATATAACGACTGAAAATGACTCCTGTTTTTTAAAAGCTATATTGAAATCCCTGATCTGATTTTCCTTCGAACATGACGTCAATACGTTACCTTGTACGTGTACACCTCCAGCGACCACATGTCGTCGGTGTGGATACTGGCGATGTTGACGTTGATACCGTAACAACATCCCACTGGCTCGTTCTTCATCACTGCCACAATCTCATCTAAAACAACATGATTTCTCGCAATAATAGTACACACAAATTCAGCAGAACACCCTTGTATTATCGAATAATAATTAATTCAAAAACTCAAAAAGCGTCTCTAGCATCTTCTGTGATCATAGAATTATATATACTTACAGCATAAAGTGAACTTAACGATATTACCCCGGCAGTCATACTTAAAGAACTCAAAGCGAGAGCGCTTATTGACGAAACAAGAGTAAAGAACACGAAATAAAGCGATCAGATACTGATCTGATGCTTTCTGTATACATACGAGTCGCACTCTGAAAAAAGGGGGTTTAATGCATGTGCGTAAAGTGTCGTCCTAGATAAGCCTTTGCAGTCCGCACAGGCTAATCAGGGACGACACTTTCCGCTTTCATTGTATTTTTCATTTAAAGGAAGATTCTTCTTGACGAAAATCCAGTTTAGGCGGAAAGTGTCGTCCCTGATTAGCCTGTACAGATTGCACCGGCTTATTTGGGACGACACTTGATGCACATGCATTAAACCCCCTTTTCTCAGAGCAAGGCTCATATGTATGTAACTATGTTCTATACCATGGTAGATAATATAGGCTTGAATACGAACTCTATAACATAACATTATATGTGTCAACAACCCGTATTTTTAAATGCCCCCTGGTAGCCACTTGATTGTAAATTGTTGGTAGCCTAGCAAAATTTAAAAAAGCTATGCACTCGATTTTCCGAAGCGTACTTCTCAAGACTGTAGATTCACGCCAACAAAACTCACCTATAGTATCGCACGCTAGAAGCGCTCGCAGAAGCACCACGATTGGAACGGCTCCCGTGTTCATCTGCAAAGGCATCTGGCTGTTTATTGTTATGACAAAATTATTATTCATAGCATAATTGAAACCCGGCAGATCGCCAGGCGGGACGTAAGAAACAAATCGCTCGTTTCGCTGAAAAATGGTACGTTGTATTTCAGTAAGTGACGTACTGACGTCATCAAATTTCCCAGTAGACGCATCGAGGTCCTGAGTGACGTCATTCTTGTTTATGGTGACGTCGACGACAAAACATTTGCCAGCCAAGTCCTTGATCCAGTCTTCGTTGTGTGCCATCATTCGACACTCGGGCGTGTTCACCTGGACGTCTGTGCAGCGTTGCCCCGTGTCCGAAACACCTGTAAAAGAAAACTGACCAGTTGCAAGGCATAATACGCCCCTCCTTCTTTTTTTTTGTCTACGGCTTCTTGTCCAATTATTCAAAAGTCAATTTAAGACATTTTGTCAACCATGTGCAGTTATTTACAGTTGAATTCATATAATCAACAACTCAATTTTTTAATTGACAAGTTGCTACTGCTTTGTCAATTATATGACCCATGTCATGCGGAAATGGTCTTATGCCATTTTCAGCCAGCGTAGCTATAGACCAGCCTGTGTATTCGCGCAGGCTGAAAAGGAGCTACGCCGTCCCTTTTTAAGGCACACAATTTTTGTAGTCTCATCATCGAATGTGAATGTTGGTTTTGAGCTACACTGGCCACATGTGGCAAAAGACCGATTTTCACATGACGCGGCTCATATGACCCAGAAGCTTGCTTTGTAACAGAATTACAGATCTTGAAAATGGTTTAAGTTGGTAACGTTTTCAATTTCGCTGCGAATTGGTGGTTACAAATAAATAACGTTACTCTTACAAAATCTTATGCATACTGAGCATACCCACTATTTTACTAAACATGATGTTATCTTGCCATATTCATTGCAAAACGTGAACAATAAGTTGGCTTAAAAGTAAAAGATAATAAAATTCAGAGAGGGCCCAAATGCCTATTGTGTGCATGTTTTATAAGTATACCATTTTTAATGTAAGCAACAAATATGACTAACTACAAAATTATAAAAACTTCAAACAAAGATTTTCAAATACATGTACATCAATTTCTCAAATACAACATTAAATGAACTGAAAGTCAATTTTAATAAATAAACAAACAATCAAAGTACTCTTGCAAATATATTAAATACTTGATCAAGTGTCATTTTCACTTCATGGCTTGCATGGTTCCAGACCAGGGCCCGTATCCACAAAGCTCCTAAGGGAGATCTTCACCTTAGTTCAAATATTTTCCCCTTAATTTTCGCTAATTTGTCGGCATTTTCGCCTTAACTTTTAAGGAACCTCCGGAGGACCCTTAGGTATTAAGGAAAAAAAAACCAAGCACTAGACTGACCAAGTACTGGACTGACCAAGTACTGGACTGACCAATCATATAATACATCTACAGGCAAAATTACTCTTCAAACAAACAAAATATGTCCAGTTTTCATGACAATATTAATAAGCCAAAAATTGCATGATAAAATAATATAATGAGCCTCCCATCAGCATATAGCCCGTGCCATGCGTAAATGGGTCTTATGCTTTATGCGGCCAGCCTTGCTCCAGACCAGACTGCACATTCATACAGACTGATCAGGAGCTACGCTGTCCGCTTATGAGACCACAAAACCTTGCGTGACTTTAAAGCTTAAAGGATAGCTCCTGACCAGAAAGGCTGGAGATTTTGCTGGCCACATTTGGCATGAGACCCATTTTTGGCGGCTCATATGTTGATTTGCCCTTTTGTCAATGTAATCGTTTTAACTGGAACTAAGGTGTGGAAAATCAGATAAACAGAAATAATGTGTATGCTGTCATATGTTAAGATCCCACGAATGAAAATATGCCATTCAATAACTGCTTGATCTGGCAACGTGACCTTAATAGACATATTTGCTGTGAAAAGTTTAAATTCCTCACTCCCCATGATTATTTAGCATTCATCAAAAATCACAAACATTGCCATGTGCACTTTGGAAAATCAGAAATAAACAATGCATGTGCTCTTTTGTACAAAATTGTTCAAGGCTTAATGCGTGATGTCAAAGTGTGATGTTTGGATGATATTGCAGACTTATTTAATAATGCAATAAACCTTTTATAAAATTAAAATCCACATTTTTATACCACTACAAAGATAATGTTGAAGGGCATATGGTGTTATCCTTTTCCTGTTGAGGCATGTGTGTGTATGTACGGGCATTTTCTTGTATGGTTCATAACTTTATCATCCATGAAGGGATTTTAAGAATAAATTGGAACAAATAATCTTATACAGACCATGTTTTGCTTGCAACAACCATATCACTGTTTTATAGGTCAAGGTCACAATGGACACTTGTAGATGTTAGTTTCTGGCCTATAACTTATATACATGTGCACGATGGGTTTTGCAATGAAGAGGCATAAGTTATTATCAATCTAAGACTAAGTGCAAAAAAATAAATGAAATGACAAGATAGTTATGGTTCTTGAACTGTGCACATCGTATAATTTTTATCTATTAAACTACAAAGTATTTTACGACTTAAAATAATACAGAGCATATGCTCCGAACATGAACATTTCGCGTTAAATCCTGTATTGGTACTGCGCGATTAATAGTTTCATTAATAAGAGTATGTTGGCGCTATCTCTTTTCAATAATACAATCCCCAATAACAAAGAAACACACAAAATATCGCAGAATGATTCGAACTGGGTAGCAAGAGGTCAAAGCCTGTCAAATTTAAATTTTAGCTTGAAGTCACATTTAAAGTCCATGCTTCATGAAACTTGGACAGAGAATTTGTTAAAATTACACCTCAGCTAAATACGAAACTGGCTTCGTTCCGTTCAAAAACGCCAGGGGGGGGGGGCAGTGTAGGTTTCCTTACATGGTTATTGTAAAAAATGGTTAACACTCGTGAAGAAACATTGATGGTACAATAGTCATGATTGAGTTCTTATGATATCTGGGCTGAGTTCGAACATGGTTCTGATTCGTTGAAAAACATGGCCGCCAGTTGCGAGTCAGTTTTCTCAATATTCCTTTAGTTAAACCTTGGTAACATTCAATGAGTCACATTTATAGTCAACTCTTCATGAAACATTGTCAAAACATTCGTTCTCATGATATCTCGGCTGAGTTCGAAAACGGTTCTTGTTCGTTCAAAACCATAAGGCAGTTTTCCTTATATAGCTAAAGTAAAACCTTGTGAACACTCCAAAAGTCACATGTATAGTCCAATCTTCGAAAAACGTGGCCACAACATGTATTGTTGTGCACGGCTAAGTTCCAAAATGGTTCAGGTCGCTTGAAAAACAAGGCAACCATGTTGATGAGGATGATCACAATGATGACGATGATGATGATACTGGTGATGGATTCAGAAACATTACTAAAAACCATAACTTTTATCTATATTGCATTACTCACGTTATTTATTGTAATTACTACATTTATTATATTTCTTTCAGAAAGTTACATGTTGTAAAATCAGAAAAAAAACAAGTTTCATCTGTATCTGACTTTACCTTTCATTTGTATATCCTTTCCTCTGTCAAATGTACTTATTATAACTCTAGCGACTGTGCTTGATTTGTTGTGGCACAATAGTATGTATTGATGCCTTGTGAAATACCCATGTGGTTAGTGTGTAACAGGCTTATAGCATAAACTCACTAGACTTTGGCCCCAGCTGGGCACACATCAAAGGCCTTTGATGCCAAACCGACACCATTGATAAGTGAAGATAGCAGCTTGAAAATGTTTGAGACAGTTTATTAAAAAAGGCACATGCAGTTATTCAGTGGTTTTTACGTGATTATCACAAAATTGTGTTTTTAACAAGTTTTAATGTTGTTTATATTCGAAATATCATTGCAATGTGAGTCTGAAAACGGTTCTTGTTGCTAAAACAAGATCCCAGGGAAGAGATCAGTTGTTCTTCATATAGCTATATTAAAACATTGTGAACCCCCTTTGAGTCGCATTTTAGTTCAAATTTAATGAAACTTGCTGAGAATATATGTTCAAAAATTAAATGTTTATGTTTCATAAAGGACTTTCATTATATTGATCTCCACCTTCTCAGAATAGTTTAGATCTTTCGGGTCTCAGGTGAGCGCCTTAGGGCCCATGACCCTCTTGTTCGACAATATTATCGTCATAACACAGCATAGTGTATTGTGTCACAATAGGTATACCGTATTCGTTATAATAGACGCGCGGAAATGAGCGATTAAACTTAAACCAACATTAACAACCAAACATATACATGATTTTACCCGTTTTATTTGTTTCTACTACACAAGTGACATAGCTATTTACATACCAAGTAAAACAAATAATGTCTTGTTTAACACTGTTATGGTACATTTCATTTTTATCGTTAAATAAAAACAACTCTAAAAGCTGCTGGAAGTGTTTACATTTTTCGAATTCATGTAATGCAGTTGTGACCTTTCCAGAAGCAACAGGGCTGTATCCCATGGCTTTTGTAAGGTTTGCTCGAAAAAATGACATAAAACAATTGTAAACAGAATATGTAAAAATGCATCAACGTTTAAATGTTTAATTTGATCTAAATGTTGTTGCGGCGACACGCCTCCAGGGGCAGTTTAACTCAAAAGTCATGCATTTCTATGAGAATTGTATTTAGCATGGTAACCAGATAATAAAAATAAGTGAAACTTAAACTGCTGGAAATGTTAGAAATGTTAGATATTGTATAAAATAGCATGTGTGCAATCTACAAAATGAATATGCTTTACTTAAGAACTTTTTTTTCCATTTTGGCAACATACAATGTCAGTATCAAAATGGATACCTTTAACAGTTTGAAACGAAAATTAATAATTAAATACCATTTATTGTTCTAAGGGGTTTACACTCAGGATGACATTATGAACCAATTAAATCTTTAAATATTTGTTTGTAATATATATATATTTATTTTCTAATGAGTATCTATTTCAGTAATATAGTTCAATCCAGATTGATTAAAGGTACTTGTAGGTCATAATAATAATGTTTCATATCAATGACTCCAAAAAAACGTTTAATTAAAGGTATTATTGCAAGTGATTTGTGGCGCTGTAGCGTATCTCGTAATCACAACACAATAACTCCGAAAAACAACACTTTAACACAATTCAGAACAAAGTCTTTCATAAAGGTAATTCCAATTTAATTATGTTTAAATTATAATTATTATAAGATATTTATGAATTTTTATACGAAGTTTCCAAATAATATTAATTTAAAGTTAAAAACAACAATTGTTAGTTTCAATTTTATGAATTCAACAGTAAGTCTAAATGGTCTGATACAAGCTAATTTCAAAATACGCTGAACTGAAGTACATAAAAACATGGCCCTTTTTATACTTAAAACCACAAATCTACGTTGCTACTTAATATAATACTTTGCGACCCACTACAGATGTATATTGTCTTGTTATAAATATTATTATATTATTACATAAATTATGTTATTTTCGTGTTCGAAGTCAATACTCATCTACACAACTAATGTCGATTTCCCAACCATTTATATATTCTTATATGAAGACTGTCGTCGTCTTGATCGTTATTATATATAAATGAATACATGTTTGGTGACTTTAACAGGTGAATATTTAATCAATAAATTTAATTATGTTATTTAATACAAGTGAAACTCAATAAATGTGGCTTTCTATCATGGGCAAGTTTGTTATTATTATCTAAATTATTCATTAATAAATGTAAAGACCCCTTATCTCGATGTTCATATCAACTTATTTATGCAACCTTAACGGCNGCTCAAAATAATTAATAAAATGCATATAGATACTTGAAGACAAATATGTTTGGTAACGTTACTTGTACCCCATTCTATACTTTATGTGCAATCAGTATTCCGAATATTGCACCCATGCTCCACCAATAAAGTTAAAGACCATATAACAGTTATTCATATACAATATTTTCTAGCAGTTGACAGAAAAGTGCAGTAATACACCATTCTAGATAATACGCAACAATAATTCAAATATTAAAAGGGCGGGAACAATGTATTTCTTCGCACGACTGTCCATTATGCAAGCATAGTGCATGGTTCGCTATTGTGTAAGAAGAGTATATAGTACCGCACTTATACGTGTAAGCCAACTTTCGTTCCCCAAAACCAAAAAGCGTTCGCTTTTTTGGTGAACATAACAAAACACGATTAAAACCATGAGGACAATGCATTTCGTGTGCAAATTCCTTCTACCTCAGAGGTCAGGGTCGCTCTTAGATGTCAAGGATCAAATTTTACAACATACCCGACTGGTGCCGTCGCCACTAATTTAAATCCGACGACCACACCGATCAAGGGAATGATGATGATGATGACTCGTGCTTTATGTACACATGTTTTGTTCATTTATGTCTATCATATTGTCAAAAAATGGTGTCCGGGAACTCAGGTGAGCGCTGTTATTTTAATGTTTTCGCTATTGAGGATCCATTCGAAATTATTCCGTTTAACATGATGCTCAAAGTATACGTCAATTTGTTAATGAGTGTAGTTGAAGAACTGGAATATCTGACATAAATTATTAAACAAATCTGGTAATTACGAAGTTCCATTTGGAAAATCAACAAATTACCTTGATACCACCAAGTCCTACGAAATCCATTTTGACCGTCATATTGGCCTATTGTCTTCATATATATGAACATGATCTAAGTGATCATGCTAACCGATAGAAGTCTTATTTTACCATATAAACTACATGCAAACAATAGCCAATACAAAAGACCCAAGCATAATTAACAATGCAGATCAAATATAAAACAGCGTTCACTCATAATAGTTTCAAAATTATTAACTAATTAAGCCATAGGTTACCAAATTGTTTAGAACGGCAATTGTTTTTTGACAATAATTCGATTACATTTGAAATATTGCAGATTTTAATAGGATTCCAATGCTGATACCATTACATGATATATGATTTGCAATTACAAAGACGTATATTTATGCAAACAATATTAAACCCCAGGTGAGATGCATTCAAAATGCCCACACAATTGAGTTTACTGGTTAAAACAATGATCCTCGTAACCGTATAATTGGTTATATTGTCGGCATTAATCAAGCAAACTGATAGAATAAAGGCTGTCGTTCATTGCTTTAACCATACACATTTGAAGTAGTCTCTAGGGGACCATAATTAGATTATTTTCTCAACGGCAAAACGTGTCTTATACAAATATAAAAGATGATTCAAGGACTACACAGATATAAATAAAGTATGAACGTGGTTTCTCCTTATCATATTTCATAACGGGGCAATAGCTCTTAGCAGCAGTTACTTCACTTTACATGAAAATCTCTGTGTACTTTAACTTTTGTTCCATAAGGAAGGTTGATGTGTAGGAGATTTGTAAATTGGTAAGTGAATGGGCTGTACAATTGCTGATATGCATACATACATGTAGTATTGTGCAGATACAATTCACAAGTCAAATGTTTAACATCAATGTTAAGTGATCTTGTCACGTTTTAATTAGCTCATGTAGAAGTGAAATACATGCTGTCGTGTTAAATACGTAAGCGACGATAACGGTGGTATGCATTGAATTTCATGTCTGTTCGTCCTGCAGGATTTGTAATAGAGACATTAAATGGCCCAGTTGTCTGGAGTCGCCTGCCCCTGACACTTCTTTCCATGGTTGAGTTACTTTGTCTGTTTTTGTTCTTTTAAGCCGTTTTCAACAGTATTTCAGTCATGTCACGGAGGGCAGTGAACCAACTCACACGTTCCATACGTTTGCATGTTTAGCAGTGCTAAGTACTGATACTTAGGCCAGTATATGACAACTTCCAAACTTGAATAAGAGGTCGGTGGAGAATGGCTTTCTCAAAGAGTTTCATGACCAATCCCCAAACTCGTTAAGTGGCCGAGCCGGAGATCGAACCCTCGATCCTCAGATGTGTAATCCAGCGCTCTACCAACTGAGCTGCCGGCGTTAAGTTGGACCAACGGCTCTAATGCAGACTACCAGCTTTGACGCAGTGAAGCATGACGTCACACGTCATCAATATAAAGAAGTGAAACTCCAGAAGCTGCAGCAGTATTGCATTTCCATCATACAAACCTTCGTGGTCCTTTATTTACGGCAAGGAACAAATTGCCAAAACGGTACAGTACGGCCCAAAACGAAACAACATATACACATAGTAGAGTAAAGCTGGAGTCGCCGCCTAGGAAAGCAAGACAAGATGTACACACAGCGGCATTCCACAGTTTACAAAGTTGCTCTTATAGACCAGCGTGAAAAGTGGCTCCGTCGAGAGGCAAACTGTTTTATTTCCACGATTATTTCGCTTATAGTCTTACGCAAATAAGTTTGCACCAGCGAATGAAGATATTGCTGATTTAAACCATTGAGAAAAGTTTTATGGCACACGTTCGCGATTACATAAAAATTAATTGCGAACCTGCTTTTTACAATTTAGGTTAATAACTGCTCATTTCTTGGGATAGAGCAACTATCAATACTTCATTACTGATAATTATTTGTTTGATGTGATAATCTGACGGTTAAAAATTACATTTATTTGGGCACTTAGAAAAAATAATAAATTAATGAATCTTGTATATAAAAATACTACGCGGAAATGCTAATTGTCATGTGCATAACGATCGTTAAGTTCACCATCAAACGAGGTTTGTTTCGGTGTTAAATCGTTATAAAGAGCATGGTAATAGTTAGCTAAAGCAGGTTCTCCCACTGAAACCGTTGACATGGCGTAATCAAAAGCTGTATAATACTTGTAATTATATTGTTACGTTGAATTGCTTTTTCCAATAGCATGACAACATAAACAATAATCGACTGACACACTAGCTTACCTTAGCCTCACGTTTGGCTTACCCCATATATTCCCACAAAGAAGTTTTTAAATGATTTTTATGCAATTCAGTGAAAGGTTTATTAATTTTTAACCCATTTATGCCTAGTGTCTAGAAAAAAGGCCTTGGCAAACAGCGTAGACCCAGATGAGACGCCGCGTCTCATCAGGGTCTGCGCTGTTTGCTTAAAGGAATTTCTGTAAGAAATACTCTTAATATAGAAATAAATATATTAGACATTCTTAATTTTGGAAATAAATTGATCCAATTTAGAAGGATGGGAGAGTCCACTAGGCATAAATGGGTTAAGCCGTCTGTTCTAATGTAATTCACCTAGAGATATTCCCGTATACTGATTTTCTCTATAAACATAATGAAACGACTCTTATGCAAATAATCATTGGTTTACCATACTGTATGTGTCGTGTGGTAAGAAAACTTGGCAAAATGCATGTGCGTAAATTGTCATCCCAGATTAGCCTCTGCAGTCCGCACAGGCTAATCAGGGACTACAATTTCCGAGTTTATGGAAATTTTCGTTTAAATGATGTCTCTTCTTAGCAATAATTCAGTTAAGGCGCAAAGTGTCGTCCCTGATTAGCCTGTGCGGACTGCACAGGCTAATCTGGGATGACACTTTACGCACATGCATTATGCCCAGTTTTCTCAGAACGCGAAACTGTATACATTTGTATGCGTATTTTAGGTTTTCTATTTCCAAGCAACAAACGCGATGAGTTAAGGTGTGAAGATCGGTCATGAAATCCTTTTTACAGCCATTCTCCACCTACCTCTGATTCCACTAGGGAAGTGGTCATTTACAAGATAACGTATACGCACTTAGTACGCAGGAAAAATGTGAATTAGAGATCGAGAGGTCCCTGGTTCGAATCCCGCCCTGACCACTGGAATTTTTCTTGAGCAAGAAATTTATCCCACATCTGCTTCTCTCCACCCAGGTGTATAAATAGGTACATGTGAGGGAAATAAGCCAATGTGCCGTGGCTGCATACTGCGCCAAGATATTAACGGACGACTTATGACCAAGTGAACAGGGAAAAAATGTGAAGCGCCTCTGAACGCACATACTGTATGAAAAGGGCTCTATATACATGTGTTAAAAAAAAATAAAAAAATTGTTAACTGACCGTCGTGATATGACTGAAATACTGTTTAAAACGCAAAACACAAACAGACACACACATTCACTTTACCCTCGAAAGTAGTGTCAGGGGCAGGCGACTCGAGACACCTAATTCAGTTTGGGACACTGTACGATTCACATATTGAAAATGATGGTAGGGCGCTGATGTTGTATGTTATAATGACACCAATCTGTCTTTAGAAACCATTTTATTAAAAATACCATATAACACATTTAGTTTAATTTTCTAGTGTGTTACATTTTATTTGTTTAAACGCAGACTAGATTTCTGTCGTTTTCATCATGGGATACTGAGTGTGCATTTTTAACAAAAAAATATACTACACATTGGTAAGACAATGCCCAACCTAACCGCGACAATGCACTGACATTTAACTTTAACCCAGTTATGCCTAGTGGACTCTCCCATCCTTCTAAATTGGATCAATTTATTTCCAAAATTAGGGATGTCTTGTATATTTATTTCTATATTTAGAATATTTCTTACAGAAATTCATTTAAGCAAACAGCGCAGACCCTGATGAGACGCCGCATCATGCGGCGTCTTATCTGGGTCTACGCTGTTTGCCAAGGCCTTTTTTTCTAGACGCTAGGCATAAATGGGTTGATGTTAACAATGATCTGTATACATCTAATGCAATTATGCCACATATTACTCAATGTATATTGGCATATATGTGAAAATGCCATTTAAAGAATGGCATATGTCTCTGTTTTGTATAACTGTAAGATAAGTACTGGTAAAGTTTATAGTAACCTTTTTATAGAATCACTCAAAACGCCAAAATAATTCCGAAACGAGTTCAAACATTGGCAAGTCGTGGATGGCTAAGATTTTTTAATCACTTTTCACCGGCGACGCATTTAATTTAACTCCCTGCAACTGTCAATCTTTTGAAAATCAGTGCCCTTATGATCACCATAGAAACGGATGCACCAACACCAGGTTAGAGTTGATTTGCATTACTTGAAGAAAAGTTAAAACAGCTTGGGACAGTGCACCCGTACTACGAATTACATTGAAACAATCCACCACAATAATTAGTGAACGATGAATGTTATTCTTTATGATAGTGCTAAACAAAAACGACAGAGTTA
Organism: Dreissena rostriformis; assembly: GCA_007657795.1. NCBI lineage: Eukaryota > Metazoa > Mollusca > Bivalvia > Myida > Dreissenidae > Dreissena > Dreissena rostriformis. The sequence goes on from VMBQ01000455.1 coordinate 143,683, forward strand.
AAATTATATGTTACAACATGTAATCCTGCAGCTTGAAAATAAATCTATAGTTCACGACATGTAAAGACCTAATATGCTGCGTATACATAAACATACAAGATTCAATTAAATAAGTGCTTCATATAATGTGTGCTGTTGTCATCTATAAGCATGACAATGGTATATTGTTGAAATTATATATTTCGGTATTCTAGCAGTCCTTTATGGTTTGAAACAAAACAATTACTATTATATACATGCTTGTTAAGATGAACCTGTTTAGATACTTTGTAATGTATTGCTAAAATCAGTAAAAGAAAGCTGTACACTGTAGGGTCCGAAATGTCTCTAACATTTCAATTGACTGGACGTATGGTTGATCTGATTATTTTCGGAAATGTGACTTCTCAAGTTTACACGCGTTTCAAGTAATTGCCACTTTATTTTGATCATTATTTCTCGTGGTCAAGCGAGTGATTTTATGCTCAAATAATTGGCTTTCAGTGTGTATCATGGAGCGCTGCCCCATGTCTATACTGCATATCTGCACGCATGATAGAGAGCTAATTGGTCATCAAGGTGCCCTTGTATCAGTTGCTGTGGATGTTGGTCTAGATATGCATTTCTGACGCCAGCAAATCGAGCTTTAAATAAGTTTTATTTATGAGTTGTTGTTGCGAGGGGTTAACGAAAAACAAGGAATGAAATAGTCACATACATTATTTGTGTGTGTTGCTATGCAATTGATATTAAATCACCAAGGCTTATGCATGGTAGCTTTTCATACATAAAGTTATTTGATCATAAAATATACGTAAGTTTTTGCGTTAGCATCTGTTGTCTGTTATTTAAATATAATACATGTCAATGTTATGAGTTATTTCTTAATAAAAAACAATAACAACACCTTTGTATACCCAATAATTAAACGAAAAACACATATACAATGTACTATCAGTTACGATGGCTTTATATAATTCTAGCGTATGGACGTTCACTCCTCAGTCATCGTACGGGCATCGGTGTTACTTTGGTAGCTGCGTAAAACACGATGTGAGCGTTTTTTTTAAAACGCAATACCTTAATTCTAAAAGAAATAGTATATTGTAACGTACAGTTTTAATAAAGTTATGCAATCGTTAAGTGGCCCTTTTAAAGTCTACGGGCTTATGGCTTGAAACAATTGTTATACATTTTACAAGTTGAATACATATGTTGAAATATTAAAAAATAATGGCTATAAATATTCTGTTCTATATAAATAGTTTGATTTCCCAACGTTTTGGCATTCGTTGTACATGCATCATAATTATTAACGCACTTGACATCGCGCTTGGCAAGGTCGACTACTCAACCTGACTTCATTTTTTCAAACAGATAAGCAATGGATTGGCAATTGAGATCATTACTGACAACCGTTAAAAGCTTTTCTCAATTCATCAATTAATGCAAAACTCTTCTTTTTTGTTGACGAGTTTGTGTTATGTTACATGTCCTTTGTTGTCTTGATTGGCTAAAACACCCAATTCGTCAAAATGTTTCGAATTAATTCCGGCTCTTCCAGGCAATGTTAGTTAATTAGTTTGACAGTACTTTTTTAAAGAGTAATTTGCAATTCATTGTAAGTTGTTTGCCACAATGTTCACCACTATACTCTATTTATCATATTACACAGCAATGTTATGCAATGTAAATTGCAAACGTTCATGAAATATAACTAAAAAAACAACAAAAAAACTTTCAACATGAGGTAAGGTTCAATAGGTACAACTTAACGTTGCGTACGTTAGCAAAACTAGAATATAATGACGGCAGCTTATCTACGGATATCATTTCATTGCCTCTAAGATTGTATCGGAACAATAATATCAAGTCTCCTGTAGAGTTCGGAGCCTATTTGCTTTTAACACTAACAAAATAACACCCTTGTCTGAATATTTAAGGATTATAGGTTTCTCATACCTCATTTAATTGTAGGCTTTATGGAGATAAACGCGTAATAATAAAGGTATTCAAGAACGTAATATTTCTTGTTCAACATTCAACAGGTTATGACAACCTTTTGAATTAGGTTTACAACTGTGTTAGAATGAAACGTACAGCGCTATCAAAGACATAAACCTCACGGCAAGCATTCATAAGGACGTATAGAGCATAATAATAATTATGTCATGTTTCCAGTACACACCTTAGCAAATAATAAGTGTTTATAAGAATTAAATCCGCTTACTCAGGTTATTCAATACTATGAAGGTTAATGCACAGATTAAATAGTTTAATGTAGATACACACATCCAATCAAAATCATTTGTTTCATTGGCTCGCTTGAGAGCATTAAACATAGTAAAAAGCAACGAAAACGTATATGTCCTTGATTAAAGGTAAGTATCAAAATGGCGATTAATAGCACTAAAGGGACAACACAAACAATGGTAGAACGTTCCATCAAAGGTTAGAACATGTTCCTTAATTAACCCATTCGTGCCTAGCGTCTAGAAAAAAGGCCTTGGCAAACAGCCATCAGGGTCTGCGCTGTTTGCTTAAAGAAATTTCTGTAAGAAATATTCTAAATATAGAAATAAATATACTAGACATCCATAATTTTGGAAATAAATTAATCCAATTTAGAAGGATAGGAGATTCCACTAAGCATAAATTGGTTAACTATCTGTAAAATTCAGTTAAAAATATTTCACCAGAGTATACAGGATGGAACGGCATGATAACGATTACATCGAACTGGACATGATGACCAGATGGAACACGTAGAATAGCCGCGCATTTAATCTTAAGTAAGAGGTTATGAATGATTGGATAAAAAATAATCGGATCATACAGCCATGTGCATATATTTACCGGATTATATATCCATGTGCATATATAAACCGTATTATACATACATGTGCATATATTTACCATATTATACAACCATGTGCAGATATTTAACACTGAGCTGTAAAGCCATAATTGGGTTTAACATTGACACTTTTTTATTTTTAAGCAATGTAACTTTTGTATAAATTATCAAGCATGCGGTCTTCCGAACAAACGGAACCATGTTTCATTAACAACAAAATGGGAGCAACACAAACAGACAAACGTACATTATGTAAAGACCTGTTAGAATATGGATATACGATGCCTTTAAGTGCGTAGGGAAATATTGTGGTTTGGATGCAATCATTGATACCATTTTTTTCAATTATGTATAAAACTAGCGAAATGATCAAGATTTAATGTATTTTTTAATAGTACGCGTGCGTAATATTTGTGTAATGTTTACGTACTTTTGTTAACATTCCTAAAGCCTATGAGCACACATGCACGATGAAGTAATTCCCAGGCACAGGCAATGCTTTATCGATGTTACTGTTTTTTTCTGATGTTGTAATACGATATATTGATGACACATGAAATTAGTTTGCTTGCGACTATCAATCTTGAAAATAACAACACACTGTTCCCGTGGGGCATGTAACAAAGAATGATGCAAACACAGACACCGACGCACGCATTTCTGTACAAATGAATGTTATTATTAGCTATTTGAGGTCTTTACCTATTTAAATTAAACCCGTTAATGCTATCAATATATGTCATTTGCATTGCATAAAGTATGTTACAACTGTTTGCTAAATTATCACTAAGCGCACATGTTGTTCAATTTTGAATACAACACGAACACAACCGCTTAATGGCTTGGTCGTTTTTGATAAATGGTTTGTAAAACCTTGAAAAACTATCACAGAATTTTCACTTCCAGCCTTTATTACTATTCAAGAAAAACGTGGCATAATACAAATAGTCAATTGTGAATAAGAACTAAGCTTGCATCGAACATATGTTGGCGATAAGAATTTTGTCGCAGGATAGTAAACCATCAGGGCCATGTCTTCCACGACCGAGATTTAAAACATTGGAACATTCTGAAAGAAAGAAAAAAGTTTCGAATATCTGAACTTAGCAGTAATATCATTAGTGACGTGCTACTTTAGTAAACCTTATACGGAACTGAACCAATCTCCTGGCACAAAATTACCATGTTTGTACTGTTATATGCAATTATGGCACACGAATATTCGCACAATTGTAATTATAAGGATACATTTATTCGAATCCAAATACGCAACCACTTAGATTTAGGATAATTAAATGTTTATCTCAAATACATTAGTGATACACCAGTTTTAGTCGAGTTCCAAATAACAACTCAAGCGTAGGTATTTCTTACAACGTCTATGTAAAAGTAAACAATGTTCGACACGTATTCACAAATATGTTCAGAGATGTAAGACATACCAAAACAGAATATCATTGAAGTTGTTCTGTTCTAAAAGAATGAAATTTGTCTCACGTATATGGATAATCAAAAAACTGTCTATATGGAATGGTCATTCTACGTAGGAACATTGGTTCAAAATACGTCAATGAGTTTAATGTTAGTTCTTATAGTTACTATATTCAAAAAATGAGTTCGTTAAAACGGGATTTTGAATATCCAATTTACATTATTTAATGCAGGTTCAATGCAACATGGTTTGCTGTGGTGAACGTAAAGTTACATAAACATAAACTGATAGTTTGCGTACACGAATGGACTAAGTATGAATCACTTGAATATAAGTCCCCCTAGGTAAGATATATCAAATGGTAGGATCATTATGTTCAAATAAACATAAACGTAGCACGCACACAACCCAAGTTTAAATTTATGACAGGAAAATACCTTCCGCACACATTAAACATATTGTGTGTTGTTACTTTGAGTCGAAAAACCAAACGGATTGCAATGACTTAAATTACCGACCAGTTTGACCATTTATTATAATGATGAAAGACAATGATAATTTATTATAAAAATATCCGTTGATATGTTTATAAAAAGAATTTGTTTAAGGTTAAGTGAAATGTGAATTTGGAATAAGCGTACCTTCAGATCATTGTATATTGGCTATACTGCTATACTGCTACCAAATAAATCTCTACTACAATGCCCGGCGGTGCTTCCCCGTGTTACGCATGTCAGGCCCGGTTCGCAAGGAGTCCCGGCATATCCGCCGCACGGTTCACCTGCCCCCGCGCCCCCACTGGGGAATGCACGACCTTCCGTCAAACCTATCCAATGAAGAGATTGACATAATCAATTCGCTTTAATATAGGGTGTGTTTGTTAGAGCCAATCGCTGTTTCGAACTGTCGACCTATCGACTACATGGGCTAGAACGCGAGACACGACGCGACAGAGCAAAAACAAAAGATGCGATAACGCGATATTACGATGCGAGAATGTCCATAGTAATTTCGCGATCTAGCATCGTAATCTTGTGACCCCGCATTGTATTCTCGTGTTCTTGTCCTAGATTTTTAAGGATTGACCATGGGAGAACCAAATGTGAGAATACGATATTTATATCGCAATCTCGCATCGTGATCTCGCGATATCACATCGTATCCTTGCACCTTCGCATCGTAATCTCTCAACTTTCGCATCGTGATTTCTCATGAGCGACTTTTGTATTACAAAGGAGCGATCGCAAAAACACGATTCGAACGCACGATATTACGATGCGACGTCGCGAAATTACCATGCTATGTTATGAGAATATGCTGCGAGACAGCGAGGCAACAATGTGAGTTCACAATAGTAATATTATGAATGGCCCCGTATAGTCAAGATCTTGTTCACGGATTGAGGTCACGAACGCGTGATTATGATATTTACTTCGCAATCTAGCCTTACCTTCCGGTTTCATATGCGCAGGCGAGTTTGTTCGGAAAACTTCGTTTAAAGGAAACATAGGTTTGTTACGTACATGCACATACTTCAAATCATTGTCTATCAGCCATTAACGTCATTTAAAGTAATTTTTAGAATTACTAAAATCCGATAACAAGCCCCTTGAATAGTGGTATGCCATTACTATAATCAATTGTTGTATTAACAACGCACGATTTGTACTATTATTAAATGTCCTGTCATCATGGCCCCGGGTCCGCTTTATGTCTAAACTACATTTAAGCGTACATCGTTAACAATTAAAGTGTTTAGAACAAAGGCAATGCTAATGAATTTGATTAGTATAAAGATTCGTATTGACACTCAACTTTTCCAACTATATCAACTTATCCGAAGAAATTTTTATTTTATTGATTCAAGCCAATCATAAAAGTGTGATATTATAAAAGTAAATATACGCAATACAAAACAATTTCAAAGTGACATCTTACCTATTGCAATTACCATCAAAGGTAACCATATCACAAATTTGCACAAATTGCAGCTTCACGAAATTTTACACACACAACTAAATGTAAGAGCTTTGATTCAAATATAGAGCATATATGTCTCCTCAAATGTATATAAACATGTGTTTGAACCAATCAAATTTGTCAAAACATGATATTTGTTAAAATAGGTTACTAATATAACAGCCAATTAAAACACGTAACAAACGAGGATGCTTATATGTATTGTAATACATTGAAGAAACATTGCGAGAAAAATAAAATAATTGAGTAAAATAATTATGTAAATGGCAGTCTGAACAGTCCATAAATAAAGCTTAGTTAAACATGAGTTACTTTTAGCCGAAATTCTGACCCATATATAGAAAGTATATTGGTTCGTTGTGTACATTAATTTCGACCTGCCACTTAAGCGATCCGATCTACTGGTATAGTACAAGGTGCATATGCGCTAATGAGATTAGTTGATATAGTTCGTGATATAATTTAGAATTAAAAATATGATGAAGACATGATTTATAATAAATGGAATATTACAAAGTTACAACAAGAACTCATATTTTGCTATAATAAAAATAAAAAAAATCATCCCACCTGATGCGATGAGAACAATCACAACAAATACAACAAGCTTGTCCATCTTTTTGCTGTGTTAACCGCTACGACATAAATGAATAAATGAATGAATGTGAACTGCATCGGGGACTTTTTATAATAACACCGCATCAAATAACGCTATAACTTTAGTTGGCCAATTGAATTAGCTTACAGAAGGATGTTAAGTGAATCGAATAACGTTCCCTGAAAAAACGTTTATTTGATGTAAACAACAAACCGGATATAATCTTATGGGTTGTAGGCGACAATATTATACGCTAAAACACTCATTGCTTAATGCGTCTACGTCATTTGAAGTCCGTAACATGTCAGTAAACACCTCTTAATTTTAACGATGTGTTTTTCAACGCCAATATGCATTAATTTGGTTTATAAGTAATAGGTTCACGCCGGGTATGCGGATACTTTGATGACGGATGGCACTTCGATGACAGAGAAAACAAAAGTCACGCGCGAGATGTAGTCCTTTGGCTTTTTTGCATTTATGTTCTGTTCATTTGGTTTTCAGACACGGAACATTGTTTTGGTGATAAATGGTATAGCACTTCGTATTGCGAAGAAAGAAATTCACGGACAAACGGTGAATTAAAAAAAAAAGAGATAACATTCTATCGATAATCATCTTGAATTGGATGATCAGTACATATTGTAACAAAATAAACATACTTGGACAAAAATCAATAACGTGCTTACTATTCGAAATAAAAGATCAATATATCCATTAATGTTACAACATGTTACATTTTAGTTAACTAACGTATTTGAGGAAATTCAAATGTTTTAAGAGTCGCATGCACATTTTACATGGGCACTTCGTTTACCGATCATCTCAATGGCAATGGCACTTTGATTCCCGATTACTGGACACTTTTTTCCAGATATAACACACTCTTTTTAGTGAATAAAAAATGCAGAATTCGCTGTGGAATACTGTTATAGTAAGCTGGCAATAAATACAATTGTATGTACTTACGTAAATTAACAAGATTTTAAGACAATGCTGTTACGACACGTTTCTTAACGTCAACTGCCAAGTATCTATGATTATATGGGCGGTTCCAGGGCCACGGACCCGAATTTTAATCATTTTTGTTAGTGTTGTTTTGTCGTATTTGTTATCCCGTATGTTATAGGGAGATGAATAATTGCCTTAAAGAAATTATTTATCTTCTAGCGATGTCTCATTGTTTATGTTGTTCCTATATGCCTGAACTTGCAATAACAACGACTTCAATATGGACACTATATGTTCCAGTTGAACATTATGTTTTAGACAAACCCTACTCAGGGGCGGATCCAGGATTTCTGGTTAGGGGGCGGGATATTGAAAGATTTGCTGGGGGTCCAGGGTGCCGCTTGGACCCCTGGTGGGAGCAGGACAAAGCCCTGCTAGGGGGTCAAGGGGGGCGAAGCCCCCCTGTAAGCACCACGATTTTAGTGATTTTGAAGGCTTTGACAACCACTTCTCGAGCATGTCACGCCTTATGTACTTTCATCCAAGTACTTGTTATAATGCAAAAAAGTGCATTATTTATACGTTATACGGATGAACATAGCCGGAAGAAATGCTATAAAGAAGAACACACTGACGGTTATCAGGCTAGTGGCGAATACAGCAGGGAGGGGGAGAGCATGAAAACAATTTTTGTACCTACAGCAAGATAATGACCAAGATGAAGACGAGATTTTAGTTAACTGATTCGTTATAGATATATCACTCAATTGCACAGAGTATAATACATAGTCCGAAACTCTCTAACAGTCTCACAGTCAGCTAAAACTTGCTTTGATTTCATTTCAATCTCACTTAACTGTCCAACAGTGGGTTTAGCAATAGCATCCTACGAGGGTGTCTTCTCGCATATATGTTTATAACCTCATTGCTATCTATGTCAATATCCTTATGTAGGAATTAAGTGGGAAATGTTGTGTAAGAAAAAGAAGAAAAATGAGTTTAAATAGGTGATTTAGATCTATTTAAGTGTGAAACATCAAATTAATTGACTTTACTTTGGCAATTTTAGGGGGGGGGGCGTACGCCGCGTCCGCCCCCCCCCCTTGGATCAGCCTATTCTACTTGAACTGATTAATGAAATAATTATAAAATTGTCAGATAGGGATTCACTATACATATACTATAATTCATAGGGCCACAATGGAAACAAGTATGTAAATATAGAGCGGACCATATAATTGCGAATTACGTTACACGTGAATTCGAATTCAATGCTATATTTAAAATTTGATTTGAATGTAGCTGAATGCAAACAGTTTTATATGTAACGCTATTATATATATATAACCAAACACATTTTGATAAAAGGTTCATATTAAGATGGTGCATAAACACTGTGCATTGAAATCGAAGTCGCTGTGCATCAAAGGCTTACCTGATGTACTCAAGAATGTTGTTCAGTCATCCCGAATATTGCAATATTGCAAACGCCCTGATACTTAATTGAAATGAGAATTTCAATGATTTTATCGTACACCTAATTATTTCACAAATTTATTCTGGTCGCTGTATATTTATCACCGTCACTGAGCCTCGTATGTATGAATTACTTTCAGCCAATCAGTGAATTACCCTGAAAAATATGGAAATCACCCGCTGATTCATGCACACATTGAAAATAATTTCAGCCAATCAGTAAATTAAATTGAGAAATATGGAAATCACCCGCCTAGTCAAACACGCATAATCAAAACTTGATTATTTCAAGTAAAAAATAAGACCAAAAAAGACAAATGATGGTAAACTTCTCCCATCCGTTTAACATACTAAGGCAAAGTAAGATAAGTTGGGATTTGTTGTTCAATGTTCAATGATGATTCATAGTAAGAAATCAAAACACATCAATGGAACTGATTGTGACAATTTATTCAAACAGGCAAATCATTTTAAAATCCATATCAAGTCATATACAATTATATCAAATTGTGTTTCCCTAAAATGCTGTCATAAAGAAATCATGTTTGATGGATGTAATGTTCTTTATTGTTGTTTAGGGGATTTTATAGCAAAAGTATGGCCGAGTTCCTTGAGAAAGTGGTTCGTTTCAGTAATCTGGGTCTTTAAGATACAAAAAAAGCTTTCATTGAAATGCGCATTGTATAAAGCATGCGTTCGCTTCCGTTACAATATATTATAATCAAAACCAGTAAGCCTTAATTTCTGAAGAAAGGAAACCTAAATGTGTACAAACTTTCTTCCAGATGGATCAGTAGAAATGGCCATTTCTATATGATTTTCCTATAAACATGACTCATTTAAAAGGAAGTGCGTTACCTTAATTTCAAAACGCCTTTATTATTTCTAACTCAATCGATACACCAGGTGAATTGTAAACAGAAAAACACGCAACCGGATATGAAGCATAACATTTCTATTTACGAAAGAAAAGGTCGCTGTACGTGCCGAGTTGCCTCGTTTGTAAAACATGCCTGGGTTATTAAAGTACAAATGCAACTTTGCCAATCTAGTGAAATAAAAACCAATTTATCACAAAAGTCTCTAACCGAGAATTCGGATTTTTAAAAATATATAATATTTTTAAAATTTAATATTATGTCAAGGCAATTGGTTATTTTACTTAAGTCATGGTAATATTTCTGGAGTTTCAATGTTCATGTATATGTAAATATATTTTGACAACCGCAAAACTGCCCATTCAAACAAAATCCACGAACATAACACAGCACCTGTGCATATTTCAAATGAAGAGAGTAATCGAGGGTCATTGGATGTCGTCAATATCCGTTAAAAGTGTTCATTGTTAAATAAAAGCAAAAATCACTGTAACATTTTTTGTATTTCTTTTCATCAGATGTATAACATAATTTATGATCACTTACAAAATTATACATATTGCGGTAAGGCATCGAATAGTTTTAAAATGACAAGACATTTGCGTTATTTTCTTTAATATATGTAAACATTTAGTTTGAGAAAACTAAAGGTTAATTGCTCATCATCAACATGTTCTCACCCTTTCATAATGTTCTCTCTCATTCTGTTTCAAATGCAAAATGTTGTGTTAGGTATAAAGATTTATAATAATGTTAAAAAAGAACAACGCACTAAAATCATAATTTGGCCATTCCATGCTAAAACAGGGAATATTGAAATCTGTCTAAAGTGCCGTCCAGGATTAGCCTTCGAACAGGCTTATCCGGAACGCCACATTCCACTTCCAATGCAGTTTCGTTAAGAACATACCTTCTTGAAACGAAAAATACCATTAAGACGGAAGATGGCGCCCCGGATTAGCCTGTTCTTACTGCACAGGCTGATCCGGGACGGCACTTTACGTATAGATTTACGCAAAGATATCCGGAGCGGCCCATATACATAATAAACATAACACACATAGAGCATTTCTATATTGCGTACAACATCTTAAACTAAAAGAACAAGTACTTTGAAAATCAGAGTAGCACACCGAAGGGTAAACGTAACTCTAAATGAACTTTATATATACTTACCTTGTTGTGTGGTTTAACGCGACATTCAGATTTATTACTATAATGTTTGCATGTCATGTGTGGTTTTGCATCGAATGAACAGAGTACGTAGCCATACCTAATATGGCGAAGCCATGAGTTAAAGTATTGCGTTTGACAATCAAGAGATGAACAAAAAGGATCTTTAATGTTCATATTTTATATTGTGAAGCCTACACAAAGGTAAAACTTAAATTATCGTACAATAACCTGCTGATAATCCAAAGTACACACAATGTAATCTGTCGAAAAAATCAAAATGTTAGACAGTCACATTTTACCGACAATGTTAGACAGCATGCTGGTTGTTTTGAATTAGATAATATTTTCAAAAGCATTTCAGTTAATTTTCGGACCATCTGTGGCTAATTACGATCATCTCGGTTAGGTAAAAATAATAGGCTGTTCAACATTACTTCAGTCTAGATGGCTTCAATTTGTCTGCAGGTTTTAATGTATTTGTATCGCCTTTTGCATAGTCATTCGGGTATGTCTTTTAGCCCAAGGCGTCGATGTGCTGGTATTTTCGAGTCATCTCTTGAGTGATACTTTATATTTTCAAAATATTTGGTAAGAACAGCCATAATATACATAAATGCATTTTAGGTAGAAGATAAAACTCGGTTATCAGAGTGCCCAATTTGTTGCAAGTCTCCGTAATCCGAAGTGCCCTTTATCGGTAATCAAAGTGCCTGCAACTTTATGCATACCACATATTAAAACATGCTCTATCTTTGTTTATATTTTATTGAATACTATCAAAATTTCAGTATTTGAAGCACAGTGATTACTCTTCATGCTGGACAAGCAAACAATTTCTTGTAATATTTCTAAGTAGTTTTATTTTGTTCAAATGTTCACTGTTCATCAAGTTTATGCTGTTTTCCGACCGAATTTTCTATTTTCGGGGCAAAAACGTACCATTCTTCCGTGAAATTGTGTCTTCCCAATACAAAAGGATACACAATTTATCAATTTGACGGTGTGTCTTGTCTTAAAAACTAATCTTTATGATATAACTTTAAAACAAATTGAGAAACTTACCTCTCGCGCGTGACGTTTGTTGTTCTCTGTTATCGAAGTGCAATCGGTCATCAAAGTATCCGCATACCCGGCGTGAGGTTGTCTAAACCTTTACAAACGCAAAACGACAAGTATGCGCGGTGAATGTAGTCGTTAAATGTATTTATTGTTGGAACTACTTTTTGTTTAAATCGAAACCTGTACTTTTATTATATGGACTTCAATTCAATTCGATGTGTCTTAGTTTAGGAGAAAAATTGTTTATATATGTTGATTCAAATAACATGTACAGTTTTGTGGATTAAAATGATCGGATTATACATCCATGTGCAAATAGTTACCACTTAGCTGTAAAGCCATAATTGGGTAAAACATTGACAATTGTAAACTTGTCTATTTTTAAGCAAAACATCTTGTCTAGCCATTATCCTTCTAATCAAACGGGAATCGTGTTTCATTAACAACAAGATGGGAGCAATACAAAACGACAAACGAACATTATATGAAGACCTGTTAGGATATGGATATACACTGCCTTTAAGTGCTTAGCGAAAAAGGTTAAAGTTAAAGTTGCGGTTTATAGTCTGCTTCGATATGCATCTTCAGCCGACTTCGACATTTACCCCCCGATCACTGGGATTTAAGTCGTCCGTTTACATATGGCGCACCAGGCAGCCACGGCACATTGACTTATTTCCCTCACAGGTACCCATTTATACACCTGGGTGGAGAGGAGCAAGCGTGGGATTAATTTTTTGCTCAGAAAAATCCAGTTCCCCGAGTGGGATTCGAACCAGGGACCTCTCGATCCATAGACCAGCATCCTACCACTAGACCACTGTCCCCACAAAATAGCGAAACATTGTGGTTTTGATGCAATCATTGATATAATTTTTATTTTCAATTTACTTAAATGTGTTATAAAACTAGCGAAATGATCAAGAATGTATGTTATTTTTAAACGTTATGCGTGCGTTATATTTGTGTAACGTTTATGTACTTTTATTAACATTCCTACAGCATCTCCATGATCACACAGACACGTAAAATTATTATCAGGCACAGCCAACGCTTGATCGATGTAACCGTTATTTTTTGCTGATGTAATACGATATATTGATGACACAGGGAATTCGTTTGCTTGCGACAATCAATTTTGAAAAAAAAACAACAACACTTTTTCGGAGGGACTTGTATCATAGAATGACGCGCATATTTCTTTACACATGAAGGTTAATATTAGCTAGTTGACTAGTTGGCTTCACCTTTTTAAATTTAACACGTTAATGGTATCCATATATATCATTTGCATAACATGAATAAACTTCGACCATACTCGTTTGGCTAAGTATTATTTAAGTTTTCCCTACTTTACAATACCATCGGCAGTGTTTCTTGCGAAATTGTTAAATACAATTTCAAACATTATTTGTAGACACTTATAGTCACATAATGTATGTTTATTCACTGATACGTATATGAGTATAGTATTTATGATACTAACAAAATAATCGAAATTGCAATTAAATCGATGTTTACTCACTATAAATAGTAAACTCCTCACCTGTCTCACCTACATTAATATTAAAAGAAAACAAATCACTTTTTTGTGGTTTATATTAACGTATCAAAAATTATAGTACATACGCAGTGAAACACTTTTGAATAAAATAAAAAAAAACGTAATATTCAAAATACATTTGCATTTGCTCTGTATTCACCGTGATACAATGTTTCTATTTATTCTAAATAATTTTAAATTAGATGGAATACGATATTTCTAAAGCTAAATTTAATTTAGTGTTGGCGATTAAATCTTCTCGAAAGATGGCCATATTTACGTTCACCAATTACCAATTAGCTGGACATGCGCATCATCGCTTGACCAACTGGTCAGCAAATCTGGACATGACCAGATATCTGCTTATGGCTAAACATTTTTATGCACCGTCTTTAGTAAATGACAACCTCCGTACGAGAATCAGAGGTAGCTGGAGAAGAGCCGTTAAAGAGAGTTCATGACCAATCCTCAACCTAGTTAAGTGGCTGGGCCTGGGATCGAACCCTCTATCGTCAGATTTGAAGTACATATCTTTACCAATTGAGCTGCCTGCGTTAAGTTGGACCATTGGTTCGAATGCAGACTACCATTCTTGAACCAGCAAAGTATGACGTCACACGTCAGCAAGAGAAAATGTACACCCAACGGCACTCTACAGTCTACCAAGTTGCTCTTAAGGACCAGCGTAAACAGTTGCTCCATCGAGAGGCAAACTGTTTTATTTCCACGATTATCTCGCTTATTGTCTTACGCAGATTACTTGGCACCAGCGAATGTAAATATTGCTGATTTCAACCATTGAGAAATGTTTTATTGCACACATATGCGATAAAATAGAATGAATTACGAACGTGCCTTTTACAATGTAGGTTCAAAACTGCTCATTTCATTTCGTTATTAATTAACGAATATTTATATTTAAAAGATTACGCGTTAATGCTAATTGTCATGTGTAAAAGGAACGTAACGTTCGCCGTCAAACGAGGTCTGTGTCGGTGGAAAATTGTTATGAAGTGCATGGAATTGTTAGCTAAAGCAGTTTCACCCACTGAAATCTTTTTACGTTGCGAGAACAAAAGCGGTATTATATGTCGACACTTATACTGTTACGTTGAGCTTCTTTTTTCTAATCTTAATTGAGGAATTACATTTTAAAATTACTTGGCAGAATGCAAGAAATTACCTAGCAGCATAACCTGACAACATAAACAATACTCGACTGATACACTAGCTGGATAATAGTGACCTCGTCAGATTCAATATTTGTCAACAATTAAAGATATTTTCCCCCAAAGTAGGTATGTACATATTTGTTTATGCAAATCACTGACAGGTTTATTATACCGTCTATATTTGTGCTATTAACAGAGCATTACTCTTATATAATGATTTCCTATCGAAACGACAACTCTGAGCATCGTGCATTGTTTTACCATACTTATTAAATAATTATACATATTTTAGATGTTGCTATGTCCCAGCGACACACGCATACGAGTACACATGCTGAAAAATGAGGGTTAGTCGCTATGTTGGACACAAACTACATCGTAAGGCCACAAACCTGTCTTTGAAAACGCTTTCATTAAAAAAACACATATAAAAACATTAATTTAAAACATTATTTTGCGTGTTTTTGTCATTTTGTGTGTGTGACATGTTTAGTTTTTTCAACTGCTGAAATGGGAAACTTAAATTTGTAGACAGGTCAACCCATGAACTCAACAAACATAAATGTCCCACGAATAATAATAATTTTACATTATATACAATTATCATTTAACTAACGGTATATTTCTGTTTTGTTTAACTATAAACTAAGCACTGGTTTAGTTTTGTTTCCATACGTTGATGTAGCTTCACTCGAAACTCGAAAATAATTCCAATCAACCATTGCCAAGTCGTTGATGGCTAACATGTTTTAATCACTCTACTCCGGCGACTTATTTCATTAAACCCCATGCAACTGTTGATGTTTAGAAAATGAATATAATTGTGCTCACCATAGGACCAGGTGCACAAACGCCAGGCAAGTGATGCAATTTAACATATATTCCACGCAATATAAACACATTATATACTTCTTTTACAAAATACATAGAAGATGAATTTCATTTAGTGCGTCATATCATACGCGCAATCGCCATATAAAAACATGACAAGCTTGAAGAGCGAATTATTGTCTGAACTGCTGTGAAGTTGATACGAATCGACAAAGCTAATTCATGGTAGCCATTCATGCATAACGTTATTTGATCATAAAAAAAATACGTGTACAAAAACATACGTCATTTTTTTGCGTTATCATCTGGTGTCTATTATTTAAACATTGTACATGTCAATGTTTTGACTCATTTCTTTATAAAAAAACCTGTGTATATCCAATAATAAAACAAATACACGCATACTTTCAGTTACTATTAGTTCCGATGGTTTTATAGAACCAACAATTCAAAGCTTTTCGTAATTCACCAATTAAAGCTCAATCCGTGTTTGTTTTTTATGGTTGACAAGTTTATGTTATGTTACATGTTCTTTGTTGCCTAGATTGGCTAAAACACAAAATTCGTAAAATAATTCGTTTTTATAAATCAATGTTTAATAGATGTATAATCCTGATTGCATCATATCCAACACAACAAGCGAATGGACGTTTACTCTTCTGTCCTCGTACGGGCATCGGCGTTACTTTGATAGCCGCGTAATACACGATGTGAACGGTTATTTTCAAACGCAATAACTTTATTATAGAAGAAATATTATATTGTAACGTACAGTTTTTAATAAAGTTATGCAATATGTTCCTAAATCTAGAGGCTTATTGCTTGAAACCCTTGTTATATATTTTAAAAGTTGTACTGATATGTTGAAATATAAAAATAAAATAATGGCTATATATATTCTGTTCTTCATAAACATTTCGATTTCCCAACTTTTTGGTATATCGTATTTTGCATTCATCAATATTATTACTACACTTGGCATAACACTTGACTAAAACGAATTCTCCACCAGGTTTCATTATTCAAACACATACGTAATGGATTGGAAAATCAGAACATAACTGACAACCGAAAAAAGCTTTTCTCAATTCATCGATTAGAGCTAAACCAGTGTTTGTTTTTATGATTGACGAGTTTGTGTCATGTTACATGTTCTTTGTTGGCTAGAATGGCTTAAACACCAAATTCGTCCAAACCTTTCGAATTATTCCGACTCTTTTAGTCATGTAAGTTCTTTAGTTTGACAGTACTTTCTTAAGAGTAATTTGCAATTAATTGCGAGGAAGTTGTCACAAAAGTTAATACTATGCTCTATTTTTTACCGAAGAACACAGCAATAATGCAATATAAATTGCAAACGTTCATGCAAAAAAGCTGAAATTGAAAACCAAACTTAGCACATGATGTAGTTCAATAGGTACAATTTAACGGTGTGCCCTTGAGCAAAACAAGAATATTACGACGGCAGCTTATCATCGGATATCATTTCATTGCCTATACGATTGTATCGGAACAATTATAGTATTTCTCTTGCAGAGTTCGGAGCCGTTTTACTATAACACTAACCAAATAACCCCATGGTCTGAACATTTTAGGAATACATGTTTTTCATACCAGCATTTAATTGCGCGCTTAACTCGATATGAAGATTATCTTGAAGAACGTAATATTTCTAGTTAAATATCCAACAGGTCATGATAGCCTTTTGAATGAGGTTAACAACTGTGTTAAAGAGAAAAGTAGAGCGCTTTAAGAGACATAAACCTTACGGCAAGTATTCATAAAGACCCATCGGGGATAATAAGAATTAGGTCTTGTTTCCTATGAAAACTTCAGAAAATAATAAGAGTTTATAAGAATTAAATCAGCTTCCTCGAGTGTTTTAATACTATGAAGGTTAATTCACAGATAAAATCGTTAAATGTAAATCCAATCAAAACCATGTGTTTCATTAGCTCGCTTGTGATCATAAAACCTTAAACAAACCAACGAAAACGGTAATTTACATGAAAGTATATGTCCTTGATTTAAGGTAAGTACCCTTAATAGCGATTTATAGCACTGGTACATCACACACGATAGCAGAACAAACGTTCCATCTCGTGTAAGAACATGTTTATTCGGTAACTATCTGTAAAATTCAGCCGAAACATTTGATTAACAATATTTCGCCAGCGTGTACAGGATGTGGACTCATGCCATGACAACGATTGCATCGAACTGGATATGCTGACAAGATCAATCACATACATGTATATAGGCCCGCATTTTATCTAAAGTTATGCATCAGAGGTTATAAAGGATTGGATGAAAATGATCGGATTAAACATCCATGTGCATATATTTAACACTGAACTGTAAAGCCATATTAGGGTAAAATATTGACAATCATACTATGTTCAAGCAATTCAACTTGTGTCTCAATTATCTGGCATGCAGACTTCCGAATAAACGAGAATCGTGTTTCATTTACAACAAAATGGGAGCAATGCAAATAGAAATTGAATGCCTTTAAGTGCTTGGCGAAATATTGTGGTTTGGAAACTTTGGATACAATCATTGATATAATATTATATCCCACTTTTACAGCAAATTCGGTAAATTAAAGCCCCGTTGATGAAAATTCTGCAATAAACCACGGCACGAAATGACGTCATTCTTTCGAAAAAATGACGTCATAAATCCAGCGAAATTATCCAGTTAAACTAATTTTGTTTAAATAAAAAGGTTTACTGAATAAAAAGTGTGATAAATAGAATAATATGTTAGTGTTGATTATAGATCAGGTTTATCATGCTCGGCACGAAAACGAAAAAGCACTCGCCAAGACTCTTGCTTTTTGTTGTCTAAGCCTCGCATGATAAACCTGATTTATAATCAACACTAACCTATTATTTTCTATATGTTCAATTGTTTAAAGGACAGACAAAACTAGCAAAATGATCGAGATTAAAAGTTAGTTTAAGGACAGACAAAACTAG
Source organism: Dreissena rostriformis (assembly GCA_007657795.1). Taxonomy (NCBI): domain Eukaryota; kingdom Metazoa; phylum Mollusca; class Bivalvia; order Myida; family Dreissenidae; genus Dreissena; species Dreissena rostriformis. The sequence continues at coordinate 162,596 of VMBQ01000455.1, forward strand.
CAAAATGATCGAGATTAATAGTTAGTTAGGCCAGCGAAATGTTTACTTTATATTAATATACATTTATAAACATTCATATACTCTTCACACAGGCACGATTAAGTACTTCTTAGACACTGGCAACGCTTTGTCCATGTTACTTAAACGCATACAGTGGTGGAGTTTATCTCTTGAAGACAGATGGCCAAATTAAGTCCACCTAATTACCAATTAATTGGACATTCGGATCATTGCTCGACCAACTGGTCAGCGAATCTGAAAATGAGCAGATATCTGCTAACGGCTTATACTTGGAGTTATGATTTGCAACGCGGAACACTAGCGGTTACAACAGGAGATAAATCGATCTAAATATTCGCGATCTATTTTTATGACAAGTGACCAATCGCCAAAAGAAACACACAAGCAAACTAATCACATAAAAGAACGATTTGAAAACATACCTGAACAAAATAGGGTTTACTGCATTGGGACGGTTAATAGCTTGCGGATTTACCGTAAAAAGTGATACATTTTTTGATATTCATAAGACTCGAGAGTGTCTCAAAAGACTCCTAAATACTTGTTTGGCGATTTACGAATGATATTATTGTGCATCGTCTTTATTAAGTTTTGTATTGAAATCACTTCGACAAATCATGTTTTCATCATTGACATATCATATTTGAACATAAAGGTTGAAACAGATTCTGGTTTCCATCTGGCTACATATACGAGCCTTTTGAATGACAGACGCATTAAAGACAACGCTTGAAAACTATAACTATGGTTTCGTCAAGGTTTGTTTACTCAACATAATTTGGAATTGAACATAAGGTGACCACAGCTTTATTCTACTATGTGTATATGTTGTTTCGTTTTGTGCCGTACTGTACCGTTTTGGCAATTGGTTCCTTGCCATAAATAAAGGACCACAGAGGTGTGTATGATAAAACTGCAATACTGCTGCAGCTTCTGGAGTTTCACTTCTTCATATCGATATAGTTTCTTTAAAAAATGGTGGAAACAAAAAACTAACACCTGAAGAACAATCCTGCATTTATTTAATATGTGTAGTTAAGGGTTAAATATTTCACCTCACAAACATAAAATGCCATATGTTTGTGTTTTGCTTTCGTTATGAGGTTTATGTTTTCACATCATACATCGATATATTTGGTCTTCCAGCTAGTCTCAGGCGAGCTCAAGTAACCTTTTGTGTTAACAATGTGCAATGAAATGACGTTCATTAATGAATGTAAGAATAATAACAAGACAAGGGGCCCACAATGACCCTAAAGCGCTACCTGAGTTCAAGGTTTAACCCAACCAGATTTAAACTTAGCTCTGATTTTATTAAAAGAAAAATCAATATAAAAATTGAGTTAGTAATCTAGTTTGTGGACAAACGTGACTCAAATTCAATCTCGGCCTAGATGTTTTCTTCATAAACATTTTTCCCTCTATAGTGGTAGCACGTTGTTTAAAAAAGATTTTACCTGGTAACCTAGTTTGTGTACGCACGTGATCCAGATTCAAACGCCGGCTAGATATTTTGCAGATTATTACTCGTACCATGTTTTGTATCGATTTAGTTATTAAGGAGGCCCCTTGTGAGGTAAAATTGTTTTCTAACATTATACCTAGTGGACTAGTTTGTGATTGTACACATCTAGATTTCTAAGTCGGACTAGATATTGTGCCGATAAACATTCTTAACATGTTTGAACAAGATTGAGTCATAATTGTGATAGGACCTGATGACATATTTATTGGACAAAAGTGGCCGAGATTTATAGTCGGCTAAGATATTATCCAGATAAACATTCTGATGAAGTTTCATTGAGTCTGCATTAAAAATGTGGACTCTAGGGCGGACGCATGGTGATCACAATAGCTCGCCTTGAGCACTTGGTGAGCTTAAAATAAATTTAAAAAAAACTATTTTACCACCAATATTGGAATCTTGAACTCAAGCATAAACGACTTTCATCACATATGCTAGGTGTCAAACCAACTTTAAAAGCATAATTTTATAAATTATCAACAACCATCATACTTGATCAACTTAAAAATGTTTCACATACGAGAGTATATAATATGCAATTTCTACTTTAATGGTTAGATTAATTTTTATGAAGACAACACGTTACCACAGAGAGTTTATAATGTAAACGATATACTTAACCAACAATTGAAACATTAAACAATAATAATGTTTAATCATGAGTATTTTACATAAAATTCTAATGGCTCATTCGTCACATACATTCTAATTTACTTAATATTTAATACATTTAGTATGACATGGGTGTCTGATTGCTTTGCTATCAATGCTCCTCTACAAGAATTTATATCGCAATGGATACGAAACATAATTCGCTCTGACCCTATAAATTATTCAACTTTACGCCAGCCAGGCTAATTACCGATGGTTGGATTCAATTAAAATCTCTAGGGTGTCAAATTTCTGTCAGCATTGTTGAAGAAAGGAACTCAAAGAAAACGCGTGGATGTCAGTTTTATTTACAACTTTCAATGACTCATGAATGTTCCAAAAAGCCATATTTGAACTAATGTGTTTCTGGAAGATTTTGAATGGCTTCGTTTTATGGTATGCGCACATGTAAAAAATGTTTGTGTCGACGCGGATAATGTTTTGGAATGATTCTCAACGGGTTCACACATGGCGACAATGAGTAATGGCTTTTAAAAAAACCACTTCTGACGCGGCGATTGTTTAAATGGTTTAGTGGCCACTTTCAACAAATGCGAGAGTTATTGATAATTCAGATACTTAGTGAGTCATGCATGAGCTTTGAACACCCATGCCCATGTATGTCAGTTTTTTAACAAATTGTTTAAATGAAGCGATGACGTAAATACTAGTAAGTTTCTATTATAAATGAAGCTCATTAGTTATATCGATAATTTAATCCGACAATGTTTTGTCCAAATTGTCCTTTGAATATTAAGAAACTAATATTTACATACTGAATACATTATCTGATAAAGTCATACAATGTTGACTGTCATGACTACTTTTGATTAGCGGTGAATATATTTATTTAATTTCCTAGTTGGAGCAAGTAATATCAACAAGAAATGTTATTTCTGATTTTGTTTTCTAATCTGTAAAAAAAATCAACTCGATTGGTTAAGATGACGAAGAAAAAACGACCTAGCCCAACAGAACTTGATATACAAAAGTTTAAGACATAATTCCCGATACATAAATTACATAAATATAAACAACATGACCACATGTCACAGGAATTGAAAATGCTTTTTTACTCGATATTATACATGCATAAATTCAATATGTATGTTGAAAACCATGTTTGAACATTTGATAACATTATGCCATCTTAGGAAACAAATGCAAGACATATGCAATTACAAAATTAAATCTTAATTAAACACAACTACGATTACAATATAATAAGTATGCGTTGTGCGTTCATAAATATAAATTCGACATGTGTTTTTATCCTTGGGTTAGTATTGGCAAAGCGTAACGTCGCGATAATTGTATAATTATTTACTAATTATAACAAGGCAGTATAAGTCAGTTTCACTGTAAAATACTAGTTTTGCAAAACTATTAAATAATATATAAATAATTATAATCTTTATTCGATAATTGCTCGTCATTAAAGTTAGACATACTTGAATATACTTTAGATCTGTATATTAAGGATTATTACATTAAAAGAGCCAAACTTATTAAACCCTCTTACCTTTACAATTATTATATCAAATATAATTCCAAACATTTTGAAAGATTAATTGGTTTACATGGAACAATTCCACTAAATTTGCATCCTATACACGTGTTTGCCAACATCGGCGTTCAACTTTCACGCTGCGAAAGTGTCACTTTCAATCTAATTAAAAGTGATCTTAGTCGGCTAAACTTAAATTACGAACTACATATGGCTAGAAAATCATTCTTTGGTATGACTAAGATATTCATGTTTTGACGGCTCACATATTTTACACAGTACCCTAAGTGACACGATATTAATCTGCATGCATATGTCAATCATTCACATAACTGTTCCCTGAGGATCTCTAAGGAGATGAATATGCACGAACAGTTAATTGATGCTAAACATTTCCAGAAAAGAAGTCCGTCTGCTTTCTGTTTAACATTGGCAGAACTTGATGTTCTAAGACAATTAATTACTCCACTTGATGATGTGATAACCGATGTCAGATTATCAACCAGATTCAATTTTAAACAAGAATAATAACAAATGGGCCTGTCATTATTGACAACATTAAACTTATTGTTCAAAGCAGTTTTTACATTGAAGACCAATTTATTCGAACAAAACCGTAAATGAATTATGAATTTACAATATTTAATGTAACTTGTTGTATGGAAAAAATACAAGAATATATTTGCGGTAACATATCTTTGGATATCACTTAATTGCGACTACGATATTATCTGAACAATAAACACAAGTTGCATGCAGAGCTTGAACTGTTTGTACTAAAAGCACTTACCCCAATTAACCACGGTCTTAATATATGTCTTTCATACATACATTTTTATGATAAATGGAGGTATATACGAAATAAAACTTATCCCGTAGAATGTTATGATTCCAGTTACATTTCTAGCATGTCGTGCGAGCATTTTATAATTACGTCTTCAACTGTGCCAGATTGTATGATAAGGGCGCGGTTTTGTACATATGCCAAACACTACACACTCGAAAACACATGAAATAATCCAAAAATATGGCTAAATGCCCTATAAAAAANTGTTAATACAACACTTGGCTTGATTTTTTGATAGTATTTGTCCATTAGAGGGACACATGCAATTTAAATGCTAACAACTGTCAATCTCTTGAATAGTAGTTCCATGGAGAGTTAAAAGGAAAATAACGGACGAAAAAAGATTACATTTAATGAGCATTTCTCGACGATGAGTGAAATCATTGTATGACATAAAAATAGGCTTAAAACTGACCTAGTCACAAAAGTAGTACACACATAAATCATGGTGTTTTAAGAACAATTACAAAAATATATGAAACGTGTTACATACTATAAAGATAAACTTCACATGGTCATACTTATGTACATTAATTAAATAGTATTAAAATGTATTCATTTTGTATCAAGAAAAAATACTTTAAATTTACTGGTATTATTTGGGTAACAATATACTATACATGCTGTCAAACCGCAAATACCCATTCTCAAAGGATATATGAACTTAATGTGTATATGCATAACAAGCTATAACTTTTTAAGGTACTAAATTGAATATTAAACAAGTGAAATATGTAAATACATTTTTCACGCAATAAACCCTTGAACATATGAAGAGGGTTTAGAACTATTCTTGGGTATGAATTAATTAGACAATAACACACGGCTGAGCTGGGCCGGACGTCTATAATCGGCCCGCATGCCGTCATAACGGCCAGAGGGCCTTTGGCCCTAGGGACATTGTGCGGCTAGGGCCGATTACAGACGGCCGGCCCAGCTCAGCCGTGTGCTATCGTTTATATTACATATCATTATATTTGATTCATTCGCCTTAATATATTATAGAACCAGCTTTCCGTACTTTTATTTTCATTCAACTGATTACGACATTTATGACGCAGCTATCTCGTGTGACGTAATTTATGTGACGAAACACATCGCTTTAAGCTAGACACTCTAGATTTTAGTGACAACAATTCGAACGTTGTGGTCTATTTAATAGTAAAATATTTATTTTAAAAAGCATTGAACGCATCCACAACGTATTTCGAATTGTGTGTTTGTAATGTATATCTGGAAACTTCAAGAGGATTAAAATAAATCACTCCGAGCAGACATTCGATTTCGTAAAACGTTTCAAAAAGTGGAGTTTGAAATAAATTGAGATAAAGGGATGGAAAAAAAAACAGAAAATGGAAGTGCATATCGTTATAATTTTTTTTTATTATAGATCTCTAAGCATTGGATTAAAGTTGTAATTGAGGTAAGAGTGTCGTTTACTAAATTTTGATGTTGAAACTTAAAAGCTTAGTCATCAGATATGTTTTCATTATTTCAATTGTGTGGTATGTTTAATTATCTTTTTTTTTTAAATTAGTTCGTTGATTTGTGGCTTAATTTTATTATTCACCTTTGGAAAAGATTGAATGTGGACGCCATTTTGTTTAGTTGACGTCGCGCGATCCGATTCTTTTCAGAGCATGTCTTTGCAGTTTAGATAATGTTATTGATAGACTATCAGATGCCATGGTTATGCCACTGTGATGACCAAATCATCGATAACAAGTCGAGCATAGTACCTAAATGCCAATGAGATAGATAAGTAAATGTGAAAATAAATTACATTCCATGCTTTTATTGGCAATACTAATACTTATTTATCTTTACTTTAATGGCATAAAGATGGCAAGTTGTTTGCTTTATCAGTTGTCGCTTCGATACAAATATCCATGCATTGGAATGGTCCATATAAAAGTATTGACCAAACATTATCTTAGGTAGCACATAAAGCGATTACAGCAACTAGCAAACCACGCCAGATTCAATAGTTCAATCCGTGGGTCAGTGTCCGAATAAAGATTGCATTAACATTCTTAAACATATATTAAAGAGAAATATTACATAGTGTTACTAATATGATAATAGGTGCTACCTAATTTACGGGCAAAAGCTAATAAGATGTCTGTTTTAGATAACATAAGTTGTAAATGACTGCACATAATCATTATTGTAGAACAAAACCTTTAAATGTTTGACATAAAAATATGTAACTGAACAAACCAATAAAATCTAATTTGTTTTTAGACAAACAAGAGCACCGCAGAGCAGGTGCCAACGCTTGGCTGTGGGTGCAGTTTTGAATAAAAAGAAAAAAAAAAGAAGAAAAAATGACCTTTCACCTTGAAGGATGACCTTGACCTTTCACCACTCAAAATGTGCAGCTCCATGAGATACACATGTACGCCAAATATCAGGTTGCTATCTTCAATATTGCAAANCACATTTTCCGCACAGACTAATCAGGGACGACACTTTCCGATTGTTTTGTATTTTTCGTTTAAAGTAAGACTCTTCTTGACGAAAATCAAGTTTAGGCGAAATATGACGTACCCGATTAGCCCGTGCAGACTGCACAGGCTAATCTGGGTCGACACTCTACGCACATGCACTAAGCCCCCTTTTCGTAGAGCGATGCTCATAAAGTGAATAGCGTTATGTTCTTTACCGCTGCAGGACAGATGGCTTCATTTACTATCACCAGATGACCAATTATTCGGACACGCAAATTATTTCTTGACCAAATGGTCCACGATTCTTGATATGAAGACATTTCTGCTACAAGAAAAACATGTACTGTTTGATCGTATGTTTGTTTGACTGGGATATAAAGCACATAAGAAAAGTGTATTATGTATACATTTAACACTCAATAAATAACTATACCTTTGATTTGCGGAACTCTATAAATCTGTGGAAAAGAATGCATGACATTTTTGCAAGAAATATCTGGCTTAAGTCTAAATATATTTGTGTATATGTTAAGATTGAAAAAACACTGCGAAGAAATTTACAAATGCAATCAAAGGGAAACATGTTTTAATCATAATCTACATATGAATTAAAATAACCTTCTAATCATACATTTAATGTAATAGGCTTTACGGTTAAAATGTATTTCAACCATGCATTATTCTTTGATATGACGTATTTGTCTCAATAACACTTCAGTCAGGTTTCGTCATAGCCTAGCCAAGCACTCATATCCTTACTTACTTCACCGCATTTCATTTCCGATCATATAAATTATAACACGAAACGTCATCCAGAATAATTATCGACGGTTTGAAGTCAACTAAAACCTATTTGGCAACAATTTTATGTCAGAACTGCGACACTAGGGACCCCAAATTAAACACCCCAATGTCAGTTTTATTAAAAATTTAGGCTGACTCACGACTGTTTTTACATTGCTCAACATTACCATATTTTGAATGTGCCTTTTTTCTTGGATATTTAAAAAAGACGAATTTTAGATTGTGTGTTCCTGTTGTATTGGTTACTGTTTGTTAGTGTATTTGTGTCTTATTTTTTTCGAATTTCTATGTTATATGTTACTTATTATTTTAACATAACGCGTCCTCAACAATGTATAATAATGCAGAGCCATTTTGTTATGCATAGCAGGATCAATGTCCTTTCTTTAACAGTTTCGTGTATCAACCCAGACTAAGATCGTGTCATGTCCTACTAGGCTACATTATGTGACCAAGATAACAACTAAAGAGAACACGAACTCTTTGTCAACAAAACAAATAAACATATCAAACGCAAGACTCATTACACTTAATATTTTAAGATAAATTAAGTACAAGGGATGAACACATACGACTGTATTACGGTCAGTATGTTTTCAATCAATGTTATGAAACTGGATATTTATAATGCCAACTAACACAAACCTAGTTAACGTTATGTTACTCTGTGTTTATACAGTTTCACACACTAAAGCATTCACCCTCCCCGGAACCATATTTGTGACATCTATAACCACAACCAATTAAAGACCAATGTAGCTTTTTGGCAACAGTAGCCTTATCACTACGGAACATCAGTCATCCTACACTCACAGGAATAAAGTCCAACGGAGATAATGACTTGGAAACCAATGATTCTCAACGGTTTGAAACAGGCCGTGAATGAGTTATGGCTTTTCAAAAACTATTTCTGAAGCGGCGACTGTTTCTAAAGTAGTTTAGGGGCCACACTTGCCGAAAATGGGAGTTCGTAATTATGCAGACGCTCAGTGAGTCATGCGTGAGTTATGAATGCCGATAGTAGCTTTCTAGAAATGTGGCCTTAATACTGCGATTTGTGAGAATGGTAATTTTCCTCTAAAAACAATAATCCTTGTTCAGAATATCGATGTTTTGGTTTGAATAGTTTTGGTAAAAGATTAATTTGAAAATTTTATAAAAATATTGAAACTTTTTATGACATCATCTGATACATTTAAAACATGGTAATTTTCCTTTCAATACAATCATTCTTGTTTTGAATATCGATGAATTGTTTGAATAGTTTTGGTAAACAAATCTATCTTTTTTTTAAACATCTCCAGAACGCTATTGAAACGAAAGAATAATACCTAAGGGCTGTTGTCAATGTGTCATCTTCGAAAAAAAAAACATACTAATATCTATATATGTGCAAAACAGGCAACATACAAATGTTATCATTCATGGCTTAATGTTGTATTACATTTTGTGTATAATGCATTTAAAAATACAATTATGATTCATTTCAAAACATTTGGATGGATATCTCAAATTTGTTGACACTACCGAAATTGCATAACTCATTTTGGAAAAAAGGCAGAAGGGGTACTCTCAAATAATATATACATCGAATAGCGTAATGATCATGGATTTGACCGTGCAGAGTAATACAACTTTGGTTAAAATATTAACTTATACGGAAAGGTGTAAGTAAATGTTTTGTCATGATGATGCAAGTGGAGTCTTACACATGAAATGATAACAGCAAACTACTGATAAATGCGATTTTTAATTTAAATTGGCATACATTCGTCCGAAATATTCTTACAAAAAGTGAAACAACGTCATAAAGAAATACCATTCTCACCGAAAATGAAACAACGTCATTAAGCAAAACCATTCTCACCGAAAATGAAACAACTTCATTAAGCAACACCATTCTCACAGAAAATGAAACAACGTCATTAAGCAATACCATTCTCACCGAAAATGAAACAACTTCATTAAGCAATACCATTCTCACCGAAAAGTAAAACAACGTCATAATGATTTACCATTCTCACCGAAAATGAAACAACGTCATTAAGCAATACTATTCTCACCGAAAATGAAGCAACGTCATAAAGCAATATCATTCTCAGAGAAAATAAAACGTCATAAAGCAATATCATTCTCACCGAAAATGAAACAACGTCATAAAGCAATATTCTTGTCACAGAAAATAAAACAACTTCATATTAGCAATACCATTCTCACAGAAAATGAAACAACGTCGTAAAGCAATACCATTCTCACAAAAAATGAAACAACGTTATAAAGCAACACCATTCTCACAGAAAATGAAACAACGGCATAAAGCAATACCATTCTCACGTAATATGAAACAACGTCAAAAGCAATATCATTCATACCGAAAATGCAACAACGTCATAAAGCAAAACAATTCTCACAAAATACAAAAAAAAACGTCAGAGAGCAATGCCATTCTCACAAAAAGTGAAACAACGTCATAAAGCAATAACATTCTCACAAAAAGTGAAACAAAGTCATTAAAGCAAAACAATTTTCACAAAATGTGAAACAGCGGCATAACGCAATACCAATGTTTTTTGTTGGACGGTTCCAAGTTATGACTGTTACTCATCGCAAACGGCAAAAATCCGTAGAACAATGCACACTACTTGAAGAATATTTAAAGGATTAATACATGTTACAAATACTGGTGATTGTGATCAGCGTGTCACATAAACGCGTCAATCTGGTCGTTTGGCGTGAATATTAAATGCGATTTTAACTGGACAATCAGCCGGGCGCATGTTATTTTACACCGATAAACAATATTTGCAGTTTTATTGCAGGGCATCTGCGAGGAATTATTGAATAAATGACAAGATATAAAAGATATACGATATTCTTCATTATTTGCTATTGATCTTTGATAACCAAGTCAAAACCAATATGACCTGATACAACATTTAGGTCCAAATGCAGCATTTATTATATATTTTGCTTTATACATTCCTAACAATTCATTGCATTTAGTCGCTGCACGCAACTCGTGTTTCAATTTGTATTGGAAGAAAAAAATAAACAATTTCATAATAACAAGTCCCTAAACGTTAAGATTAAAATTAGGAAATTTATTTTAGATTTTAAATTAAGACAAACATATTTCACCAGTTATTTCCCATTTAAATGCATCTCAAATAGCATACACAGACAAAAAAGGCGAATAAAATTCCCCTAACGACTTAAATTGACAAATATCATTGAGCAAAATGTCTTTTATAGACACTGTCAAAAACAACAGCAGCATTACGTGCATGCAAGCATGGATTATTCTGTGCAAATTACTAAACATGTTCGCAATGACATGGTTAATTGTGGTGATCAAAGCATCTTTGATTCAATTATAGTAAGAGAATGGCGTTTTTGGATTTGCTTAAGGAACTCCCATTGTTAATTTCTTCAGACAATCTTCGTGCTGATTAAATGTTTTTTTATCTCTAGGCGCCATTAATCGCATGATGATAGCGGTGGGCCTCAAGCTCCAAAAACAGTTTGACTCATCCCTAAATTATTTTCGGTTAATATTGTTTTATCTCAAAACTATTTGACCGCGTTGTTTTTAAATATGATTGCTGAAAACATATCTTTCTATGTTGCTTAAATTATCAAAATTGTGATCATCCAATTGCACTAGAATGAGAATTGTGCACAATAGTTCCTTTATTCATGACTAGTAACCAGTTGAACACACAATTTGACTCAGCATAAAAAACACACAACGCGTACATTTAAATTAAATAAAACTGGGTCATTGGAACGGCCAATGCAAAGCTCCAAACCTCACACTCAAATAAGTGTTATTTCATCGGGCCCATCGGTTCATGTGGTCTGCACATTACAGTGTACATTAAAATTTAAACGAGCTTACGATTTTTACGAGGATAAACGGTTATCTGCATGTTTAGGGCGAGCCATTCAAAATATATTGGCAGTCATCTTGATGACGAGTTGTCAAATATGTGTAACCCTTGATATTTAGAATGGCTATTCGTAAGTACAAATCTTAAGACGAATATAACCGCACGGAAGTCTAAATGCCGTGGAAATGATGTTTAAGAACATAGTGACAGTGCTAGTGTTGATGTTCTTATTGTCCTGACAATAAGTAATTTAAAGTAGTTAAATGCAACTTAGACTTCGAATAATATAACGATAAAGCTTCACAGTTAACCGCAGTTGCCATCGCACCGAATATTTGTAAATCTTATAATTACATGTTAACAGTTGTTCAAGACATTCATATCTGTATTGTATGAAAACTGTAATACTATTCCATCACACAGTTGCCACACTTACTTTTTTATTTGAAGTCATTACACGAACTGCACACGATTTATGCCATATATATTTAGATGAATACGTTAAGGCTTGGTATATTAATAAACAAGTAAACAATCAAATATCAAATCAAGGAAGATATTTTTTTTCCAGAGCAGTGGCAATGGTCACCGAATAATGTTTTTGAATGTAGTGGTGGAAGAAACAATTAGATAATAAGATAACTTTTGCTAAACCACAATTTAATCAAAAAATTAAATCAATCAAATGGAAAACTGAGATTTGCTGTATTTCAAACAATTCGTTTTGAAAACGGTGCGTTTTGTCGTTCGTAATAAAATACATCCAAATGTTTACATATAAGCCATATAATCTTGGTATTATGTTTGTTATGATTTATAGTACACACATATTGAAGATTATAAGTCATTGAATATGTGTTTATTTAAAGTAATATAAATCTAAATGACAAGATTATATGGCTTATCTGCGAACACTCAGATGCATTTAATTACGAAAAATCATATTTAGCTTCACAAGTATGTTTGATAGCTTTGACAGGTATTTTATTGTACAAACTTTCCACAACGTATCTTGAGAAATGATAAGCATCCTAGCACGCCGGTAAATTTGATGCATCTGACCGTGTTGTAATCTCGATAAGAATAGCAAAATATCCAGATGCTAACGTTCAAATGAATCAAATAACAGACACATAAAATAAAGATGTTAAGTAGATCATGTTAAGATACAATGTATAGACATCAAATGAAAAAAAAAACAACGAAACATGACACAATGTATTTACATCCAATTCTACAAAAACGTAGAATTTTAATAAAGAATATTGTTTTCCGTTGCAACGTTTATTACATTTTAGAAACATACACGTACACAATAAGATGTGTTTATTCACATAGGGACTATTGAACAGGGGTGGGTGTTTTCAAATTATAAAGTTTGAAAAAAATAAGGTCGTCGTGGCTTAATTTATATGTTGTCCGCCTAGCGATCGGGAGGTCACGGGTTCGACCCCTACGGTGGGAGAGTTCTTTAGATCTCTCCCATAAACGCAAAGTTCTGGTTCTAGTCCAAGGAAACGGACTCGAGAGCGTTTCAAATAAGTCCATGGCTTTCTATGCAATCGAGCTAAAATAAAAAGGTTTAAGCTAAATTATAAAGGAATACAAATACAATTAACTACCAAATCGTATGACTGTAATCACAATGGAGACTGTCTCAAACTTGTCAACAAGCCTATATATATACAATTATAATATTTGATTTCCCTTTAAACATATATTTATATATTTGTTGATGTTGATTTAAAACGAGCGGACATACACATCAAAACTACATGGATAATAACATTAGTATTGACCACGTATTTGGCAACGTGTAAAAATTTTATTCTAGGACAAGCAAACCATCTAAAATCAATCAAACAGATGTTTGTGATAACTACATCATTCAACACTTGTTGTGAACACAACCTGTCCACTGGTCAAAGATGAAAAGATAGCAGAACAATGACAATACAATACACATAAAAGCATCCTAAATGAACTATGAATTGTTCGTGTTGTATCTTCTGGTGACAAAGACTGTGCCAACGGTCTCAAATTACATTCCTCAGATTTGAGTTCTGCTGAATGATGCCATTGAAGTTGTCTCAATAAGACAATACAGCACTGTTTTGAAAACATTTCAGGTCACGATTTATTCAATATTAATCCTCAATAATTCGTCTTATCATTGTCCAAAATGATAAATGCCACAGCGATATCGCAGTAAACGAACTATGATTATTTGGCGACAGAAAAGAATTTAAAAGAATATTAACATGTTCGATCGTTCTGGTCCGGCGTTTAAAATTGTGATAAACGTCTAAGGTTTGAAGGAACACTAACGCTGGAGGATTCGCGCAGGTTGAACTCTCATAATATTTGTATTTATATTGATGAACGTGTTAATTGAATACAATAATTAAAATAAAAAGTGTATCATTGAGAAGAGAACGTTAACAAAGTCATGAAATTCACATTACGTGAATATTTTGGATTAAGAAAATTCACAACAACACAGTAACTTGTCACAGCGAATTTGAGAATAAAGCAAAACAAATGTCCATAATATCTTATTTTATATATCACAAACAAATTTTATCGGCGGAATATTTATCCGCGTTGTGTACTTGAACATTCTATGAGACTCTTTGCAACGTTTTGAAATCACATCGCGTGACATGTATTTCTACCAACATCCATTAATTGGATAATATGAGCTTGTATACGCATGGAAAAGGTATTTTAAAAAGGATAGGATTTAAGAGTATAATTTACAAAATTGTAAAACAAAAAGTGCACAAATAATTAAATAATATACATAAATCAAACAGATGTTTTGAGTAATAATCTATCCTGCCAAAGGCAAAATAAAAATACCATCCCATATAGATCGATAACTGTGATCAGAGCAAACACGCGTCAATCAATCGGGTCATCTGGCGTAAATTTCAAACGAGATTTTAATTGATCTCTGGGACTCTCGTGCGATTTCACATCGATAATCGGTATTTGCATTTTTTATGGCACGATATCTGTCCCATCTCGTCACGAAATTACAAGATATAACAGGAATTTGCAAGCAATGATCTTTGATGGTGATGTCAAACCTGATGACCTGAAATGTTAACGATACAAAACAGGCGAACTTATCCGGGTTTCGGTTGACGAAAATATTTCAGAACGTCGTCAAGTATTTTATTTAATGTCGTTTTAACAATGTCGATTACACGTGTAGGAATAGTACAACGGGAAGTTAAATTAAATGCAGTATGAAGATTTAACGTTTCATTGAACACGTTTCGTGTGTTATATTTTGTGTTGTTAATGAATTTAAATAAAAGTTAAAGTATATTTTTTAAATGCAATTAATGCATACTAATCATCCTTGAATTACTTTTTGCACGTGACATTTAAAATTTAAAAAATAATTGACGTGGTTACCAAACGGACTTAGAATAGAAAGGGATGCACATTGTACATAACTGTTTAAGGCAATTATTTAAATGAATTACAGTACATAAAAGTCTAGTGGATTGTAAAAAAATAATCTTTATTTTATTTCATACACCTGTATAGAATACACTGGGTTTTAAATAGCTGTTTTCAATCTCTTAGTGGTGAACGGGAACCTCACAGACAGTGAAATATACAACACAACACACTCTTAACTGAGTATGGCAAATATAGCTGAGATGTGTTTTGCAGTCAGAGAACAGAATTAAATGTCACATTGTGCCTTTTTACATCAAGGGGGCGTATTGCATCCATAAAACATGATGAAAAGGTTGTAGGCATGCGCGCAATGACAAAGTCCGTCATGATGTGCACAGCTTCTTTAATGCAATTATAATAATAGCCCCATTCCCATTTTTAAATTATGCTGAATTAAACGGGTGATAATTGTATTGTCTCTTTATGTTATTAAATGCGTGATGGTATTGAATGTCTTCTAACGCACACGCAAAATTGTATTGCTCATCCCTAAATATGTTCGGAACATGTAACAATCAACGTTTAAAGAGAATAACACTCGTTGGAACTCTGTGCATATATATCATGTTGACTTCTATCTCGTACGGCTATCGTCAATACATGGTAATGGATGGTTTTATTTCCAATGCAGTTGTAACGCAAAACGTGTATGAATTTAACATTCAAACAACTGGGTCCATGGTAAACCAATTTAAGAATAGGTCGACAGCGCCAATAATAGTTTAGATACACATTTAGTTTTGACAAATTGATCGAGCCATCACATACGTTAACAATTAACGAATACAAATACTTTGTTTCCTACCCTAATTAGTACACGGTTATATTGCATATTAGACCCACCATTAACCTGCTCAACTTCCAGTTAATTACAATGAAACTCGCAATAATGGTACTTGTAAAACTATCGTACATCTTTTGTTAAATGAAACCATATTTACTATCACTGCTTTGCCTACCGAACGGACTTCATCGTACAATAATCCCGTTAATTGTGACGGCTATGATTACAATGCCATTAGGCAATTCCCCGTTTGGCACATGGTTAATTAGATACACTCAACAATTATATGATCTCGATAACCACATTAAAAGGGTCCATATGCTTAATTTTAAGTTTTCCGATCAAATCAAATAACTGACGCTTAAAGTGACGACTTGTAAAGTATATATTGAAATGTCAATGTATTAAAATAAAGCTCTACAAAACAATATATACTTTCGTTGTTATTTTATTTTCTTTTGTAACATAACCATTCAGTTTAACATACACAAACATGTGTTTACGAAACAATTATCGACATAGTGAACACGTATAAATGTATAAGTAATAAAATGAATGCACTTGTACCACTGTCACCCGTTGGTTATACAGTATGTATTTGTCACGGATTACATCTTTCGTAATGACTTACAAACTTTTGTACATTTATTTAATGCCTCTCTTAAACAAACAGACATGCACATTAAAACTTTATTAATATCAACATTATTATTGTCTACCTATTTGTGTAAGTTCTATTGAAGTTTCAATTTTAATTTATGTTATTTCAACAGTGCCCAGTTTCGCGACAATTAAACATATGTGTTAAATTCCATGTAACCAGATGGTTATAATAAAAAAAACTTACAACTTGGTAGATGTGACAAGAAGGTACTAATCACTAAAATAAAGCTTAATTAAAACGATCGTAACCATACATGTCTTTTCAAAATAACTATTTAGCGCAACCACGACATTATTTGTTGACATAGACGACGCAACGCACTTTTGGTCGCGTGCACACAGATAAGATAAAGTATGATATTGGGTTAATGATGCTGATGTTGCCGATTTACCCTGGCTATTTGATAAACCTGGAATTAGGATGGGCAAAATTTAATATCGGGATAAGGTAACCACAGTTAAATCAACATGATTGAAAGTCACTTAATTGGGTGATAACATAAACACGATAATCATGCAGAACACAATAATAGTTGTGATGTTTATTTATTATAACCTGTGCAGGTGCATACTTATTTAATATCAGACATGTCCATTAGTGGCTTTCGAATGTCAATCCTTTGCTGAGTATAGCAAAACATACACAAATTATCACATATACAATTTCAAGCAAAATACTACGTAGAAATGTTTATGGCATTCGATGCATTCGGATGTATTTAAAAAGACACCTGGATGGAAATTTGTGGGAAACGCTGATATATCTTTGTATTAAGATTAGGCGTTACGTACATACGTGTTATACATTTACGTGCATTGTCAATATTTTGTTAGAAAATCGAAATCACATGTATTCATATTTCCATGGAATGAATATTGTACAAGAAGTGAACAGAAAGAGTGTTTGTAATAGAGTCCAACCGTTTAAACTAAAATTACTATAACTTAACGATGAAATCATGTTACCAATATGTTACCTAGACTACATGCTTTGTGAATTACTAAATAAAACAGTAAATGAAACGGAGCGCCGAGCAAACGGGACCTAATACTGTGAAATGACACTAGTATTATGATATATTGTCATATGAAGCATAACATCCCATTATATATATATTCGAGACGACGAAATCAGATAGTTGTATGTGCTCATGAGTGAGATTGTTCGACTACATTATTAAATGGTTTGACACAAATTTTAAAATAAAAGCACAATTTATTATTTTTAAGAATTCACTTACAGTTTTATATGTATACATTTTGTAAAACATACAATATTTACGATTAATCAAAGATCATGGTAGAAACAAAAGTAGAACTTCAACAACAATTTAATTAATTCCAAGACTGGAAAGAAGAAATGCTTAAAATATTCACGTACACCAATCCAACGTTGACAACCAAACATCGAATGTCAAATACAGTTGACGTGTTTGTTTTTTAACCGTCAATAACAACAATTCAAATAGTCCAAATCAATGAAAACGACTCAATACTGGTTCTTTGATAAAAACCACACATGCTTGCATACCAACAAATAGTATTTGAGCAAATATATGAAGAATAGGCATCAATGGCTTGAGCTAGCATAATGCTAATTCATTGATGAATCCTCCATTAAAGCATGCCTCTGCTGCCTTTTGGAGACCTTTTGTATTTAAGGTCAATTCCATGAAACAAAACTCAATGTATTCAACACTTTTATACATGCATATTTCCTAACAGATCTTTTAATACGTTCTATGGGCATGTTGCGGGAATACAATTTACTACATTGACATATCTCTGCTTCGCAAACAAATGTAAAATCCAAAAAGTTGAATAAATAATAAATGCGTACGAAATTATTTTATAATCTAGGCTAATGCAATCATTAATTTGCTCTTTGTTCGTGAATATTATCAAATAACGGTGTTAACAGGTCAACATTAACAAAGACACCATTAATGTAAAATAATAACACATTTTACTAGTTTCACTATTGTTAATTTTTGTATTGAAATTACCATATGCCGATTTAAAGTCAAATAACGTTTCAAATGTCGGCAAAATAAGATTATGGAACAGAATCTATTGAAAGGAAAGGAAATATCTCCGGCACTAAGAATGCTTTTGTTTGCATGTTCTTAGAAGTTTACAATAGGAAAGTAAAGCCATATCCGTTCTTGCATTTCCAATAACAGGCTATGGCATGAAAGACATTGGGGTCTTTCATTTGTGTACATTTCAACATTGCCAGGAACAATTTTGTCCTCAATCATGGCTTCTCATTTAAACATGTCAATAAAGTTCAATTGTTTTACTAATAGCCGTGTGAATAGCCTTGCGAATTAAGACAGTTCACGTTTTCATTATTGAAATGTTTGTTAAACTAGGGTGACCTTATAACCAAGCGGACCGCTCGTATTGAACAATTTTGAAAGAGGGATACCAGCATTTTATTCTTGTCAATGTACCCAGCTGTTTAGGAGAATATGTCGTTTGAATGCACAATGTACGATGTACACAATTATATCCTAATAGGTCACCATTTAACATTTTATTGTTTGGGTTTATTCAAAGCAAAACCTATATACCACTGACGGGCAAACAATCATCGTGCACCTCTTAATTAAAGAAAAGTACTTTTAGTTATAAAATGTAATAGTAAGAACTATATAAATTAATATTTCACCTGTACAATTATGAGCATGCCTTATAAAGTGCAATTTTTTAACCGGGTTATTTTCAGTATAAAGGAGTATATTTAAACATATATCGATAGCTTTATTTAACCAGTTATCTAAGCAATTATATCAACTTTAATTTCCAAACGGTATGAACCAGTAATTGGTTTACATGAAACAATGCAGAACAGGTGCATCTCCTAATTTTCATTGTGTTAAATGTTTGTCCCTATTGGCGTTCAAGGTTTACGCTGAATAAAATATCGCATAAAATCTAGTAAAGCAATTATCTAATTAATTCTAAAATACGAGCTAAATGTGGGTCTTTGGTATGACTGAGAATTTTACGGCTTAGATATTTTATGCAGAACCTTAAGTGACACGATATTAATCTGCATGCATCTGCCAATCATTCAATGTACTGTTGTTCCCTGTGGATCACTGCGGAGATGAAGATGCACGAACTGTTTGTTAATGCTGAACGTTTCCAGCAAAGATGTCCGTCTTTTTTCTGTGTTAATGAAAATTACTTCAGATAAGAATTGGTCGAGTAAATTTTATAGTTTAACAATATTTAATTTAATTGATATTTAACATAATCAGAGAACATTACATTAACGCTGAAATACAAACCATTATACACATTAANCCGTGCGATGCCAGCGTTTCAGGAGAGTCGTTATTTTAAGCAGACTAGATATGGCAAACGATATAGTAAATATCGTTGTGTTCTTTATCGCTGCAGGACAGATGGCCACATTTACTACCCAGATGACCAATTATCCGAATGGTCAGATTATTGCTTGACCAAATGAGCCTTGCTGTGCGAAAAGGGGGTTAAATGCATGTGCGTAAAGTGTCGTCCCAGATTAGCCTGTGCAGTCTGCACAGACTAATCAGGGACGAATTGGGTTCAGGAAGCGCCGGTCATGTGAGACGCAGCTACTTCTGACCTTACAGGACTTTTCGCCAGCTCTTGACAGCGGTGAGCAGATAGACGCCTTCTTACTCGACTTCAGTTAGGCGTTCGATAAGGTCCCGCACGAACATCTTGCTGTGAACTTGAAGCACTACGGTATCAGTGGAAACATCCTCACCTCTATCAGAGGCTTCCTATCAAACCGAAGTCAACAGGTACAGGTTGAGGGTGTACAGTCAAACCCAACACCAGTAAAATCGGGTGTCCATCAAGGCTCGGTGTTCGGACCCATGCTATTCCTTGTGTACATTAATGACATGCTCTCAAAAGTTAAATCCACAACAAGGCTCTTCGCGGATGACAGTCTTCTGTACAGAAAGATCAAGTCTCCAGAGGATGCACATACACTTCAGGATGACCTCAATGCCCTCCAAGAGTGGGAAACAACTTGGAAGATGTCTTTCAACCCAGACAAATGTAAGGTACTGAAAATAACGAGAAAGCGAACACCGATACAAGCAGACTACAGCATCCACGGGCGCCAGCTAGCCTTAGCCAAGACAGGAAGGTATTTAGGCGTGACACTTGCCAGCGATCTTTCCTGGAAACCTCATGTGGAAAGCGGCACTAAGTCTGCTAATAACTCTCTCGCCTTCCTCTGAGAATAACGAGAAAGCGAACACCGATACAAGCAGACTACAGCATCCACGAGCGCCAGCTAGCCTTAGCCAAGACAGGAAGGTATCTAGGCGTGACACTTGCCAGCGCTCTTTCCTGGAAACCTCATGTGGAAAGCGGCACTAAGTCTGCCAATAACTCTCTCGCCTTCCTCCGCAGAAACCTTTCCAGCTGCCCGAAAGACATAAAGTTGCAGTGCTATAAGTCACTAGTCAGACCTGTCCTCGACTACGCATCAGCAGCTTGGGACCCTCACACACAGACATGCATCCAACAGCTAGAGGCTGTGCAGCGAAGAGCAGCGCGATTCATCACAGGCAATTACAGAACAACAGACATCACTAGCCAGATGATCGCAGACCTTGGGCTACCTACCCTAGAACTCCGCCGCCAGCACTCAATTCTCCTGATAATGTGTCGGATCACCTATGGTCTTCTCGACATCCCAGCCACCGATCCTCACCGGCAATCCATCACATCTACACGTCTACATGGACTAGAAGACATGAATGGTGCAGTGGTCCGTTACTGGATACCATACTGCAGAACAGACACATTCCGCCACTCCTTCTTTATCTCTGGAGCTCGACTGTAGAACCAGCTACCAAAGCACCTCACAGTTCTACAGACCTCAGAGTCATTCAGGGATGGACTGGCCGGCCTCCAACTCAAACATTGAGCCTTCCTGACTGTACATATTATAAATATTCAAGGTTTTATTTTTATTTTTTAACCGCACTCTCACGATCACCTTGTACATACACACGTGTACGAGTATGTTTCAGAGTGAGATTTGTACATCAATTGGAAGAAGAAGAAGAAGAAGACACTTTCCGCTATTATTGTATTTTTTTGTTTAAAGGAAGACTTTTCTTGACTAAAATTAAGTTAAGGCGAAAAGTGTCGTCCCTGATAAGCCTGTGCGGACTGCACAGGCTAATCTGGGACGACACTATACGCACACGCAGTAAACACCCTTTTCGCAGAGCGAGGCTCATATAGTGAATAGCGTCATGTTCTTTATCGCTGCAGGACAGATGGCTTCATTGACTATCACCAGTTGACCAATTATTTGGACACGCAAATTATTTCTTGACGAAATGGTCAACGATTCTTGATAGGAAGACATATGTGGTACATGAAAAAAGTGTATTGTATACTTGACCGTAAGGTCATCGATTCTTGATATGAAAACATATCTGCTAAAAGAAAAAAAAGGTACTGTTTGGTCGTATGTTTGTTTGATTGGGATATAAAGCACATAAAAGAGTGTATAATGTATACATTTAACACTCAATAAATTACCATATTTTTTTAATTTTCGGAACTTTATAAATCTGTGGAAACGAATGCATGACATTTTTGCAAGAAATATCTGGCGTAAATCTGAATATATTTGTTTATCATTTTAGATTGAAAAAAAAAACTGCAACGAATTCACACATGCAATCAAATGGAAACATGTTATAATTATAGTCTACATATGAACTACAATAACATGTTTTTAGTCATACATTTAACGTAATGGGCTTTACGGTTAAAATGTATTTCAACCATGCATTATTCTTTAATATGACCTATTTGTCTAAATGATCCTTCAGTCAGGTTTCGTCATAGCCTAGCCAAGCACTCATATTCTAACTTACTCCACCGCATTTCATGTCTGATCCTATATATTATAAAACGCAACGTCATCCAGAATAATTATCGACGGTTCGGAGTCAATTAAAACCTCTTTGACATCAATTTTATGTCAGAACTGCGACACTCGGGAACCCAAATTAAACACCCCAATATCACTTTATTAACAAATTAGGCTGAATCACGACTGTTCTCACATTACCATATTGTGAATGTGCCTTGTTTCTTGAATATATCAAAAAGAATAATTTAAGATTGTGTGTTTCTGTTGTATTGGTAACTCTTTGTAAGTTTATTTGCGTCTTAATTTTTTTCAAATTTCTATGTCATATGTTACTAACTGTCGTTAATTTCACGTAATAGCGATTAATTGCGTTAAATAGTGTGGATCTTGGTCAAATCTATCATTCTGATGAATTGTTTGGGATTCTAACTATATGGCGATAAAGTAGGTGTTTTCATAATAGTAATGTATTACTGAAATTGTTTATTAATTTAAATTATTCATAATGAGACGCAAAGCTGTGTATATGAGGTGCAAAGCTGTGTATATGAGGTGCAAAGCTATAGTTTGACGGTGTGACAAGTATTCATGTGATGCACGAGATTTATATGAGTCGTGTGCGTCACATGACTGTATTGTTTCGTATATATACTGCGTTTTGTACTTCATTGGTGCGCATTGATTAAATTGGAATCACTTGATTACAAGATGTTAATTAAAAGGTGAAAAGTTTGTTGGTGTTTAATATTATAATATTATCCTGCCTGTGTGGCAAAATTGGAAGCGCCGCCACACTCACTGTTTTGACATAACGCGTCGTCAACAATTTATAATAATGCAGAGCAATTAAGTTAGGCATAGCAGGATCGATGTCCTTGCTTTAACAGTTTAGTGTATCAACCCTGACTAAGATCGTGTCATGTTCTACTTGGCTACATAATATGGCCAAGATAACAGCTTAAGAGAACAGGAACTGTTTGTCAACAACACAAATAAACATATCTAACGCAAGCCTCATTACACTTAATATTTTAAGATAAATTAAGTAAAAGGGGTGAACACATACGAAAGTATTACTGTCATTATGTTTTAAATCAATGTTAAGAAACTGGTTATTTACGTAGCCAACTAACACAAACCTAGTTAAGGTATGTAGCTCTGAGATTATACAGTTTCACACACTAAAGCATACACCTTCCACGGAACCATAGTTGTGACATCTAGACATCTATAACCACAATCAATTAAAGACCAATGTGGCTTTTTGGCAACCGTAGCCTTATCACTACGGAACATCAGTCATCCTACACTCACAGAAATAACGGCCAACGGAGATAATGACTTGGAACCCAATAACTCTCAACGGGTTGAGAAGGCCGTAAATGAGTTATGGCTTTTCAAGCGGCGACTGTTTTCAAAGTAGTTTAGGGGCCACACTTGCCAAATATGGGAGTTCGTCATTACACAGACGCTCAGTGAGTCATGCGTGAGTTATGAATGTCGATAGTAGCTTTCGAAAACTCTGGCTTTAATATTGCGATTTCTGGAATGGTAATTGTAATGTCAAAACAATAAGCCTTGTTTTGAATATCGATTGTTTTGGTTTGAATAGTTTTGTTAAAAATTTAATCTGAAAATTTAAGAAAAATATTGACATTTTTCATTGCATCATCTGATAAATTAAAAACATTTGAGATGCCTTAGCTTTTCTGGAATGGTGAATATATGTATATTTTAAACATCTCCAGTACGCGAGTAAAACACAATTATAGTAATAACCTAAGAAAAGTTATATGTGTTACAGCTTTACATAAAACCATACTTATATTTGTATATGTGCAATACAGGCAACATACAAATGTTTTTTTCATTCATGGATAAATGTTGTATTGAATTTAGTGTATAATGCATTTAAAATTACAATTATAATTAATTTCAAAACATTTGGATGGAGATCTAAAATAGGTTGACACTACCGAAAAAGCATTACTCATTTTAGAAAAAAGGTAAAAATAACATACCCTCAAATACAAATACATCGACTAGCTTAATGACGAAGGATAGGGCCGTGCAGAATAATACAATTTAGGTAATGATATTGATTTATACTGAAAGGTGTGAGTAAATATTTTGTCCTGGTGAAGCAAGTGGAGTCTTACACATATGATGTTTACAGAAGATACATGTACAGATATACAACATGTATTCTTACAAAAAGTGAAACAACGTCATAACGCAATATCAAGTTATGTGTTGGACGGTTAATCATGGACAGCGTAAACAATATTTAGTGAATAGCACGCTTCTTGAAGAAGATGTCAATGATTAATAAATGTTATATGCTGCTGATTGTGATCAGTCTGTCACATAAACGCGTCAAACTGGTCGTTTCGCTTGAATATTTAATGCGATTTTAATTGGACAATCACACGGGCGCATGCGATTTCACAATATTTGCATTTGTATTGCAGCGCATTTGCGAGGAATGATTAAAGAAATGACGCGATATAAAATATATGTGGCATTCTACGTTATTAACGTTAAGTCATTCATGATCAAATCAAAACCAATTTGACCTGATGCAGCATTTATGCCCAAATGCAGCTTTAATAATATATTGTGCTTTATAAATTCCCAGTAATACATTGCATTGAGTCGCTGCACGCATGTCCTGTGTCAATTTGTATTTGAAAGAACAATAAAGAAATTAAGAATAACAAGCCCCTAAACGTTGATATTAAACATAGGAAAATTAATTTACATTTTAAATCAAGACAAACATATTTAACCTTTCATTTCCATCTTCATTTATCTCAATGAACATGCACAGGCAAAACACGCGAAGCAACCATTCCCCTAAAGACTGTATGTGACAAAAATACTGAGCAAAATGTACTGTATAGACGAAGTGTCAAGAAGAAGAGCAGAATACCGTGCATGCAAATTACTAGACAAGCCCAAAATGAGGCGGTTAATTGTGATGCTCACATCCTTTGATGCAATTATAGTAAGAGATTGGCGTATTCGGATTCGCTTTATAAACTCCCCTTATTAATTTCCTCTGATACAATTCGTGCTGATTAAATGTATTTTGTCTCTAGGCGCCATTAATCACATGGTTAAAGCAGTGGGCCCCTAGCTCCCAAAACAGTGTGACACATCCCTAAATTATGTTTGGCATATATTGTTATATCATGAGTCTGATATCGTTTTGAGACGATTGAATGTTTTAGTTACGTCACCAAAACGTTATTAACCTCTTCTTGAATCGTATGATTTTTGTGAATATATCTTACTAGGTTGATACAAATATAAACATCTTGATATTCCAGTTGCACAAGAAGGAGAAAATATTACTCCCTACATACGTTCCTTTATTCACGACAAGTGACAAATTGCAAACCAATGTTACTTAGCATAATTACACACATACAGTTAAAATAAAAAAAAATGGGTTAAACATGGATAAACGGTTATCTGCATGTTTAGGGAGAACCACTGAAAATATATTGGGCATTTATCTTGATGACGAGATGTCAAATATGTGTAACACTCGATTTTAAGTAGGCCAAATAAAAATCTCAGCCAGAATATGACCGCATTGAAGCCCACATGCCGTGGAAATGATCTTTAAGAAATCACATAGTGACTGTGCTAGTTTTGTTGTTCTTAATTGGTATTACAATAAGTAATTTAAAGTATTTAAATATCACCGTCCATCGTGAGCACAATCCACAGAACATCGTTTACAGTTTTAAGAATTAGGCAACAATATTTGATTCCCTACTATCATGAACTTATGTCATTTGTTTTTGTAAGTTATTTCCCAGTTAGCACAACATAAATATGTTACATGGAGTTTATGACGATTGTGCCCAGATGGAAGACGTATGACAAGGGGTGTCAAAGTTGGTATTATTATTAGAAGCGTGTTGATATGTTATAGTACATAAAATCGCACAACATATGCTGTGAAATGATTACAACTCCATCATGCAATTTCCTGTTTGGCACGCCGGTTAATTAGGCTCGATTGGTCATTGTCGGCTCTGGTACTACTTACATGGACCCCGGGTACTCTTAAGTATACTTACATGTACCCCGGGTACGGTAAATATACTTAAACGTACCCGGTCGATATTAGACTGTACCGAAGTTGTGTTCTCGCCCAAAATCCGATGTCGTAAAACGCGATTCCGATTACAGTAAAACGATATTGTTTATCTTTAACAAACTTCTCTTTAAAAAAATGCATCAACATGCTTTTTGAGTATGAGTTTCGATAATATTGAGGCCATTTAACAGAAAATTGACATAAATGTGAACATAATTAATTTTAAAAAAATAGCCGATAACGACCGATTTAGAGTTAAAACTCCCGGGTACGTTTTAGTACCCGGGGTACATGCAAGTATACTTGAGAATACCCAGGGTACATGTAATTAGTACCCGAGCCGACAATGACCGATCGAGCGTTAATTAGAGGCATCCGACTGTGTAATAATCTCGATAAGAACAGCAAAATATCCAGATGCTAACGTTCAAATAATTCAAATAACACATGAAAAAATGAAGATGATTACTAGATCTTGTCATGACACAGTGTAATAATATCGAATGCTACAAAAAACGTATCATGACATAATGTATTAGCATCGAATGCTACACAAACGTTTTATAACACAATATATTAACATCAAATGCCACAAAACGCACACTTTTAATGAAGAATATTGTTTTTCGTTGTTCAGTTTCTATTACACTTCATTTATATATATAATGCGCAATAATATTAACACAGTGTATATTAAACAGGGTGGTTAAATTCAAATTATAAACTTATATAATAAATTTTCTGTCAAATCGTACCACTGCAATCATAATGGAAACTGTCTCACAGTTGTTGATAAGCATGTATGCATACAATTATAACATTTGATTTCCTTTCAAACACATACGTGTGTATTTGTTTAGGTTCAAATACAACGAACGGAAAAATAAAAGAACGTTACGTAGACAATTACATAATTATCGGCCACGTATGTGATAGCGTCTACATATGTGTTTTATTCCGTTTCCTCTTACTTATAGAGACCTGTCTAATACGACCAAATCCTTGGCTAGTTCCCGCTCAGTTCCATCTCTTATCGAGCTAACAGATGTTTGTAATAACTACCAGAACTCCACTTGCCCAATGGTCAAAGATGATACGCATGCACCTCAACGACAATAAAGTGCGCATAAAAGCATCAAAACCATCATAAAAGAACTGTTAATACCTCGTGTAGCATAATCTGTTGACATTGACGTTGCTACACACGACTAAGCGTGGTCTCAAATAACATTCCTCAGATAAAATGTCTGCTGCTTAATTATGCCTTTAAGGCACGGAGATTTTAGCCGCGCCCAAGTTTAACTTATGTTAATGTTTAGTAGTACGATATATCAGATTTTCAGAACATCGGACATTCCAATAATGTCGAAATTGTATCGCTATCTCTTACCTTATAATTGTTCTTGAATTACTCTTATAACAATTGCGCAATCATTAAACAAAAACATATATATGCTTTTTTTTGTCATTTCCTGGTAAGAAAATTACGTGTATGTCAATTATGTTTGGTACGGAGTTTAATCTATTCGTGACAAAGACTGGAAAGGTATATTTTTTAAATTGTATGTTATATACATGGCCGTTATTTATCAGGCGATGAATTGACTATTTATACTGTATGCATACCTTATAGTTATGTGTTTGAACATAGTCTTTCAAAAGACTGTGCAAATAAGACTGTTCTAGAAGTGACCGTTTGCTGCGATGTAACACAATCAGAAATCAAGTTCGTGCTTATGTCCAATAAAAACATTAACACACGTTGGGTATTCCCCGCCTCCTTTAAAAAAAAATAGTTCGTGATATTTACGCCTAAATGCACTGTCCCTAGCCTAATACTTAATTATTTCCCAAAGTTGTCCTTACCTGTCCTCCGTGAAATGCTCTATGTCTTGATATATTGGCATTCCATGGTGTGGAACTTAGTTCTCGACCCTTAATCCCTTACTGTCAGACGGGATAGAATGTGTTTCGTATTCAGAACACGTGATGTTGCCATACAAAAATGTTCTGATTCCAAGATGTGCTTGTTTGTTTCTACAAATAATATCGCTTTGTGTTTGCCGATTGCAACATAACAATATATACGCATAATTGATATTGCTAAAACCAATTAATTTTTTAAAAATAAAATTGACTTTTCTTCCACGATCATGTACATAATCTCAATTTTAAAGTGAAACAAGCAAACTGCAAATAAAATGTATCCCTTGGGAAAAGCCATAAGCCCCCTTTGCACATATGCTTATAGGACCTTTTCGCTTTCAATGTTCGTCGTCCCGTAACAGTAAGAAGGGATTAGCAACTTTCTTTGCACAAACAATTAAAGAACCATGCGGTTTTAAGATACAAAATATCCATACTGATCCATTATTGCATGTATTACATTCCACTTCAAGATCTTGCGTCTGTTGTCAACTGTCAAAAACATAATTGCATGAACAACTACATTTGGACTTGGATACTCATATACAAACTATGAAGTGCACAATGTCAATATGTTGAATTATTAATAATGTTTATCTACATACTTTACTCAAACGCTTTAATTTTATGGTGGTATTTTGAGCTGTGTATTTGCCCCGGTGTAACGTTTTGTTTTTACAATAACATCAAAAAAGATCATAAAATGTTTACTTAAGTACAAACCTTAAATTGGCATTGTCTATTATATAAAACAAAATATTGAAAACGATTAGATAATATAAATTGCAAGGTTATGTATAAACCAGTAAGGGCAATTATTGCTAGACAACCTCAGATGATAGTGCCTACATTTGATTTGAGGAACAGGCATACTGTGAACACTGGTAAACAATGTTGGAATTAAAGTTAAAAGTATTGTAGTTTTTCAAGAGTATATTTGATTTATTATAAGCACTTAAATTCGCGACTGCAATTAAACAAAAACAATATTCTTCGTTAATTGTGCCCAAATAAAATGGTCAATTTAGAACCATATACTTGAATCTATTACTGAATGGTAAACTGTTCGAACGTTTAATTCATCTTAAAGATTTGACACATACTACATGTACATAAACCGTGACTTGCCTGAATGCAGGTGTAATTTCACAAACATTTTTAAAATATTTTTATTTGAATGTAATATTCCCAAACGGTCAGTTATTAACAATGTATTTGACTAAATATCACGTAGTAATTTCTCATCAAGTTGACAGTTGATGGAGCTTTTTCTTAAACAGAAATAAAGCACTCTTTTGAAATGGGATCAATTCAGGGCCACACTTTCTTCAATAGTAATCTTCAATAATTCGTCGTATCATTGTCCAAAATTAAAGGTGCCACAGCGATATCGCAGCAGCCGAGAAATGCGTATGAGATGACAGAAAAGAACTTAAAAGTAAATAAACATGTTTGACCGTTCAGGTCCGGAATATAAAATTGTCATAAACCACTCAGGTTCGATTAAAATCAGTTTGGCACACGATCAAACGCTGGAGGACTCGCGCAGGTGGTACGCTGACAATAAAATAATTGTTGAATTGACTAAAATAATTAAAATGGAAAGTTTATAATTTAGCAGAGAACTTAAACACAGTCATGACATCCACATAACGTGAATATTTTTGGAAATAAAATGCACAACCGCTTTGTAGTCTAGCAAGGTATTTTTCTTGAACGTTCTATAACACTTTTTGTACCGTTTTGAAATCACATAGCGTAACCTTTATTTCTAAAATCATCTATTTATTGGATAATATGAGCATAAATACGCTTGACAAAAATGTATTGAATTCTATAAAAACAAAAACAATATGCTTTAATAGTTTAATTTACAAAAGTGTAAAACTACACAAATAATTAAAAAATATAATAAATCAAACTGATGTTTTGAATCTTTAAATAAAACCCTGTACAAGGCAAAATGAAAACAACATTCCATCTAGCCCTATGCTTGCCATAGGGCCTTGCAAACACGCCTCAGTCGGGTCATCTGGTGTGAATGTAAAACGGGATTTTAATTGATCTCTGGGTCTACCGCAGGCGATGTCATATCGATAATCGGTATTTGCATTTTGTGGCACGATATCCGTCCAATCTCATCACGAAATTACACGATATATCAAATATGTGTCTTTCTACTTTAGTTAGCGAAAACATGTGATGGTAATGTCAAAACTGATGAACTAGAATGTTAACGACAAGATGAAATTATTCTTGTTTTGGGTTTCGGAAATATTATAAAATGTCGTCAACTATCTTACTTAAATCTTTTTTAACACATTGTTTTACATCATGAAGATAAAGCTTTTATCGAATGTTTCGTTTTGTATTTTTTGTGTTGTAAATCATTTGAGATAAAAGTTAAAGTATAAATTTAAAAGCAATTTTACAAATGCATACTTATCACCCTCAAATGACTTTATGCACGTGACAGTTTTAAACTTATAAATTGAACAGGTTACCTAACGGATTCAGAATAGAAAGGGAAAGGCATTATTACATAACTTTCTAAGACAGTTGTTAAAATTCATAGTATAAAATACTCGTGGATTGCAAAAAGAATTTCTCTTATGGATATCATTAAACCGGTTAGCATAAACTGGGTTTTTGAAAATCGATATTATCAATCTCTAAGTGGTGAATGGGAAGAATTCAAACATGAAATAAACAAAAACAACACAACATCTTAACTGAGGATGGCAAATATAGCTGAGATGTGTTTTGCAAACAAAAAGGAGCAGAATTTCATTCATAAAACATAATTAAAAACATGCTCGCCATGACGAGCCCCCTTCGCACATCTTCTTTGATGCAGTAATAACAACTGTTATTCCATTCCTCTTATTAAATATTGCTGAATAATACTGGTGCTAATTGTTTTGTCTCTTGACGTTATTAAATGCGTAATAATATCAAAGATCCCTTAACAAACACACTGTTATGGCGCATCCCTTAATATGTTCAGCACATGTAAGAACCAACTTTTTACATGAAGAATACTTGTAGGTACTCTCAACAAATATCAACATATAAATCATGTTGACTTCTCATAATAACACAAAATAATGTACATATGTTTAACTCCGCCATTCCTACATCATTTGTCAGATAGTGTGTTAATGATGATGATGGTGTAAATTAACCCAGGCTATTCGATAAACTGGCAAATAACATGGGCAAAATTCAATATAGGAATAAGGAAACCACATTCAAATATTCATGATAGAAAGTCTATGTCACTTAATTGGGTAATAGTAGTAATACAAGAAAATGCAGATTCAAAATAGAAGTTGTTTTGTTTATTTATTATAACTTGTACAGGTATATAATAATTGAACATCAAACATTTCCATTAATAACATTCGAATATCTTTCCCACTTTGATTATAGTAACACAATACCATAACCATTACATATACAGTTTTAAAGGGTTTAGAAATTGCAAGAAAAATACTACGTTGTAATGTTTATGTTATTCGATGCATTCGCATTAATACTTTGCAAATAACTTAGAGATACATTAAAACAATATGTGGTAAACGCTGATATATCTTTGTATTTAGATTACCCGTGGCATACACAAGTATTATACATTTATTTGCATTATCGATATATTGTTAGAAAATCGAAATGTTAACAATTAAAGAATACAAATTTATTGATCTGTCCCCAATACATGGAATGAACATTGTTCTAGACGAGAACATAGACAATGCTGTTTGTAATGGAGTGCAGCCAATACAATTAAAAGTATAATAACTTAAAAATGAAATCACGTTACCATGATATAATCGTCTAAATAACTGTTATTAGTAGCACTCTTTTCCAATAAACACTTTAAGTTATTTAGAGTCATCCACGTCTTAATGCAAGGTCACTAGGCTTCTAATCATGTTCACCACATTGTCGACGTCCGTAAGATTCTACTCCGCTTGAATTATTGACATCCAATCGCTTGAATTATTGACATCCAATTGTCCTGAAATTGAGTTATGTCTGCTGCATCTCATTAGTTAAAAACATGCCAATAATGTCCAATTTACAAATAATTTCATTTATTCCATTCAATTTGGATATGCCAAAACATCAGCCAACTATCGTAAACGTAAGAAAAAGAAATGTAAGGTATGATATTGATGCGCTTGGTAGAGTATTCCGAACGTGTATATACAATATAATGTCAACTAGAAAATCTTGCAGGACCGGTTTAAATTCATTTTGACATTTTTAAATATTTAATTAATCGGACATACAAACTGATTATTATTACACTAAATGTTTTGGAAATTTCATTCCAGGCGTTCAGTCATTAATAAACCAGAACAAAAATGAAGACGCATGTGTAAATACATTGGAATCACATATATATATATATATATATATATATATNTAAGCCTTCGCTTCACTTCATCATCTGCCAGGTCTCGGTGGCAAGTCGCTAGTCAACTGCCCTGTGTCCCCCTATCCACTTCTCCTTTCTCTTCCGCCATAGTCACAAGGAAGCAGACTCCGTTTCACATGTCACAACCGATATGGCCCGTTTCCGGACCTGTCTTGTAACCCCCAGTCTGCTGAAAGTGCGCCACAGTGATTGCGCTGGGAACCCTCTGCAGCCCACCTCCACCGGAAAACACCATGATTGATGACTTTCCGAGCCTTTGTGACCTTGTATTCCTCCGTCAGTGATTTGAGAGGTATCTGCAGCTTGCTGTCTGTGCAGTACAAACCGAGGCTGGTGAAACCTTTTGG
The DNA here is from genome assembly GCA_007657795.1 of Dreissena rostriformis. Taxonomy (NCBI): domain Eukaryota; kingdom Metazoa; phylum Mollusca; class Bivalvia; order Myida; family Dreissenidae; genus Dreissena; species Dreissena rostriformis. The sequence continues at coordinate 195,954 of VMBQ01000455.1, forward strand.
CACCCCCATCCACCTTCTGAGGAATGAATTTATTATCCTCTCCATTGCTTCCACTGTTGATGACGGTACACTGTACACCAGCAGCTGCCACAATAGGTGTGGAGGGATGCCATGTTGGTAAATCCTGGCCTTGAATTTTCCTGGCAGACCACACTTGTCCACATCTTTCAACCAGTCCTCCATTAGCACTACCGTGTCTTTGATCATTGAGCGAGTCTCGAAACCACTTCCCAAGGCACTTCACTGGTTGCTCCTTAACAGTCGGAATGAGCTGATCTTTGATTCGATATCTTGCATTCTCTTGAATCTGTCCTTTCCTCAAAACCATGCTCCTTGATTTATAGGGTTTGAACTTCATTCTGGCCCACTCAATGAGTTTGCCGATGTCTTGCAGCATCCACCTTCCTTCGACGTACGACTTTGCTGTAATGGTCATATCGTCCATAAATGCCCTCGTTGGTGGTTGGATACACCCCGAAGTCATTTTGGGTCCTCTGGATGGCTTCTCCACTGACTTCACTATCAGATTCATGGCCGCGGCAAACAGCACCACTGAAATTGTGCACCGGTAACGATGCCTACTTCCAGTCTCTGCCAGTCAGTGGTTATTTCCCTCGTTAAATTTCTCATGATGAAGCCGTCGAAATAGTGCTGCAACATCTGCCGAAATCGAATGTGTACATGATACAACTGTAGAGTCTTTTGTATCATCTGATTCGGAACAGAACCATATGCATTCGATAGGTCAAGCCAGATCACCGCGATGTCTCCTTTGTTCTCGCGTGCTTCCTTGATGATTTGTGTGATGTCACGGGTATGCTCGACGCACCCCGATACACCGGGTACTCCTCCTTTCTACACAGCTGTATCTATGTACTTGTTCTGAAGCAAACAAGAGGTCTTTTTTGAAAAGGACAGCGAGGAGTATCTTCCCTTCCACGTTCAGCAAAGAGAGTCCTGAATTGACCAAGGGTTGATAAATCCTCTTCTTTAGGAATAAAACAGCCCTCTGCCTTCAACCATTCTCTGCAAAGCTGTCTTTTCCACCAAACAACCTTCACAAGCTTCCACAACCGTAGCAAGATCTTCGGGAAGTTCTTGTACATTCTGTACGGTACTCCATTGGGCTCTGATTCTGAAGACACTCTGGCCTTCCTCACAATGACCTTGACTTCTTGCAACCTAGGTTTTGTACAATCAAAGTCGTGTTCAGGCTAATCTGGTATGAGCAACTTGTCGCACTCGCCCAGTTCCTTGTGACGGTCACTGTCACTGTACATATCTTTGATCTACTTGTTTGCCTCCTCTTTTGTGCATTGCAGTTCGCCTGTCTTCTTTTCTCCGAGCAAACGCTTCACAAACTGAAAGGGATTGCTAGTTAACTGAGCTCTCTTTCGCCTTATCTCGTGTCTCTTCTTGTGCAGATTATCTGCTCTCCGTTAACTCTGGATCTCCTTCCGTACATCGTCTCTCAGTTCCGCAAGACCGTTTTTCTCCTCCTCCCATGCTTGCCTGTATCTGCTTTTCAAGCGTCTGAGTTCTCCCCTTAGGTTGGAAATCTTCTGCAGCCTCCCATTCCCGCAAACCCTGGGTTGTCCGACTTTCTCTTTAGCTGTTCCGAATCGCTATTTTCCAAATGTGTACGTTAGCTCAGACATGACATGCAGCTTGCTCTCTACTTTGCCTTTCAAAACGTTCTCCATCACCAGTTCCAGCTCCTCTTCGAACGCCTTCCACTTCGCTCTCTCTGTACTTGCGGGCCACATCACTTTCTTCCACCGCTCTGTAGATTCTACCGCAGCTCGTTTTGCAGTTCTGTCTGCGTTATCGATGGTTACCTCACCCTCTTCTGGTAAGTGGAGACTCTGGACACTGTGGTGTTCATCCTGATCCAGCTCCTCCTCCGTCTCACCAAGTTGCCTTGCGCGTGAATCTTCAGTCCCACCTCATTCTTACGCACCTTCCAACAACTACATGTTCTTGACCAGTCCGTGTCCTGATTCGTTGTCGGTTGATCGGGCGTGTTCGTTACCTGTTGGCTTGTAGGTCGAACATCCTCCCCCACCTTTGTACGACCTCTGGGGTATTTCTTGTGTTGTCTTTCTGTAGCTTGCTTGGGTTTCTTCTTACGAAGAACGTAAACTGACTTGCTGGGACAGTTTATCCCTATGCCAGTCTTTCCTAGCTGCCACCTGTTTCTCACAAAAAAGTAGAATTTCAATATAATTAAACGTTATATTTAATTAAATGTGTTGTTGTACCGTGAAAACAATAGCTTTGTGAAGCAACGTTAAGCAACGTTATTTAATGATGTACATGTAAATTTATTTAAAGCTTTTTGTCGAAAACGTCTAACAATTCACAGAGTGATTCACATAATACATGTATGCGAATAACACAATTGTTTCATTGTTTAAATTTTTATTATCAATTACGCGATAGGCTTCCGGGACATCAGCACATATTATGTATGTTTTCGAAAATTTCTTCCATATTGAATTTGAGAATGTATACACAGAACCAACAACCAACCGTCTAGTTCTGTTTTTTAAAGTAACTTTGCTTCGAAAATGAACTTGAGTTAGTTTTTTAATCTATGCGGCGAGTTCTATTTTGATTGGCATGTTATTGTTGAGAACACTACACATTTATGCTTAAGATAATCCTTTTTTATTTATATTATATTCATATATTTATTTATATTAACATATTATAAATATTTATTTATATATTATTAAAACCTACAAATAGACGAGTTCAATGTAACTTCTCTCTATATTGACGTATACGCAAATGCTTACAAGATGTCTGACTATAACTCTTCCACGAAGCAGCTTTTAATCAAATTGACTATGAAAGGTTTGCGGGTAATTAATTCTTCAAACAAAATATTCAGTTGAGGTCAACGCAAATTTACGGCTACACGTTCTTTGAAATTAACCAGTTTTAATTCGTCGTATCGTCGACTGAATTTGAAATATGCCACAGCGATATCCCAACACCTGAAATATGATAATATGGCGACTGCCCGGACATAAAACATGCATAAACATGGTTTAACGCACTGGTCAAAAATATAAAATTGCCATAAACCGCTCATGTTTGATTCGAGCCAGCTTGGCACACGAACAAAGCGTGAGAATTCACCCCTTTTGCTAAACCGATAATTAACTTTCAAATTGATGCGCGTGGTATATTTGAACATCAAATTCATAATATCAAGTTCTATAAGTTTGCAGATATGCTATGTTTGTTTGTATGTAATTATGTGCAAATTAAACACATTAAAATAAGTATTGTCTTGAATAAAATGGCACACATTGGTGTCGATAGGCAATGTTTAAGATAGTAATACAAATATATCGACAAACTAGTGGATGATCCAAAGTGTCAATTTAAATTGCGACATACCATACAACATGCTACTTAGGACGATGTAATATAATATAATATAAGGGCCGGCATTCTAAGGAACCTATAAAATGCATGTAAGTGGTTCAGGGTCATTTGTATGTTACATGTTGTTGTGTGTTCGTTTATGTGTTCGTCATAGGATTTCATTATAACATTATATCATTCACTTGTACATTTTACCCACCTTCCTATATATTTTATCTTTCTCTTTCACTTGCATTTTCATTTACGTGTATATTTTCACCCACAAAGTATATCCCAACATGCTTTTCCTCGTATAACTTGCAATATAGACCGCGCACACATTGGACGAGAATTCGGATTTATTTTGTTGTCCTTCTTACTTCAAAAACTGTATACTTTTTACAAATGTAATCTTGCTAAGAATAGAAATTTGTCCTTGTATTTCACTTTATTATTCTCGTTGTTTATTTACTTATGTATTGCCACACCTTCGATAGAAATAAGAGAAGTCGTACGTGTGTTGTTGTCCTTCTTACTTTATTCATTGGCGATATTCTACAGACGTACATACATGTAGCGCACCAAAGACAACACTATACAACCCGTAACAAGAGCTGTGTCCAATTGTTACATGATTGAATGTTATTAGTTGATCCTGAGAAATATTTGCAGAATTACATAGCCAGCGATTGCAAAATCGTCGTGTTTTTGAATATGGTTCAGATATATTCAAAACAATCACAGAACAATCACAGAACATACGCTATACATCAGTACAGTTTATGTCCATTTTGGATTCACTGTTTTGTTCTGGTAGAAACCACAACGGCGATGAGCAAGCAGTATGCTGTATCACTATATTCCTTTACATATATTAAGGTTCGTGATTATTTTAACATTCTTTACATGAAACCGCCTGACCACAACAACCAAAAACAAGTTACAATAAATATTGAACCGACATTCCGATGTCCGACATACGCAATACTTAATTTAAAGCGTTATTACAGCAAACATAGTAGCTACTTCTCTAACATGGCGATCTGATTTGCTGCTACTTATGGGGTTTTGCAATATTGTCGAAAGGGCGCAATCGCATGGAAGGATGTATACATGGGTAGAATTTGTCGATTTGTCGATTATTGTTTATAAACAATACTCTTAATATTTTAAGAACAATTTACAAGATATGTAACAAAACGTTGATTATAATATAAAGAAAACTTCAAATGCACATAACTATGTATATATATATTCAATAAATGTGAAAGGGATGAACCTGCTATCAAACCAAAAATATCCTTACTAAAAGGCTACACAAACTAAATGTGTATATGCGTAAGATGCATACATACATACACTTTGTAATCAACTATTCTTGGCAACACATTTTCAAGCAATTAAGTATTTTAAATTTAAAACAATTACACTCATTCATTTAAGATCATGTCTTTGTAACTTCAAGATTGAATGTCTACTTGGATTATACTCAAAGTTTAATTCACAGAATATCGGATGCAATAGTAATGTCCAAGTGTCGCTTACATGTCCAGTTGACTGCCTAACTACCAATTGGTGTATTGGTAAACGTGTAAAGGAATTGCATTCAATTCGTATATTGACAGCACTGATATTAATTGTTCTTTCGTTTTATGGCATAAAGGTGACACGTAGTTTCGTTATCACTTATCTGTTTACACAAATATCGTAACATGTTACATATCAATTACAGTCTATGCCAAACATGATCTTAATATATGTAGGCAGCTGACAGAGCATTAATCAACACAAGTAACTAGAAAACCACGTGAGATTCAATAGTTTAATCAGCTTATTAGTGCCAAATAGCAGGTATAACGATTCTTAAACATATAATTGAGAGTATTTATAAATGTGTGATTACATTTAAATGTGCATTCTCAAGTCTATGTGGAAACTAAAAGCGCAAGTATCCCTTTGCTTGCAATAATTGAAAATTATATTAACCTCGGCAGTAAATGCATCTTTCTCAAAGATTCACTGCAGTATAATAATGTAATCTACATTCTCGAGAGCTTATATTAATCACGAATTAATATAGGTAAAATGAAGATTATAAAAATTAGTGTAATATTTATCTTTGTATTTTAAGCAAATTCGAGATTGCAAAAGATATGGTGACTAGCGTTGTGCTCTTTATTTCAACAGGACAGATGTTCACATTTACTATCGCTGGATGACCAATTATTTAGACACACGAAATATGCGATGACCAAATCTTGATATTTAGACATATTTGCAACAAGATAAAAGTAAAGTGTATGTCTGTGCGTTTGTTAGTTTGTGGTATAAATCACTGCACACAAATTGTGCCTATATATGCATTTGATACACAACACAAAATGTTATTTTTTGACTGGCGAAACGTTATGAATCGGTTAAAATAAATGCATGACATTTCTTCAAGAAATATCTTGTTTTAGACCAAAGAAATTGAGAATCAGATTATAATAGTTACATAATATACAAACGTAATGTACTTGAATCAAATAGTTAATGATATACTAAATTTGTATTCCAAAAGAGGGTTTTCGTACATTTTGTACAAGGGGCTTTACTTTTAAAATGCATTTTCAGCCTCGAAAGTCGTATTTACCGCAATAAACCTTCAGTCAGGTTTCGTCACAAGATAGCCTTATACAACCATCAGAATTCCATTTATGATCGTTTAAGTTATAAAACTTGAATGCATCCATAATTCAAATCGGTGGTTTGGAGTCAATTAAAACCTGGCATCAATTTTATGTCAGAACTGCGTCACTAGGGAACCCAAATTAAACTCCCCAATGTCAGTTTTATTGACCAATTAGGCGGACACACGATTGTTCTCACATTGCACACCATTACCATACTTGGACTTTGGCTTGCTTCTTGAATATTTCGCGAGAACTAATTTTAAATTGTGTTTACTTGTTTGTATTTATAACTCTATTTATTCGGTATTGTTTTTTTACGTTTATACATTTCTAACTGATGAGTTACACATTGTGCTAATATTACGCTTCGTCAACAACTATTTAGCCATTTCATAGCAACATCGATGCCCCTTCTGAAGCAGTGCCGTGTTCAAATTCTTCAATTCGTCATGACTAGGATCGTGTCTGGTCCTACTTGATTACTAGTGGTGACCAAGGTAACACATACAGATACAAGAGACGCCCCAAGACAGCGCACTGAACTTTGCTTACGGTTTTATTTTATAATGTACATATTCTACCAGAGACGCAACATAATGACCTTACAGTCATATTTGAAGAGTGAATTGTATTCATGTAGTATAGTTTTTGTTCGAGATATTTGTCCAGTTAAATTTAAAACAATCGTATTTCAACACAAACGTCTTAATTCTAGTATTATGTTGGTGACCATTATCAATATTGGTCAGTGACTTAATATCATCATCGAGACGGCATACTTGTTTCCATTAATAATCATTATAAGATACAATAATGCGAATTTGTTGCACAAAGAACTTAAACTTAATCGTGTATAACATAAGGACATACGTCTGTTTCATCACTATTCAGAGTAATGAGCATTATATATTAACTTTTTATCGTGAGAAGCTTTACCATATGTGCTCATGTAATGTGCGATAGAACAAACATTTTGGGCAACATCTGACCACTGTAACTTGACATTTAAAATATATTATAAAGTGAGTTGGCATATTGACATATATTTCGTTAATTAAATGTTTTGTTCATAAAGTAAAACTCCCTTGTCGCCATTATAACATACACCTTTATATTCACCTCGATGTTATTTAATTTCGGCAATTGACTAAATCGAAAAGACGCAACACAAGACAAACTACTGCTAATATATAAACATGCATAAAAAACAAGAGATGCAACGATACGACAGCGTTACAGTCATTTTGTTCGCACTGGTAATAAAAATGATTGGTATAGCCAACTAACAGATCAACAGCTAAATAAATGCAACTCTAAGTTAATTAAGCTGCACCTACTAACGCAAACATATTCTTTGGACCATATTGGTGGCATCAATACGGACAACCAATTAAAGAACGATGTTACTATTTGGCAAAACAACACGGAACATCCGTCATCCTACACACACTTGAATAACGGCAAAGACAGATTACTATTTGGAACTTATTGATTCTCAACGAGTTAAGACAGGCCGTGAATGAATTATTGTTTTTCAAAACAACCTCTTACGCGGCGACGTTTTTCAATGTGTTTAAGAGGCCACAATCGCCAAATATATGAGTTCGTAATCATGCAGACGCTCAGTCATGCGAATGTTATGAATGCCGAAAGTGGCATTCGAAAAATGTTGGTTTATTACTGCGATTTCCGAGAATGGTAATTTTTCCCTAAATACAACAATACTAATAATTTTCAATATCGATGTTTTGGTTTGAATAGGTTTGGTAAAATCTTAATTTGAAAATGTTTTATAAATATTGACATTTTTCATGACATCATCTGATAAATTTAGGACATTTGAGATGTCGTTGCTTTTCTGGAATGGTAATTCTATCTTTTTTGTAAACATCTCCAGTACAGTATTAAAACGCACGAGTATCAACCTAAGAAATGTTATCAATCTTATATATTTGCATAAAATCATACTAATATTTATATATGTGCAATACAGGAAACATAGAAATGTTTTATCATTCAAGGATGAATGTTGTGTTAAATATAGTGTAAAATTCATTTAACATAACAATTATGATTCATTTCAAAACATTTGGATGGAGATCTAAAATAGCTACCAAAATAGCATAACTCATTTTTGGGAAAAAAGGCAAAAAACATACCCTCAAATGAAAATACATCGCATAGCGTAATGATCATGGATAGTGCCTTGCAGAATAATACAACTTTGTTAATGATATTGATTTATACTGAATGGTGTCAGTAAATATTTTGTCCTGATGATGCAATTTGAGTCTTACACATGTGATGTTCACAGAAAATGCTGATAAATTCGATTATTTAGTTAATTTGCCATACATTCATCCGATATAGGTCACATTATACTCAAATAATTCCTTAACAAATTCAATGTTAAATTCATAACTTTAACAAACAAAAATAAAGTCATTTTTTTGCGCATAGAGACCATCATAACCATACCTTTTCTGAAAGAGCATTTTAAGACGAATATATTTAAACAATCAAAATGATAGGGCATGCGTAATGTAAGAAAGAACTCGAAAAGAATCAATGGTCACTGTTTTACGACCATCTATTTACCGGCTTCTCTCCATTTGATGAGGGTTTTTCGCCATCTGCCAAAGTCTCGTATAGTCTCTAACCTTCACGCAAAAGAGTGTTTGGCATTACATAAAGCATTGCACACCAAATATATTTAGTATACTGTAACCTATATTCTTACAAAAAGTGAAACAACGCCATAAAGCAATACCAAGTTATTTGTTGGACGGTTTCAAGTTATGACTGTAAATCATAGAAAACGTCAACAATCCATTTTAAAGAGCACACTACTTGAAGAAGATTGCGAGGATTAATAAATGTTACAAATGCTGGAGATTGTGATCAGCGTTTCACACAAACGCGTCAATCTGGTCGTTTAGCGGCGTGAATATTAAATGCGATTTAAAGTGGGCAATTCAACGGGCACATGCAATTTCACACCGATAAACAATATTTGCATTTTTATTGCAGGGCATCTGCGAGGAATGATTAAAGTAATGAGGAGATATAAAATATATTTGACATTCTACATTATTTACATTCAGTCTTTGATGACCAAGTCAAGACCAATATGACCTGATAAAACATATATACCCAGATACAGCATTACTTCTCCCTAGTGTTATTAAACATTTCTTACACTTCATTCCGTTTAGTAACAGAAGGCAAGTCGTGATTCAATTTGTATAAGAATAAACAATATACACATTCACAATAACAAGTCTTCAAATGTACATATGTTAAAATATGACATTCAATTTATATGTAAAATCAAGACAAAAATTAAGTTCAAGTTTTACTTTCCATCTTATTTATACCAAAGAGCATACCAAGGCAACAAACATACGAACCAACGGTTTCATTTGCGACTGGATGTGACAACATGCTGAGCAAACTGTCTTTTGCAGACAAAGAGGCACGGAGAGTAGAATTCAAAATCATGCATGCACCAAATATTCTTTACACATTACTAGGCATGCCCGCCTTGACGCGGTTCTTGTATGATGCTCATGCGTTCTTTGATGCATTTATAGTAAGAGAATGGCGTTTTGTCGGATTTGCTTTAGAAACTCCCCTTATTAATTTCTTCTGACAAAATTCGTGCTTATTAAATGTATTTCGTCTCTAGGCGCCATTAATCGCATAATTAAAGCGGTGGGTCCATAGCTCCCAAAACAGTGTGACTCATCCCTAAATTATTTCCGGCTAATACTGTTTAATCTTGAAACTGTTCGACCGCGTTGATGCGTTTTGAGACGATATAATGTTCCGTTTAAATAAACAATACGCCGGTAAATGAGACTCATCTGACCGTTTTATAATCTCGATAAAAAATATCAAACTACTCAGATGCTAACGTTCAAATGAATCAAATAACTAACGTAGAATATGAATGTTCTAAGTAATCCTTGTCATTTCACATTGTATTTACATCAAATTCTTCAACAAAAGTATCATAACACAATACATCAACCTCAAACGCTACAAGACACGTACCCTTTTTATCAAGAATATTGTTTTTCGTTGCTCAGTTTCTATAACCCTTCATTAACATACACGCACGAAGTAAGATATGTTTATAAACACGGTATATATAATAAACGTATAAAAATTAAATTAATTGCAACATCGTACCAATTCAATCATAAAGGAATCTGTCTTATTCTTGTCGACAAGCATTTATGTTTACAAGTATACAAGTTGATTTGCCTTCAAACGCATGCATGTATATCTGTTGATGTTGACTTACAAAGAACGGAAATACAATTTGCGACTACATTGATAATAACATAATTATTGGCCACTTATTTGGTAACATGTAAATATTTTATTTATGCAAAAAAACTAGCTTCCCCTTTGCCTTACATACTCTGCTAGTTAATGCGCATTTCCATCTTAAGCTCACAGATGTTTGCAATAACTACCAGCATTAAATACACGTTGTTAGCTCAGCCTGCCCACTGGTCCAAGATGATAAGAATGCACAACAACGACAATAACGTGCGCATAAAAGCATCATTGCCATCGTAAATGAACTATGAACCACCCTTGTAGCCTCATCTGTTGACACAAACGGTGATACAGATGACCAAGTGTGGTCTCATATAACATTCCTCAAATTGTAGTTCTGCTTAATGACACCCTTGAGGCACGAACATTTGAGCCGCACACAAATCAAACATATGTATACATTTAGTGCAATTAGGACTATCAATCAGTATAATTTCTTCAGCTGTTAACATTTACATATTTTCAGAACCTCGGACATTCTACAAATGTCCAAAATATTATGTCTATATCTTATCTATAATTGCTATATGTTTCCAAGTTTTACAATTATGCAACCATTCAACAGAAACGAAGACATGATAATATTTAAAATGAAAATTTAATAATGATATAGCTGGTACGGAGTTTTAATTATTCGTGACAATACTGGAGTGTTTTTTTTAAATTAAATGTTATATTATATCCATGTCCGTCATTACTCAAGTGATTAATTGACTTTATTGACGATATTCATATATCTAATTATTTATGTAAATAGTCTTTCAAAGGACTGTGCAATTAAGGCAGTACAAGAATTAATGACAGTTACCGTTTGCTGCGCTGGAACCCAGTACTTTTCACACCTATATACACTGTCCCTAGGCTAGAAATGCATTTTTTCACACGGCTTTGTACTCCTGGCCCCCTCCTTAAAATGCTTGATATATTGGCATTTAAGTGTGTGGAAGTGTGTGCTGTCCCCTTATCCTCTACTGTCAGATGCGATGAAATGTGTTTAGTCTTCAGAACACGTGGTTTCGTTATACAAAACAATGTTCTGATTCGAAGCTGTTTTTGGTTTGTTTACCGTTAACAAAATAAGAATATGTGTGCATTAATATGGATATATTAAAACCAAAAATGTTTTGTATAAAAGTGTATTTCAATTCTTCTTTCACGGACCTTATCAATGTCCAAAGGTTAAGATGCCACAGCGATATCGCAGCGGCAGAAATGGGATAATGCGGCGACAAAAAAGAACTTAAAAACTAATATAAACATGTCTGACCGTTCTGGTCCGGAATATAAAATCGTAATAAACCTCTCAGGTTCGATAACAATCAGCTTGGCACACGAGCAAACACTGGAGGATAAGCGCAGATGGTACGCTGATATATACTTCTTTAAGTTGATGTTCGTGTGGAATTTAATACACGAACTAAAATTGCCCGTTTTATAATTGTGTAGAGATCATAAACGAGTCGTGATAGTTACATATTGTTAAACATTTCCTGAAGAAAATGCACAACCGCGCTGACCCTTGCCACTGAGAATCAGTGCATAAAACAAATGTTGTCCATACAATAATAACGTTTTAATGTGGTTACAGTTTCTTTGCAATTCCCTCAATTATTGTTGGCACATCAAATAAACCTGAAAAGGAACAGCAATTATTTGTAAGACGACACGATATAATTGTGTAAGGTATTACATACTTTACATCACTATTTATTATTTAAACATGGATATGAATACATTGTGTTGCACAATATATATATAACAACATTTCAAATTATTTTACATCAACGTTAATCATATAAATAAATGCATAATATCTAAAAGGATTCGCTTGCATTACTTTCAGAGTTGCAACAAAAGACTGCGAACAAATACGTGCATTTGACACTACTAATAGTTTCATTTTATTCATATTTTCTAACGCTGTTCTGCAGATTGTTTATGAAGTAAGTTGCTACATATTTTGGGGTATATTGTAGTACAATCATCCCACAGCTTTTGTTTGGCAATTAACCGTTTGCCATACCAGTAAATTAGACGCAACCAATTGTGAAATAAATTGATAAAAACATCAAAATGAACCAATTGCTTTATTTCAGAATGCAAGTTTTACAATTCACAAATTCATAACATAAGACATCCAAAGGGCTATATGCCTAAGTGGACACTCTATGCACAAAGTGTTTTCACAATGAACAGTACAAATTATTAAAAAAGATGCATTTATTATGAAAAATTGGTTCTAGCCATGCAACTGTACCCATTAATCCTCATCATAATACTATAGGATTACATTTCAAACAATTATATAAATAAATGTCTACTATTAATAATGAAATGTTTTTGAATACGGTTGATTGTAATAAACCAGTATTATAAGTAGTTTTGGTATAAAGCAGGTAGAAGTTATTCGGAAAACAAAAATAAAAAACACATTTGAAATACGACTAAAATTTAGGTTCAAAACAAATATACACTTGATTTATTTGTTCCTTGATTCGTGCTAAGCAAGAATGCTTCTCCACAAATTGAATGATAACATATATGTCGTACTACCCGTTAAAAGACGGATCCCATAAATAAAAATGATAGTCGAATTGATAATGATAGAAACTATTACCGATGATAACTGTTTTACACCAACGCGTAATTCAGGAAAATATCAACAGTTATTACTCTACGTAACAATGATGTGTATAGGATTTGCGAACATTCTTCATATTTTTATTTCACCACACCTGAAAAACTTAAACAACGTTTTTGTTTAATTTGGGTCATTGTGGATTACGTAAACACTGCATTGTTGATGATACGGTGTACAATACACTTTACTATTATTAAATATAACTAGAGTTTGCAACTGGCACGATGATTGAGACTCTAAAATGACATGGTCGGTCACCAAATTAACTACCAGTAGAGGTAGCTGACAAGTTAATATGGGTACGCAATTCAATGCAAAGCCGAACTCCCATTTGATCTTAATAACTGACACCACTCAACACAATCTATTAAAATAGCTGGTCACTGTGCTGATACGATAAGAAGGCACCAAAGTCGACAACAAAGCCTGCTTAAAACGATCGGATCCATAACTATCATCATAATAAACTATGCTCTTGACGCATTGATAATTTACAAAGACTGTGCATCAAACGACCATTCGAGTGGTCACATAAAGCATGGCTATGATAAACTGTATGCTTTCTTATACTGCTTTAGAATTCCATAAGATTGTCCATAACAAAGGCGTGATCCTGAGAACAAGGGAAATATTCATGTTTATCAAGGTGTGTAACAGAAGACATTTAACAGAAATATTGTTATATATCGTCTGAATGATAGTAAATAAAGTTGCAGGATAGTGTGGCGGTAAATAACAGCAAAAGTCTTCGACCGTCCCGTTTAAATACCAAACGATACACAGAAGATATAAGGAATACTTCTCACAATAATGGACAAGGAAGTCACTAAGAAAAAATGATTTCGATGCCCGAAAACTAGTCTGTGCTTGTTTTATGTAATTTATAGAACATAAACAGACATAAAATGCAAATAATTACAGCAATCGAAATACACATTTTAAATTTGTCTATTTAAAACAAACAGTTTACAACCACCGAAGCGAATAATCTCGATATTGAAGGCCGAACAGGGGGGGGGGGTACAATCCTGTTACCTCTGAAGCTTACCATATTCAGAGCATATTTGTACTTATATATAAGTATTAGATGTTGAAAACAATACTATAAAGGTCCTATTTTAATAAGGCCAAATTGGCTGCCCAAATGACTGCGCCCGTATGCAAGTATTTTTCTTGCACATTCTTTTACACTGGATGCAACATTTGAAAAGGAACTAGATTGACCAGTATAACTGTGATCATTTATTCATTAGATGATAAGAGCCTTAAAAGGCTTGTAAAAAAAGTATTGAATTATAGTTAAAAAGATATTATTTAAGAGTTAAATTTACAAAATTGTACAAAATACACAAATAATTGAATTATATATACATCTTACAGATTTTTTACCAATAACCTACCCTGTCAAAGGCAAAATACAAATATCATTCAATATAGGCCGACGATTGTGATCAGAGCCTTGCAAACACGCGTCAGTCGGGTCATCTGGGGTGAAAGTAAAATGGGATTTTAATTGATCTCTGGGACTCTTTCATGCGATTTCACATCGATTAACGGTATTTGCATTTGTTATGGCACGATATCTGCTCAATCTCGTCACGAACCTAACAGATATAACAAATATGTGTCTTTCTACTGTAGTTAGCAATGATCGTTGATGGTGATGTCAAAACTGATGAGTCGGAATGATAACGACAAGAAGCATGATAAATTAGTCTTGTCTGGAAATATTATAGAACGTCGTCAATTATCTTATTTGATGCTCTTTTAGAAAATATCTATTACACATGTAGGACTGGTACAACGTGAAGGTAAATTCATTTTTGCGTATTACAGTATGAAGATTACGCTTTAATGGAACACGTATTGCTGTATCGTTTTTGTAGTAAATACATTTTAATAAAAGTCATACTATAAATTTAAATGCAATTTTACAAGTGCATTCAAATCGCTTTCAAATGACTTTATGAACGTGACATTTTTTAAACTATGATTTGAACTGGTTTCCTATTGGATTCAGAATGGCAAAAGAAAGACATTGTTACATCACTGTTTAAGGCACTTATTAAAAGGTATAACATTAAAGACTAGTGAGTTGCAAAGAGATGTTCTCTCCTTGATTTCATTATTCCTATTAGCATAAACTTGGTATTTGAAAATCGGTGTTATCAATCTCTAAGTAGTGGCAAGGAAGTACAAAAAATTGAAATGAACACACAAAACACAAAGGCTTAACCAGGGATGGCAAAAATACCTGAGATGTCTTTTGCATACAAAGAAGAGTATACTTGCATCCAAAACATATTATTTAAAACTGCAGACATGCGCACAACGACGAGGTCCCTAATGATGCACACATCTTCTTTGATACAATCATCAACACGAGCCATATGCTAAATTGTTAGTGTACCAAACGAATAAAAAAACTGACGCTGAAAATGACGACTTGTTAAGTAGATATTGTAAAATCGACGTATTAACATTAAGATCTACAAAACGATGTATAATTTTGTTGAGCATTACCGTCGAGAGATTGGTATTTTTGAAGTTACACAACCCATAAGTTACGTATACAAAAACTATGTTCAAGAAACAATAATCGACAAAGTAAAAATGTTCATATGAATAAATAATAAAATGTATGCACTTGTACCACTGTTGTCGGTTGGTCCTAAAGTATTTGTCTTGCATGAGATAGTTCATGATGACTGACAAAATCGTGTACACATGTTTAATGCCACTCTTAAACAAACAGAAATGCCAATTGAAACTATATTAATAGTATCGTTGTTATTGTCTACCTATTTGTGTTAGTTATATTGCAATTTCAAATTTAATTCATGTTACTTTAAACAATGCTAGTTTCTCGACAATTAAACATATATTTTAAGTTTCATGTAACCAGATGGTTATGATAACTCTCATCAGCGTTGGTAGATATGATACGAAGGTACGAATCACTAAAATAAAGCCTATATAAAACGATCGTTTTCATACATTCGTAACAAACGAGATATAAACCGCCATCCCGATATCATTTCATGACATATACGGCGCAACACACAGTTGGTCGCGTGCACTCACATAGCATAAAGTAAGATCTTGTTTAAAACGGCTTGGCAATGTGAAATTAATATGCCGTAGCTGTATAAAATATCGCAGGAAATCTAGTTAAACACTGATCTAATTCAGCCTAAAATAGGAGCTTAATATGGGTTTTGGTATGGCTAAGATATTATTATTTTGACGGCTTACATATGTAGAAACCTTAAGTGACACTATTAATCTGCATGCATCTGCCAATCATTTGAAATACTGTTCCCAGTGGAGCAATGCGGAGTTGAAGTCGCAAGAACTGTTTGTTGATTCAAAACATGAAGAGATGCCATGCATTATAATGTCCTTTTTCTGTTTAAATGAAAATAACTCGACACTAGAATCAGTCGAGTAATTTCGATAGTTTTGCGATATATTGTTAAATAACATAACCAAATAACATGAAATTGACTTTTAAACACTAGGAATTATTATCAAATTGCCTAACTAACTTCGGCAGATCTCTTTTTCTTTAACAAAATGAATACTTCACTTGGTGATGTGAATGCCCATGTCAAATTATCAATTGGATATCACTTTATTGCGACTACGATTTTATCGGAACCATAAAGCAAGTTGCGTGCGGAGCTTGAAAACATTTGTTCTTAAAACACTTACCCAATAACCCCACGGCCTGTATCTATGTCTTTCATCCATACATTTTGGATGATTAATAGAGGTATATAAGAACTTAAATTTATCCCGTATAATGTTATGTTTGAGTTAGACTTCTAGCATATCGTGCGTTCATTTTACTATGGCGTCTTCAACTGTGAAAGATTGTATCATTAGGGCGCGGTTATATACAAATATTGGTAAATGGGTAAATTAATTGCATTCCACGCCTCTATTGGCATCATTAATACCTATTTCTGTTTCGTATGTTGGCATAAAGATAGCTCGTTGTTATCGTTATCAGTTATCTCTTCGATACAAATACCCATGCATAGCAATTTACAGTGTTACAGTATCGGCTAAACAGTATATATCACAGCAGATAAAGGGAGACTAGCAACTAGCAATCAGTTGATTAGTCTCGGAATAAAGAATGTGTTAAAAGTCTAAACATATAATACAGAATAGATCTACTATTGAATCTAGTTTTACATTTTAATGTGCATGCCAAAGTCACTGCGATCACCAATTGCGGTTGTTTCCCTTTGCTTGTCATGATTACAAAATATACATGTATAAATTCGACAGTAAAGGTTTCTTTATCAATGTTTCACCATATTTGGAACGAGTAAGCTACATTAAACAGTATCATGAGCTTATTTGTGGAATGAATTAATAAAAATACAAAGATATTTAACTTGATCTCTGAAAAAATGGCATTTTTATCTTTGTACTGTTTTCTGTATGTGACACACGGTGCAATGTCAGCGTTTCTGTAGAATAGCTATTGTAAGCTAACTAGAGATGGTAAAGATATGGTGACTAGCGTTGTGTTCTTTATCGCTGCAGGACAGATGGCTTCATTTACTGCCACCAGATGACCAATTATCCGTATAGTCAGATTATTACTTGACCAAATGAGTCAGAGTATTACTTGACCAAATGGTCATTGCTCTGTGCGGACTGCACAGGCTTATCTAGGACGACACTCTACCCACATGCATTAAACCACCTTTTCACAGAGCGAGGCTCAAATGGTCATCGATTATTGATAGGAAGACATATCTGCTTCAAGATGAAAGTGTACTGTTGGACTGTGTGTTGTTTGTTTGGGGTTTACAGCACATAACAAACATGTGTATATGTATGCATTAAGCAGACAATACATAACTTTATTTTTTGATTTGCAGAACTGTATACATCTGTTGAAACGAATAAATGAAATTTCGGCAAGAAATATCTGGCTTACGTCTAAATAGACATTCAGTATGATTTAAGATTGAAAAACAATTCGCTAGGCATTTACACATGTAATGTAATGGAATCATGTATTCAATTATATTCTACATATGTACTCCTAAAGCAGTTGTTCCTACATTTAATATTAAGGGCTTTACGGTTAAAATGCATTTCAAACATGCATAATTCTTTGATATGACGTATTTGTCTCACTCATCCTTCAGTCATAACCTAGCCAAGCAATCATATCCTAACTCACCCAAAAAAAATTCTTTTCTGATCCTATAAATTATAAAACTGAACGTCATGCAGAATAATAAGCGCTGGTTCGGAGTCAATTCAAACCTCTTTGGCATTAATTTTATGTCATACTTGCTACTCTAGGGAGCCCAAATTAAACACCACATTGTCAGTTTAATTAACACTTTAGGCTGACTCATGAATGTTCTCGCATTGCACAACAACACAATACTGTGAATTTGGCTTGTTTTTGACTATTTTGAGCGAACATATTTCAGATTGTATTTGTATTTGTAACTCTTTGTAAAATATATAGTATCCTAAGCGCATAAACATACCAAAGTTATTTTTTACACATTTATTGATCATTATGCTTCGTCAATAGTTTATAATATATAACACAATTAAACCATAATACAGAAAAATTGATTTCTTTTCCTAAAACATCGCCGTGTTCAGATATATCAATCCAGACAATACTCGTTTCTGGTCTTGTTTGGCTACCAGTAGTGCCCAATATAAAAATAAGTCTCCCAAGACAGCGCATTTGACTTTTCTTCCGCTTTGATATTATAGTTACATTTTGTGTCATAGACCTTAAATAATGACTCTATTGTCCTATCTGAAGTGTCAGATGTATGCCCGTACTAGAGCTTGTTACAGAGATATATAAAAAATTAAACTTATTTTATTTTTATTTCAACAATAGGTACTGTATTCTATTTGAACACTGGCAACTTTTAAGAGAACAGAAATACAAATAACACATATATTAATAGTTTAATTATCGACCGAATACGTGTTTCCCTCCAGGAGTATTTGACAAGGGAGATGGAGGAGACAAGTTCAGTACCTGGAGAAAATTTTATGGAGACGATGGCTCTATAAGTACCTTCCAAATTTACAGGTACGCAAGAAATGGCATAACATTCGGAGAAATATTGCGGTACATGATATTGTTCTCGTATGCGACGAGACTTCGACTCGTGGCGATTGGCCTGTAGTACTTGTAGTTGAGGTAAGTAAGGGATGACACGGCCTTGTGCGGTCACGCAGAGTAAGAGTGAACGGAACGGAAAAGGTTCGGCCGATTACCAAATTGTGTTTGTTAAAGGGATTCTAAAAATCAGTAATACGCAAAAAAATGCATGCTGTATATCAGTATAGGTTTGCGGGTAAATAGTTTGTATCGGTTAGTATTGGAATAGAATCTTAATTTTGTACTTGTATTCTAGTAGGCTGATGTAAAGGGATATATACATCTATATATCAAGTTTGGTTTTGGGTTTTGAGTTCGAGCCTATTCTTTGAAATTATTTTAAGGATTTAAATGAGCTTTTGTGAAAAAAATCATTGGGCGGCGGAGACTAGCATGTTGACAGGACTTGTGATGTTGACAGGGTCTTGACCAGACAGCTTTGTGTTAAGATTCCAGGCTTGATAAATTGGGAGGGAAGCTCGTATATATTTTACATTATTGTAATAGCCATTACGGTAAGCAATAGAAACTCAAAATAAAATTCAATAAAATTAATATCCTTTTCTATAATTTCAGCCTTCATATAAATTTATCCAAACCTTGTTTTTTGAAATTATAAAATATTGTTATGAAATTTGAGTTGATTATATATATATATTTATAAAGAACATTTTATCCCATATATGTAGTTTTTTTTTAGTTTCAAAATCATTATTTATAGATTGTGCATGGTAATACTATTTTGTTTACGAAAAACTTGTTACACATGTTCTGAAAATACCAAACACTTTGTAAAGGGTTCACAGTGTGCCTTCCTATCACTTACAAATATATGTTACTTTTGTTTAAAAATTGAATTTTGAAGTTAAATGTCTCATGTGTGATGAAATTGTATTGGTGGCGGATAAAACGTGATTGTACATCAATTGGCTAAATATACGAGTAAAGAGGCTCATGAGCGAAAAAAATGCAAAGGGTAAAGCCTTATGTACAGCAGTAAACGACCATTTCGAAATTTGAAAAGCCGTTTTTTTTCTAAGACGATTCATGGTTGTTTTTTTTAATATTCCATAGAGTGTATAAATTATTAGTCTCACTCTTGGAAAACGTGGTTTAATGAATGTGCCTAAAGTATCGTCCCAGATTATCCTGTGCTGTCCGCACGCGCTAATCAGGGACGACACTTTTCGCCTCAAGTGGAATTTTGCTTAGAAGAGACTTCATTTACTTTACACACATGCATTTAACCACGTTTTCCCATTGCGAGGCTGATGTATTTGTTTATCAAATTCTTATGATATGAATATATTGTTTGTATACGATCAACTATAATTGGGCATCAACTTAACGGAGAACTAAGCAGATTGTTAAAACGATAACGCTGGTTTAAACATATTAAAATATCATATTTTATATAAATATGTATACTAGGAAACACTGTCTTGCTGAGAAGCTCGTAAGTATACGAGGGTTTCTCACTTATAGAAAATACTTGATACATTCATATTTTCATAACTCAATGGCGTGCTCAATTTTCCTTATAAAAATGTACTTCACATTGTTATAATTCTACTTTTCACTGAAATTGTGTCAACGGTATCAACGTAATTGTGTTAGATAGACGAATACAGATCACTCCATATTTTCTTAGAAATAGTGTAAATCAATTTAATATTCCTCTTTGATCCATTCCATATGGATTTTAATAACCGTTTTTATTTATGTAAAAATATTAAGCTGATAATGTAGATCTATATTAAATTTGAAAAACAACGCGAAAACAAGTCCCATGTTTACATTCTGATGGAACAAATAATAATAACAAATAATAAAGATGTTTTAATCGTTTCGTCATCTTTTAATATTAAATCATTTTTCGGAAGAAGAAGGAGCAGCAACATCAGCAGTTATAGTAGTAGCACTAGTGTAAGTGGTGGTAATGGTGGTAGTGGTAGAAATAGTAGAAGTATTAATAGTAGTAGTAGTAGAAGTAGTAGAAGTAGTAGTAGTAGTAGTAGTAGTAGTAGTAGTAGTAGTAATAGTAGTAGTAGTAGTAGTAGTAGTGGTAGAAGTAGAAGTAGTAGTAGTAGTAGCAGTTGTGGTAGCAGTAGTAGGAGAAGTAACCATAGCAGTAAAATACTATTTAAAATGGCGAAAAAATCAAAACAAACACAAGAAAGTAGTTTTTGTTGTGTTTGTTCACTCCTTACTTAAAGTAATAATAGCAGTAAGTAGCAGCAGTAATTTCAGTAGTTTTTGTACTGAACTAGTTATAGTAGCAGTAACAGCGTAAGAGTCAGCATTTGTTGAAGTAGCTTTTCTTTTGAAGTATTTTTATTTATATATAGTTTCATATTGTATTTTCGTTGTATATGTCATTCATCTTTAAACTAAAAGTTTATATATTAAAAAATATACATAAATGTGCAAGTTCATATTGTATTCTTCTTGTATAAATCATTCGACGTTGAAATAAAAGTTTATACATGAATTGTTTTTTAAGTTTGCTGTTCTATATTGTATTATCCTAGTATATATGTCAAAAAGTTAAAAAAAAATTAGGGAATCATAGATATTCGTCCTTTATATGCCATTCTACGTTCACATAAAAATGTATATATTGATTTTTTTTTATTTTGCGGTTCCATTTTGTATTCTCCTAAAATATAGGTCAAACAACTAAAAGAAATGCAGTTTCATATTTTAATTTCCTCGTACATGTTATTATACTTTGAACTAAAAGTGTATATATTGAAAAATATGCATAAATGTGCAAGTTCATATTGTATTCTTCTTGTATAAATCATTCTACGTTGAAATAAAAGTGTACACATTGATTTTTTTTTTTAAAGTTTGATGTTGCATATTGTTGTATCCTAGAAGATTTGTAAAACGGTAAAAAAACAAGTGCAGTTATTCTATCTTTACATGTCATTCTACGTTCAAAGAAAAGTTAATATATTGATTGTGTTTTTAATTGTGCGGTTCCATATTGTATTCTTCTAGTATATAAGTCAAAATGTTTAAAAAAAATGCATATAGCATTTTCAATGTACATGCAATTCTAGATTAGAATACAAGTCTATAAATTAATTAAAAAAAATAATTGGCAGTTTCATATGGTGTTCTCCTTGTCATTCTAAATTGAAGTAAAATGTATTAATTGAACCATTAAAAGTGTTGTTTTATATTGTATTCTTCTAGAATATCTGTCATCTATTGTACGATACTTTTTAATGTTATTTCACGCTGAAATATAAGCTTATACATTAACAAAAGTGCAGTTTCCTATTGTATTCTCATACAATGTGAAAGTATTATGCCGTAGCGATCCATTACTTTACATATATTCATGTTAGTGGCTATATCAACTGTCTTGACAAAAAACTTCATTTTTTCTTAAATATTCGCAATTATATGCATACATGAATGTGGTGTATAACAAATTACAGTCATGACAGTCAAGCCTTTGTTGAAATATTTGTTTTGTAAAAACGTGATAAAACAAAAACAATGACTACCTCTCGAAAAAAAAGCGATCTGTTTTATTGAGCTATATATATATAAATATTAATTTGTGTTAGATGTAAGAGATGGAATCAACTGGATGGTTGTGTGCATTTGAGAAAGATTATATAATATATAATTATAAAATATTATGTTGGTCCGAAACTAATTATTAAACGTTATTTATTTACTTTTATATATATGTATAAATACTGTCAAACATACAACTTTTAAAATCAACCTTTGATCGTGTTAAAAAAGAAAAACTTGCAGAACAATTTAATCAATTCTATGACATTAAAAAATAAACGCTTAACATATTCACGAAAATCAATTCAACGTTAACAATCAAACAATGACTTTTAAGTACAGTTGACGTTTGTAGTTATTAATCACAAATAACAAAAATAAAAATGGTCTAAATTGATGAAAACGATTCAATATTGGTTCTTTGAATTAAAACTATACCAGAGTGCATACCAAAATTGACAAAATATATATGGAGAATTGGCATCCATAAAAATGATCATGATCAATTGTTGAATCCTCCATTGAAGCTCGTCCTTGCTGCTATCGCGTTGTTTGCGTCCCCCTTTGCATTTAAGGTCAGTTTGTGATACAAAACTCTGAGTATTCAACATTTTTTTATAAATGAATATTTCCTAACATATCTTTTAATAAGTTCTATGGGCATGTTGTTGTAATAGAATTTACTACATTAAGATATCTCAGCTTCGCAATAAAATATAAATGCAAATAGTTTTATAAACAATAAATTAATATGAAATTATCTTATAATCTAGGCTTAAACAACCATTTACATGCACTTTTTTTAATGAATCTTATAAAAGGATAGTATAAGAATATAAACACAATCATCAGCAATGTAAAATAATAAAAAAGTGTACTTATTCACTATTGTTAATCTGTGCATTGAAATAAGCATGTGCTAATGTAAAGCCAAATAATGTTACAAATATCAGCAATATAAGATTATGGAACAGAATCACTTGAAAAAGGCTTTTAATTACTAGCTATTACCGATGTTTCAGATGTGCAAAATAACTTGAAAAATCGTTGAGAAGTGTGTGTCTCGTTTCCATGGCAACCGCCGTTACGCCTTAGGCAACCATGTCTGTGATTATTGAGAAAGGATATTTATTTGGCACTAAGACCGTTCGTGAAGTTCTTATGATGGTCTAGCGCCTTGAAGACATTGAGGTCTTGCATTTGCGTACATTTAATCCCTACATTTTCGTTGTTTTGACCCAATCGGCGTTCAATTTTCACACTGAATAAAATAAATAAACACAACAATATGATTGTGATAATCTATCTTTTTGTATATCACTTAATTGCGACTACGATTGTATCGCAAAAATTAAAGCAAGTCTCATGTGGAGCTTGAAACCGTTTGATCACTTGCCCAATAACAACACGGTCTTGATCAATGTCTTTCATACATACATTTTTGATGATTAATGGAGGTATATAAAAAATAAAACGTATCCCGTAGGCTTTTTTATTTCCAGTTAATCTTCTAGCATGTTGTGCGAGCATTCTACAATTGCGTCTTCAACTGTGTTTGATGTTATAGTGAGGGCGGGGTTATGTACATAAACCTTATACCAAATACTAAATACTCGAAAACACATTAGATTCTTCCAAAAATAAGGTAATGTGCTCTATTAAAACTCCCGAACAATGATAACAGTTCATCATAACTTAATCCTGTTTGCATTAATATATAAAAATAAAAATGAGAAACAACGCAGTATCAAATTTGTTTGCCGCAGTCGTTTTATCAATTTAACTGTGAACACACAGCCGCACGAAGAGAAGGGAAAAACATTACATAACGAAATAGTATTGCAAAGCATGTTTTTAATTGCCGTGTGTACTTATACCACAGTTAAATCCGAACATTATAAAAAAAAACGCCTTCGTAAAGAGTTTCATATGTGCACATATTTCTCGTCTTGGAATAGTAGATAGTCGATATATTTTGAGAAAGGCTATTGAGTAATATAGCTTTAGTTGCTTTGTCTTTCCGTTCTTCTAAGGTTGTTTGTCTATTTAAAGGTAATAAATGGATTATGAAACAATGGTACACCCATAATTTGGCCGCCAATCCTTTGGTTGACAAGTAAAATCTTAAGTACTCTGCACCACAAATGTTATCAATGTATGTTGTGCATTGCAAAAATAATCTACAGTTACTTACTATGTACTTAAATGAATGCTGAAAATGCGCGTAATAAAATGTGTGTTGTGTACTTTGTGTTATTATAACAAAATCCTGCCGTTATGTCTTGATTATATTTGTCAATAATATGGGCACATGAAATTAATAGGCGTGCAACTGTCAATCTCTTGCAAATTAGTTCCCATGGGAGTTTTACGAAAATAACGCACGAAACATAATTTTATTTGATGCGCATTTCTCGACGATGAGTTAAATCACTCTATGACGTAAAAATCAGCTTAAAACTGATTAAAACACAATAGTAGTTACGAACAGAAAACTTGGTGTTTTAAGAACAATTATATTTTTTTAACACAACGTTGGACATAATATAAAGATAAACTTCACTGAATGTACATATATTCAATAGTATTAAAAGGTATAGAATTTGTATATAGAAAATACATTTTTTAAATTTACTCAAATCCTTACTCAAAGGATATATGAACTTAATGATTATATGCATAACATGCTTTACCTTTTTAAGGTACTAATATCAAACAAGATAAATATGTCAATACATTTTTCACGCAATATACCTTTGGCCATACATAGAAGGTATATAACTATTCCTGGTAATGAATTTGCAAACAATTAAGTATTCTACATTGACAAAGTGCTATTCACAGTACCGGTATATCAGATGCAAAGGAAATGACACTGAGGTGTCCAACTCGTCGCCAACAGGTCGAGCAGAGTACCTAGCTACCAATTATATATATTGGTTAATGCATTCCACGACAATATTGGCATCATTTATACCTATTTCTGTTTCGTGTAATGACACAAAGATACCACGTTGTAACGTTATCAGTTATCACTTCGATGCAAATATCCATGCATAGCAATTGTCCATATTACAGTATTGGCCTGAAGTTATATTATACAGCAGATAAAGCGATAATAGCAACTAGCAATCAGTTGATTAATGTCCGAATAAAGAATGTATTGAAAGTCTTAAACATAATATAAAGTCTTCTTTATCAATGTTTCACCGCATTTTGAACAAGTAAGCTAAACTAAACATTATTTTAACCTTTTTTTAGAATGAATTAATGCAGATTGAATGATGTTAAGTTGACCTTTGATTAAACAATAATGTAATTTGTATCTTGTACTAATGTGTGTATGTGACACATGGTGCGATGTCAACGTTTCAGTAGAATAGCTTTTGTAAGCAGATTAGAGATGGAAACATATAGTAAATGAAGTTGTGTCCCTTATCGCTGCAGGACAGATGGCTTCACTAACTGCCATCGGATGACCAATTATACAGATTTATTGCTTGACCAAATGCTTGACCAAATGCTCATCGATTCTTAATATGAAGACATATCTGCTACATGAACAAAGTGTACTGCTTGTTTGTGTGTTTGTTTGTTTGTGATATAAAGCACATAACACAAATGTGTATGCATGCATTTAACACACAACACATAATTATATTTTTGACTTGCGGAACGTTATAAAGCTATGGAAACGGATGCATGAAATTGCTGCAAGAAATATCGGGCTTCAGTCTAAAGAGATATTGCGTGCCAGTTAAGATTAAAAACAATTCGCTAGTCATTTACACGTCATTTACACATGTTATGTAATGGAATCATGTATTCAATGATATTCTCCATATATTGTTCAAAAGCAGTTTTTCCTACATTCAATGTAAGGTACTTTACGTTAAAATGCATTTTAACAATGCATTATTCTTTGATATGACGTATTTTTCTCACTTCAGTCATAACCTAGCCAAACACTCGTATCCAAACTAACCCAACCACATTTCATTTCGGATTGTAGAAATTATAAAACGAAACGTCATCCAGAATAATTAGCGATGGTTCGGAGTCAATTAAAACCACTTTGCCATCAATTTTATGTCAGAACAGCGTCACTAGGGAACCCCAATTAAACACCCCAATGTCAGTTTTATTAACAATTTAGGCTGAATCACGATTGTTCTCACGTTGCACAACATTACCATATATGAAATGTTGCTTGTTTCTTGATTTTGTTTAAAGAACTACTTGCAGATTGTGTGTTTCTGTTGCTATTGGTAACTCTTTGTATATTTATTAGTGTCTCAAAGGTTTTTCAAATGTCTATATGATATGTTATACATTGTTTTCACATAACGATTCGTCAACAATTTATACATTTATAATTATGCAGAACGATTTATTTATTTCATAGCAGGATCGATGTCCTTTCTATGACTAAGATCGTGTCTTGTCCTACTTGGCTATATAAGGTGACCAAGATAACAACTCGAGAGAACAATAACTGTCCCAAGAACTGGACTTTTCCTTCGCCTTGATATTATAATTACATTTATGGCAAAGATCTTAATGACAACTTTACAGTCATATTTAAAGTGTTAATCGTATACCTGTAGAATAGCTTGTAGCAGAGATATATGTAGAGTTAAACTAAATTTGTTTTATTTTCCAGAACCTCTAGGGTGTTTATTCTATTAAAGTACCAATCTGAACTAAAGCTGCCTACGATAAAATAGCCGAAAAGTCATTAGGACATATTAAGGTGTTGTGCACAGTTGATGATGTAACAAACATTATTGAAAATAACTGACTACTGTTACTATACTAAACTATGAGATAGTGAGACGAAATTTTTGACATATATTGCGTCAATTAAATATTTTGTGGAAACGCCAGTGTCGTCCTCAAGGATTCATTTTATATTCACACTAAGATAGACTCATCACAAATACACATATCAAAAGTGAGACCAATTGCTCATAATATTTAAAACTAAATTAGGAACAAGGGATGAACACATATGACTGTATTACGGTAATTATGTTTTGAATGTTTAGACAATATAGATTTATAAAGCCAGGTAACGCATACCTAGTTTAAGATATGTTGCTCTGAGATAATTCAGTTTCATACACTAAAGCATACACCTTCTTTGGAACCATATTTGTGACATCAATAACCACAACCAATTAAAGACCAATGTGGCTTTTTGGCAACCGTAGCCTTATCACTACGGAACATCAGTCATCCTACACTCACAGGAATAATCGCCAACGGAGATAATGGCTTTGAACCCAATGATTCTCAACGGGTTGAGACAGGCCGTGAATGAGTTATGGCTTCTCAAAACCAACTTCTGAATCGCCGACTGTTTTTTTAAGTAGTTTAGGGGCCACAATTGCCAAATATGGGAGTCCTCAATTATGCAGACTCTCGGTGAGTCATGCGTGAGTAATGAATGCCGATAGTGGCATATTTCGAAACAATTGGTTTTAATACATTAATTTCTGCTGTGAATAGTAATTTTCTTCTATATACAATAATCCTTTTAGGAATACCCATGTTGTCACGAGAATTTGTTTGGTCGAATTGTTATTATAAACTGTTATTAAACTATCCACATTTTGTACGACATCTTCTGATAATTTTCAGACATTGAAAATATCTTAGCGATTCTGAAATTGAGAACAAAAATAAAAATAAAACCCATATACACTGTAAGAACACAGATGTCAACTTAAAAAATGTAAGTCTGATTAATAGATGGGCAATACATTTTACAATAAACCGCTTTGTCGCGTCTAACAAGCAATATACCAAACAAAATACAAATATGTTAAGGGCATGCAGACTGTCTCAAAATCACTAGAACTTTGCTCAAAATACATTTTACCCAGTAACGACATTTAGAGAATTAAGTATATTATTAATTTATTATTTATACATCGGAAAAATTCTGACAAAAATAAAACAACGTCATAAAGGTGTTACAAGTAAAAGAATATGTATGCGTTAGTATGTGCAACTTTACTAAGTTTCAGCTAAATTTATGAAGATATATTTCTGTCATGTGGCTATATCACCCATTTGAAAAAGAAAGATTCCAAGTTATGGTTGTAAATAATGGAAAATGGTGAAAGTAAATCCCATAAGACTTGGATATGATCTAAAGTATGAATAAACATTACAATTATTGTAGATCGTGA
Organism: Dreissena rostriformis; assembly: GCA_007657795.1. Classification (NCBI taxonomy): domain Eukaryota; kingdom Metazoa; phylum Mollusca; class Bivalvia; order Myida; family Dreissenidae; genus Dreissena; species Dreissena rostriformis. Next base: position 224,901 of record VMBQ01000455.1, read on the forward strand.
TCAACGTTCCACACACACGCGTAAATCTGGTCGTTTAACGTGAATATTAAATGCGATTTAACGCACGCATGCAATTTCACAACGATAAACCATATTTGAATTTTAATTGCAGGTCATCTGCGAAAAATGATTACATTTGACCTGATACAACAGAGGCAGCATTATCGCGTGTGTACATAAATGTCTAATCATACCTCACATTTTGTTGCTGTAAGCAAGTCGTGTTTCAATTTGTTTTATAATAAGCAAAAAAGCGAATTCACAATAACGTGCAGATTAAAGTAGGACTTTTGATTTAGATTTGCAATCAAGATATAAATCTTTTAACTTGTATTGTCTATCTTATTTAACCGAAAGGGCAGACAAGGCAACACAATGCGAAACAACGATTCCCCTTACGACTGAATGTGACAAAAATGTAGAGAAAAATGTATTTTGCAGCCGAAGTGTCAAGAAGAAGAGCAGACTTTAATGCAGACATGTACGGAAAACTCTCTACACATTTCTAGACCTTCCAGTCATGGCGCGTGCCTTTATGATGCTCATAGCTTCTTTGATGAGATTATAGTAAGAGAACGGCGTTTTGAGGATTCGCATTAGAATCTTCCTTTAGTAATTTCTTCAATTCAGTCACAAAATTCTTGCTGATTAAATGCATTTTGTCTCTAGGCGCCATCAATAGCATGATGATAGCGGTGGGCCCGTAGCTCCCACAACAGTTTGACTCATCCCTTAAATATGTTCGGCTATTGTTTTTTCATCTCGAAACTGTTTGACCGCGTTGATGCCGTTTTGAAACGATATAATGTTTTGTTTTAATAAACAATACGTTGTTTACCACTTTAAAAAATAAGATTGCTGTAAAAAGATCATACTAGGTTGATTTAAAAAGAACATGCTGATAATCATATTGAACTAGAAGGGGGGAATCTTATCTTCTATAATGGGTTTCTTTTTTTTACGACAAGTGACCAATTGTAAAACGATTTTACTCAGCATAAAACACTTACCGCATACAATTAAAATTAATGAAACGGGGGTCAATGGAACGGCAAATATAAAGCTTTCGAAGTTAGAACAGTTTCAGAAGCTCCAAACCCACACTATGATAAGTGTTATTTCATCGGTTACATACAATTTTACATCAATATTTAAACGCGCACACGATTTTTACGCCGACATATATTATTAGTTTGTTTAAGCTATCTCCATGTAAGAAGAACGTTACTATGTTGAATGGAATTTATGACGATTTTGTCCAAAGGTAACGCTCCATACGGATGGAAGACGTATGGTAAGTGCGGTCAAGAATGGTATTATTGGAAGCGTTGCTTGTGGTCATACTTATTATTTTTGAAATAAATACACTTCAAACAAAACATTGTGAAAACGATGCGTGTACACATATTAGCCGTATACTTCTGAAATTATGATTAAAATGACTGATACTTAACACATATTGACGAACATTTGTCATTGATTACGTGAAATATGTTCATACTTTATACAGGTATTTTTTTACACACACGATTCCATAGCGTGTGTTGAGTAATTATTAAAATTCCACCATTCAATTTTCCGTGCGGCACGCCGGTACATTAGACGCTTCCGACTGTTTTGTTATCTCGATGAGAATATCAAAATAACTAGATGATAACGTTCAATTAATCAAATAACAGACGCAGAAAACGAAGATGCCAAGTTGATCTTGTCATGACACAATGTATAAACATCTACAAGACACGTACCCTTTTAGTTGAGAATTTAGTTTTTCGTCGCTCAGTTTGTATAACCCTTCTGTAACATACACGTACGGAGTAAAAAGTGTTTATTAACACAGCATCTATTGCACATAGGTGGAGTAATTCCAATTATAAAAGTATATATAAAAATAACTTTCAGATCGTACCACTGCAATCATACTGGAATATGTATTACAGTTGTCGACTAAAATGTATGTATACAGTCAAATGTTGATTTTCCTTCAAACGCATACAATGTTTATTTGTTGATGTTGATTAAAAGCGAACGGACATAAAAATCAAAACTAAATAGATAAAAACATAATTAGCCACTTACTTGGTAACGTGCACTTATTGTATTCATGGACAAGTGTACTATTTACTCTGACTTACAGAGACCTGGCGAAAGACCAGACAGTAAACTACTTAACGCTTAGTTCCATCTCAAATCAATCTGACAGATGTTTGTAATAAATACCAGCACTCAACACACGTTGATAACTCAACCTGCCCAATGGTCAAAGATGATAAGAACGCACCTCAACGACAATATAATGCACATAAAAGCATCATCGCCGTCATAAATGAACATTGAAATGCACATGTGGCATCATCTTTTAACATTGACGGCGCTACACACGACCACCTAGTGTCATATAAGGATCATAATATAATATACTTGCTAAATGATGCATTTGGTGCATGGAGAATTGAGTTTTACATACTATTAATATCTGTTTAAATTTAGTTATACTACTAATAGTAATCAACATTATTACTTTTGCTGTTAACATTTACAGATATCGGACATTCCACAAATGTCAAACAAATTATGTCTATATCTTACCTTATACTTGCTCTTGGATTTCACCTTTAACAATTTTGTACCGATTCGACAGAAAGTTATGCAATCTAATTATTGTGATATTCAACAATAAATATTGATTGATGGACAATAATATCTAATACGGAGTTTTACCAATTTATGACAAGCACTGGATTGTATTTTTTTTTATTGAATTGTATGTTATATATATATGGCCATCATTACTCAAGTGATTACTTGAATTTATTGACGTAATGCATATATCTTGTTATTTACGTAAATGGTCTTTCAAATGATTGTGCAATGAAAACTGCACTAGGATTGATTATAGTCACTGTTTCCCCCCCCCCACTTACAATGATATTAATATATTGGCATTCCAATGGTGTGGGATTGAGTTCTCGACCCTTAAGCCCTTACTGTCAGATGGGATGGAATGAATTTAGTATTTAGAATACGTGCTTTCGTTATACAAAAATCGTTCTGATTCGGAGCTGTGTTTTGTTGTTTGTACAAATGAAATCCATTTGCATTTACCGTAAACAACATAACAATATAGACACATAATTGATCTTGTTAAAACCAAGATTTGTTTATAAACGTGTTTTTTTAATTCTTCTTCAACGGATTTGAATCGTGTATATAATCTCAATTTAAAAGCGATAAAAGCCGAATTGTTGCAAAAACCATGTGTCCCTTGGGAAATCCAGTAGTCATCTTTGCACATACGATGATAGACAATGTTCGTCCTTTCGTGAGAGTCAGAAAGGATTTGCACAAACAATTATATGTACATACAATGTTTTAATGGGCGAAATATCCGTGCAATTCCGGTATTGCATTCATTACATTCCAATTCGAGATCTGAATCGTTAGTAAGCTGTCGTAAAAACAATGGCACGAACCGCTACATATGGACAATGATACTCATATAAACAAGTGCACAGTGTCAATATTTTGCATAATTATCAACGTTGATCTACATACTTTATTAACCGATTAATTAATTAATTAATTCGAATGATGGTCTTTTTAGCTGTGCTTGTTGTCCCGTTGCAACGTTGTTTTTTTCTATTTTAAAATAACATCAAAATACATCATCAAATGTTTAATAAAGTACAAACCTTAACACTGCATTGGCTATCATAGAAAACAAAATATTGATAACGCTAAGATAATATATATTGCAAGTCCATGTATAAAGTCAGTAAGTGCATATATTGCGAGTCGATCTCAGGTGATAGTGCCTACGTAGGATTTGAGGAACAGACATACTGTGAACACTGGCAAACACTGTTTGAATTAAACTATAACTGGTTATTGTTTTGCTTAAGTTTATTTGATTTATTATAAGCACTAAACTTGGTGGCTTCTTTTAAGATCCCGTTTTATATTGTCCGTTAGGTGTGCCGAAGGCTAATTATCTACTTGGAATTGTTGTACAGAATGATGAAATATGCGAATGTTTAGTTCAATGGAAAGATTTGAAACAAACTTTTCAAAAAATGACATGCCTAACGTGCCACAAGAGCAAACAAGCAATTTCTTTAGATGTACTTACACGGTAGTTTGTTTTAAATTGGATGTATATACATTATTTAAAGTCTGAATACATATGTTAAAATAGGAACCAGAATTGTTGTTGTATTTAATATTGTCTTCTAACTTGCAGGTTAAATTATTTACACATAAACATTTTATGTAGTTTTGTCTGAATGTAATAATAAACAAGATGTTGGACTAATTATAACGTAGTGGATTGTTATCAGTGGATGAAGCTTTATTCTCAAACAAAACATAAAACACTCTTTTGAAGTCATCATACATTTATGGCAACACTTTATTAAACATTAATTGTAAATAATTAGTCCAATCAGTGTTCAAAATTACAGGCGCCACAGCGATATCACAGCGGCTGAAATATGATTATGTGGCAACAGAAAATAACTTATATAAACTTGTTTGGCCGTTCTACTGCGGAATATAAAATTGTCATAAACCTCTCAGTTTCGATTAAAGTCAGCTTGGCACACGAGCACAAGCTGGAGGATTCGAGCAGGTAGTACGCTGAAATAATATACGTCTTTAAATTGAGGTTCGTGTTTAATTTCATACAAGAAGTATTATGAAAAGTTTATAATTTAGCAGGGAATTCAAACAAAGTCATGAAATGCACATAACGTGAATAAGTTTGGGAAGAAAAAGCACAACTGCGCACAGTAAATGACCCCTGCAAATTTGAGCATAAAACAAAACGCATATCCATATATCTTATTTTATATTACACACATAGATTCTTTCGGCCGAATATTGCTCCGCGTTGTAGTCCAGCAAGCTATTTTTCTTGAGTGTTCTATGACACTTTTTGACTAAATATCACGTATTGGATTCTTAACGGTTGATGAAGCTTTATTCTCAAACAAAAAATAAAACACTCGTTTGAAAAGTCATCATACATTAATGGCAACACTTTCATTAACATGAATCGTAAATATTTGTTCAATCAGTGTCCAAAATTAAAGGTGCCACAGCGATATCGCAGTAGCCGAGATATGATTATGTGGCGACAGAAAATAACTTAAAAGTAAATAAACATGTTTGACCGTTCTGGTCCGGAATATAAAATTGTCATAAACGTCTCAGGTTCGATTTAAGTCAGCTTGGCAAAAAGATTAACCGCTGGAGAATTCACGCAGGTGTTACGTTGTTAATAAACGTCATGAAATTGAGGTTCGTGTTCAATTGAATACAATATTTAAAATGGAAAGTTTATTATTGAGCAGAGAACTTAAATAAAGTCATGAAATGCACATGACATGAATATTTTGGGAAGAAAATGCACAGCCGCGCACAGTTAATAGTCACTGCGAATTGGTGTATAAAACAAACAATCTTATTTTATATCACACACACAGATTCTTTCGGCCGAATATTTATCCGCGTTTTGAAAAAACTTAGCGTGACCTGTATTTATGGGATCATCTATGTATTGGATAATATGAGCAGTAATACGCTTGCAAAAAAAGGTATTGAATTATATTAGAAAGATATTAATTAAGAATAGTTTTTACACAATTGTAAAAATGCACACATAATTTAATCATGAACTCATATATGTATACACTCATGAAGAAGACGTACAGTCGAAAGCGCTAGGGTATACGATACTTAATTTACCCACTGTTTAATTTCTTATAATCTCATATATTTCCTTATTTCTATTTTTTCTTGTATCCTCATAGGATCTCGTGTTTTTGAAAGTATATTCGTTGGTGTTTTATTATATTTCTCAATATATTCATATGCCCCTAAAAGATAAATAACATGTCCTGTCCAAAGGCAAAATAAAAGTACCATTCCATATAGCCGTATGATTGTGATCAGAACCTTGCACACACGCGTCAGTCGGGTCATCTGGCGTGAATGTCAAATGGGATTTTAATTGATCTCTGGGACTCTTGCATGCGATTTCACATCGATAATCGGTATTTGCATTTTGTACGGCACGATATCTGCCCCATCTCGTCACGAACTCACAAGATATAACAAATATGTGTCGTTCTACTCTAGTTAGTAATGATATTTGATGGTGATGAATGCACTCTCATGACCTGACATGTTAACGAAATTTTATTTGTTTGATGTTTCGGAAATATTATATAACGTCGTCATTTATATTATTTGAGGCTCTTTTCTAAAATGTCTATTTCACAAGTAAGACTAGTACAACGTGAAGTCAAACAAATTCTGCGTATACCAGTTATGAAGACTGTACTTTTTATTGAACACGCCTTGTTGCATGTGTTGTATGGTAAATAAAGTTGAATATATGTTTAGTATAAATTTAAATGCAATTTTACAAGTTCATAAAAATCATCCTCGAATGAAATGATGCATGAGATATTTGTAAAATTGAACGGGTTACTAAACGGATTCAGAAAAGAAAGGGAGACAAATTGTTACATTAATGTTCAATATAAAGAAGTGAAACTCCAGAAACTGCAGCAGTATTGCAATTCTATCATACGCACCTTTGTGGCCCTTTATTTATGTCAAGAAACCAATTGCCAAAACGGTACAATACAAGGCAATTATTAAAAGGCAAAACATAAAAGATTAGTGGATTGCAAAACGAATTTGCCTCCTGGATTTCTTATATATGTTAGTATAGAATGGGTATTTAAAAATGGGTGTNTTTTAGTGTTGTGTGACCTTGGAAGACCCGTTTTTGTAAACAAAGAAAATAATCTAAGTTTTCTGTGATTCTACGGACTGAGCAAGATTTTTATGCAACGTATTTGAAAAATGAACATAGCAAGAACTTTATTGATTGTTTTACCTATTGTTTTTAAACTGTATGTATTCATAAACCAGGACGAGTTTGAACTGTCCATATGTTTGGATGAGAAAAAATTCGGATACGCTTCAACTTCCTCAACTCCACATATTAACAGTTTTCTGTTTAGCAGCATTTCTTACGGACATCATACGTTTCACAATCATTTTATAAACTTTAACATCTCAGTATCCAGACGTCATTTGTCTTCGTGCTACTCATTTGAGAGGGAAAATGTCTTCCTGCCAATATGTTAACTATTGTGTGGAGATATTCACCCCTGCCCAGGACCTACTGATACTTCAAGTCCTACGTCTTCATCAACTACTTACAGTGATTATAGTGTCTTCCAGAAACGTGGCCTTCATTTTTTACACATTAATGTTCGCAGCCTTTTACCAAAACTTCATGACATTGATTCACTAGCCAAGAAAAGTAGGGCTGCAATCATATCTATTTCTGAAACATGGCTGGGCTCATCTGTTCCAGATTCTGAAATTTCCATCGAACATTTTTGTATTGAGCGCAGGGATCGCAATCGACATGGAGGTGCATTTTTATACGAAAAGACCTCTCCAACAACAGCCGTGATGACCTAAAACGTGAGGACCTGGAGGCGATATTTATTGAACTGTTTTTACCTAAAACCAAACCAAGTTTATGTGGATGCTTGTACAGACCGCCTACACAACAGAACTTTTATACCATATTAGATGAATTATGTTCATCAGACATTCACTTCTTAGAACATGAAACAATTTTGTTAGGTGATTTTAACACTGATGTATCATGTATTATCCTCTTTAAAAATGTTTTAAATCTTTTGTTGATATGTTCCATTATAAACAGCTTATTTGTAATCCAACCAGATTTGGAAATACTAGTTCTACTATTATTGATCTGATCCTAACTTCAGATAAGGACAAAATTTCACAGTCTGGTGTAAAACATACTTCTTTTACTGACCATTTTGTAATATTTTTTACCAGGAAATCTGTCAAGGCATATATCGGTACTCATAATACTGTTGATTTAAGGTCTTTGAAACAATACAATAAGGAGAATGTTCAAGCTAGTTTGTTATCAACTGATTGGACTCCTGTTTTGTCATGTGACAGTGCAAATGAAGCTTGGGATATTTTCAAGAAATTGTTTATTTCTGTTATTGATAGCATAGCTCCTGTGAAACAAGTCAGATTAAAGCAAAGGACTGAACCTTGGATGGACTCAGATATTTTGCAGGCTATAAATGAAAGAGATAGAGCTTTCCACAAATATAAAGTTGACAAGTCTGAAATAAGTTATAACACTTTTAAGAAATTGAGAAATTCTGTTCAAAGTCCTATTCTTAGTGCTAAGAAAAATTATTACAAAAGTACCCTAGAAGAAAACAAAAATAATTCTAATTCTCTATGGAAAATACTTAAATCCCTTGGCTTGCCTTCAAAGAAAGGTTCTTCTACTCCTAATGCAAATATATGCTTAAAAATAAATGACAGTATTTGTTTTGAAAAGAAATGTATTGCTGAGACATTTAACAGCTACTATACAACAGTTGCTTCTGAACTTGTTAAGAAACTTCCAAAAAAGGTATACACATATGGTTGTAGTTTTATTTATTCATTTTACAGTAGTAAAGGGGTTCATCCTAATAGTTATTCATTTTCACTTGTAACTGAGAGTACAGTCTTGAAATACTTAAATTCACTTAGTATTAAAAAGACCACTGGGTTGGATGGTATACCTTCTAGGTTTGTAAAGGATGGGTCTTCTATAATTGCTGCCCCCCTTGCTCATGTCATTAACTTGTCACTTATACAAGGGGTCGTTCCTGATGATCTTAAGTCTGCAAGAGTTGTCCCTCTTTTTAAGAAGAATGATAAGCTTTGTGTTGGTAATTACAGACCTGTCTCTATTTTAAATATCATTTCAAAGATACTTGAACGTGTTGTTTATGACCAAGTTGAAAAGTATTTTCAAGATCATGACTTATTGTATAAATATCAGTCTGGGTTTAGGAGAGGTTATTCCACCGACACATGTCTTATTCACTTATCTGACTTCATTAGAGGTGAAAATGATAAAGGTAATGTTGTAGGCATGGTTCTTTTAGACTTACAGAAGGCTTTTGATACCGTGGACCACTCGATACTTTTAATGAAACTCCGTGCTTCTGGTCTGGGAGATGATATAACAATGTGGTTACAGTCATATTTGTCTGACAGGAAACAGCTTGTTGATGTGTCTGGCACCTTTTCGTCGTCAGAAAACATTTCCTGTGGTGTCCCCCAGGGCTCCATTCTTGGTCCCTTGTTATTTTTAATCTACGTAAATGATATGTCAGCTGTTGTTAAACATAAATTACTCTTGTATGCTGATGATTCTGCCATTTTAGTTTCGGATAAAAGTATATCTACGGTTGAGAAGATGCTTAGTGATGATTTAAAGCAAGTCAGTGAATGGTTAATTGACAACAAACTGTCATTGCACCTAGGTAAGACCGAATCAATTCTGTTTGGTTCACGGCAGAAACTCAGGTCACAATCCTCTTTAAATATTTCATGTGATGGAACACCCATTTCATCTACATCATCAGTCAAGTATTTAGGGGTTACAATTGATCAAAATTTGTCTTTTACTTCTATGGCAGAGTCAGTCATCAAGAAGGCCAATGCAAGGTTAAAGTTTTTATATCGAAAAAAGGAATTTTTATCCACAGATACTAGAAAGCTTTTAGTCATGTCTTTAATTCAGTGCCACTTTGACTTCAGTTGCTCTGTTTGGTACACTGGTTTAACTCAAATGTTAAAAAACAAGTTACAGGTCACCCAAAATAAACTTATCAGGTTCATATTAAATTTACATCCTAGGTCTCACATAGGTAAAGAACACTTTACTAGACTTAACTGGTTGCCTATTGAAAGTCGAGTAAACCAGATCACACTTTGTCATGTTTTTAAAATTAGCTCTAAGTTGGCTCCGCTATATATGGGAGATAATTTTACTCCAGTCAGTAATATTCACAATAAGAATACTAGGTTCAGAGTTAGAACACAGTCAGACTCACCTAATACCGATCTTAACATGCTTGATTGCAATAGGTATGCTATTCCAAGGGTCAAGGGTTCTGGCAAAAAGTCATTTGCTTTCAATGGGTGTACTCTCTGGAACTCTCTTCCTCAGCATATCAGAGATGCCAAAAGTATTTCATCTTTTAAACACAGTGTTAGGGAGCATTTTTTAAGCCAGATAGATTTTTAATATGCATCTCTTTAAGATTTCTTACTGTTGATTTAATTTGAATGTTAATATAGATAGATTTATTGTGTCTTATCTAGTTGCTATATGATTATTCTTTAGCATGGCAAATAATTTTATGTTAATTTTTAAACACTTAAA
>VMBQ01000455.1:235579-339757 GCA_007657795.1 Dreissena rostriformis
ATATATATATATATATATATACACACATATAACACATACACATTCTATTTATTCCTTACTTTCATCAATGAACGTCGAACCCTAATTATTGCATTGTTATATTGCATATTAGACAAACCATTTACTAAATTGATAGTCCAGTTGAATAACATTACAATTGGCAATAATGGCATTTGTAAAATTACCTTACATGTAATGTTTAATGGAACCATTTTTACTATCACTGCTTTGCTTACCGGATGTGCTTCATCGTACATAATCCCGTACATTGTGTCAGCAATGATTACAGTTCCATTAGGAAATGTCCCATTTGGCACACATGCAAATCAAATAACTGACGCTGAAAATTACGACTTGCTTAGTTCATATTGTAATGTCAATGTACTAAAATTAAGCTCTACAAAACGCTGCATTCTTTCGTTGTGAAAAGATGACTTCCGTCGCGCAATTGTTAATTTGTAAGTTACAGTTACACATAAAAAATGATTTCATGAAACAATTATCGACAAAGTCGACAGTGTACAAATATATAAATAATAAAATGTATGCACATGTACCACTGTAAACAGTTGGTTATGGAGTATTTGACTTGCATGACATCTTTCATTATGACATACATACGTTTATATGTATTGTGTAACTTAGATTCGCTGTTTTTCATACAAGACATTGTGAAAACGATGCGTTGTGTCCTTCGTTATACAATACAAATCTGAGTATATACATATAAGTAATACATGTATGTAAGTATGATTGTTATGCATGATACGCCAAACATTTTCAAGAACATTAGTCGTTAAATATGTGAAATAGTTTCATATAAAGCATATTTACTTTCACAAGTATGTTTTCAAAATTTGGCAGGTATTGTATTGTACACAAAATCTCACAAATATGTGGGAAAATGATTACAATTCCAACATGCAATTTCCCGGTTTGCACGCCGCTAAATTAGACGCACCCGACTGTGCTGTAATCTCGATATGAATATCAAAATATCCAGATGATAAGGTTTACATGAATGAAATAACAGACACAGAAAATGAGGATGCTAAGTCATGACGAAATGTACTATCATCAAATGCTATAAAAAAAAACATGGTACATGGTATTAATATCAAATGAAACAAAAACGTACACTTGTTTATAAGTTTATATTACCCTTCATTAACATACTCGTACGCAATAAGATGTGCTTATGAACACGGTATCTATTTAACAGGGGTGGGTAAATTAAAATTATAAACGTATTTAAATAAAATTAACTGCAAATATTGTTCCACTGCAATCATAGTGAAAACTATCTTACAGATGTCGACCAGCAGGTATGTATACAAGTAAAATAGTTGATTTTCCTTTAAATATATATTCATCTGCATCCATCTGCCAATCTTTTCAAATACTGGTCCCTGTGAACCACTGCGGAAATGAAGTTGCACGAAATGTGTTTGATGCAATACATTTCTAGAAAAGATGTCCTTCATTGTACTTCTGTTTTCTGTTTAAATGAAAATAATTCGACATTATAATCAGTCGAGTAATTCCATTAGTTGTGCAATGTACTTAAATTTAAATAATATAGAGGCCAACACGACTTTTTTCATAAAAAAATTTGCATTACATAAAGTGTAAATTACAAACGAATATCCTAATTCGTTCGGCTGATCTCATTTTTCTTTAACACATTTTATACTCTGAAATTTAAAAAAAAGATAAGAAATGAGTTGGCATTTCATTTCTGAAAACAGGAAAAGCATAATTTAAAAGCATTTTGTATTTCAATAAAAACCATTAAAACGTTCGAGAATTTCAAAAGATAAATACACTTGCACGTTCGAAAGACAATAATATTGTGGTAACCTATCATTTTGGATATCACACTATTGCGACTACAATTTTATAGGAACAATTAAAGCAGGGTTCGTGCAGAGCTTGAAACCGTTTGTACTTAAAGCACTTACCCATTAACATCACGGTCTTGCTATATGCTTTTATACATACATGTTTGATGATTAATGGAGGTATATAAGAAATAAAACTTATCCCGTAGAATGTTATGTTTCCAGTTAATCTTCTAGTATGTCGTGAAAGTATTTAACAAATGCGTCTTCAACTGTGCTATATTGTATCATGAGGGCGCGGATATATACATAAACCGTATACCAAACACTAAATACTCGAAAACACATTAGACAATTGCAAAAATAAGGTAATGTGCCCTATAAATAAAACCCCAAACAATTATAAGAGTTCATCATAACTTAACCCTGCTTCTATCAGTATTTCAACAAACTAAATAAAGAAACAACGCATTATGAAATTCGTTTGATGCAGTCGTTTTATCATCTGCACTTTGAACACACAGCTGCACAAAGAGAAGGGGAAACAATTTACATAAACTATTATTGTACAGCCTTCAAGTGTACAATTGCAACATGAACCTATACCACGGTGAAACAATAAAACAATCTTAGAACATACGCCCATATTAACAGGTTCAAAAGTGTTTTTATTCGTTATCTTCGAACAGGAAATAGAATAAATGTTCCGATTTGCGCACTTTTCCCATCCGTGTTTCTACAAAACGTAAATTTAATAGATTACGAACCAATGTTCTGTTATTGATCACTGAACAATACATCTATAAGTTGACCACCTATTCCATGTTTGACAAGAAACATCTGCAAAATTATGAAGCACACATGTTATACCTGTATTTAGTACCTTTACAATGTTCTTATATGAATGTTGAATATGCGTGTAATATAAAGTGTATATGCATAAGATGCATTCATACATACACTTTGTGTTCAATTATTCTTGGCAATACATTTTCAAGCAATTAAGTAATTTAATTTTTTTGTTTACACTCACTCAGTTAAGATCATGTCTTAGCAACTTCAAGATTGAATGGCTGCTCGGATTATATTTCAAGTTTTATTCACAGAATATCGGATGCTATAGTAATGTCCAAGTGTCTCTTACATGTCCAGCAGACTGCCTGACCACCAATTGGTGTATTGGTAAACGAGTAAATGAATAGCTTTCAACTCGTATATTGACAGAACTGATATTAATTTGTCTTTCGTCTAATGTCATAAAGATGACACGTAGTTTTCGTAATCATTTATTTCTTTTGCACAAATATTGTTACATATCATTTGTGCATCACAGTATAGGCAAAACATGATCTTAATATATGTAGGCAGCTGACAGAACATTAATCAACAAAAGTAACTAGCAAACCACGTGAGATTCAATAGTTTAATCAGCTTATTAGTGTCAAATAACAAAGGTATTACAATTCTTTAACATATAATTAAGAGTATTAATAAGTGTGTGATTACATTTAAATGTGCATTCCAAAGTCTATGTGGGAACTAATAGCGCAAGTATCCGTTTGCTTGCAATAATTTAAAATAATATAAACCTTGGCAGTAAAGGCATCTTTCTCAAAGATTCACTACAGTATACAAAAGTGTAATCTACACTTAACATCCCACGAGCTTATATTTAGCATGCATTAATATATGTTAAATGAAGATGATAAAAAATAATGTTATATTTATCTTTGTACTTTAAGCAAATTAGAGATTTCAAAAGATATGGTGACTAGCGTTGTGTTCTTCATTGCAGCAGGACAGATGACCACATTCACTTTAACTAAATGACCAATTATTGAGACACGCATAATATGCGGTAAATAATTGGTCGACGGCTCTTGATATTAATACACATTTGCTAAAAGATTAAAGTGTACTGTTTATTTGTGTTTGTTTGTGATATAAATCAAATCACAAACTGTTGCATATGTATGCATTAAAGACACAACACATAATTATATTTAAACTGGCGAAACGTTATACATCTGTTGAAGAGAATGCATATAAGTTCTGCAAGAAATATTTAGTTTTAGACCAAATATAAATTGAGTATCAGATTAGATTAGTTTAAGAATATTCAAGTTTAATGTAATGAAATCATATATTTAATGATATACTTCATTTGTAGTCCGAAATCAGTATTTCATACATTTAATACAAGGGAATTTACTTTGTAAATACATTTCAACCATGCATTATTATTATGTAAGTCCTATTTGCATAACTCAACCTAAAGTCAGGTTTCGTCAACAAGATATCCTAATATAACCATCCGAATTTCATTCCTTATCGTATAAATTATATAACGTAACTTCATCCAGAATATTGAACGGTGGTTCGGAGTAAATTAAAACCTCTTTGGTTTAAATAAAACCCCACATAAGACCCGTATGATATGTTTCAGGTTCCATATGAATTCCGCATTGCACATTCTGTTTAAGTCCTAAAGGCGGAATAATTATTGTTTGTCAGTGGCATTTCATAAAGAACCAAAAAATATAAGTGTTAATTTAGTTAAATGTTTTAGTAAATATAGAATATTTAAAATGTTACAGCGATTACAGGTCGTAAATTCAGTTAAAAATCGTGGGTGTTGGTGTATTTGTCTGTCTGCTGCTACATTTCTTTCAGTGGGTCAATTATCAACCAATAATTCTCCGCTCTCCGAAACCAGTTTTGATGACAATTTATTAATACAAACCAGGTATGTTGATACGTTATTCATATCATTATCACAGTAATAAAATGAAATTGTATAGCCCCAATTTAAATTCACATTGTACTATATTGTTGTAGACTTGTTAATTGTTTTAATAATTATGATATATCACATACATTTGTGCAAGATAGAAGGCGTTTGTAATTCGTAATTTTGGTGACTTAGACTTTGTGCTAATGTGTAACTCTGGGTCATACAAAATGTAACCGCCATTATAAACATATACGTTTTATCAGTAATTTATCAATATGGCATTCAAAATGTAATCGAGATGACACGGTCACATATATTAAGGCTGAAGTGCGTACATGTAGTTTTGACCCCAATGAAACGTCATATAGATCTCTGAATAGAAGAAATTGTTTAATAGTCAGATGAAATAAAAATTATACAACAGCTTAAATGCATTGTATACACAAAATGACTAAATTTAAAAGTATAAATGTCACTTACAGTTGAGCGAAATAAGAAATTCTATAAATAATTAATCATTTAATGGGTATTATCTGTACGTATATATTTATTAAGTTATTTCTGTCTAAAATGTATGCGACACATTGTATGGAAAATGTTCATAAAATACAGCGCCTGTATATTTGAATGGATAACATGTAGGCGTTGTGTGAGTAAAAAATGACGTAGCTTAATGTTATCACAAATGTGTCGATAAGAGAACAATCGCGCATATAAAGCTAAGACCATAAAATAATCGTCGATAAACACACAAAATTCTATTCCACAAAACGGCTCGTCCACAAAGCTATGTATATGGTCCTTGTATCCCTCCTATATATAAAATAATTACATGTAAGACGACTCTCACTGTAACTGAACATGTAAAATGTATTGCATAGAGAGATGAAAGTTTTGACACATAAAGTGTCAATCAAACTTTGTTTTTTGTTAAAGTGAAACTCCAGTGTCGCTATCAGGAATATAAATTTATATATGCACCACAAAGGCCATTATGTACGACAAATTACCGATTGTGAACTCGAATAGACGCAACAGAATCAATTACTGCTATTAGATAAACAGTAATTAAGAACAAGGGATGTATGGAGGCGACTGTTGTACGGTCATTATGTTTTCACTATTAAGAAAAAAGAGATTGATATAGCCAACTAACAGAGAAACCCTCTTAATTAATGCAGCTCTTAGTTATACAGTAGAACACACTTACGCGTACATATTTTTGGAACCATATGTGTGACTTCAATAAGCACATCCAATTAGTATTCGATTTGACTGGTTGGCAACAATAGCCTTATCAACAAGGAGCATCAGTAATCCTATACTCACAAAAAAACGGCAAATGATATTCAACGGGTTAAGGCAGGCCGTGAATGAGTTATGTCTTTTCAAAAACACTTTTGATGGAGCGACTGTGTTCAAAGTGGTTTAGGGGCCACACTTGCCAAAAATGGGAGTTCGTAATTATGCAGACTCTCGGTGAGTCATGCTTGAGTTATGGAAGCCGATAGAGACCTAGGCCAACACAAGTGGTTTTAATAAAGGGGGTTTCTGTGAATAGTAATTTTCTTCTAAATACAATAATCCTTGTTTTGAATATCGATTTTTTGATACGAATAGTTTTGGTCAAAATGTTATTATAATAGTTTAAAATATCGACGTTTTGCATGATATCATCTGATAGATGTCAGACATTTAAAGTGTCTGTGATTGGTTGAAATGCACACATAAACAAAAAAGCGCCGATACGATGTTAAAAGACATCCACTTCGAAACATGTAAGACCGACTAGTATATTCTTAATGAACGAATCATTTATTTGTCAGGTATTTGTAAATAACATACATGAAATATATTAGAGGGTTTGGTCGTGGAAAAAAAGCAAAATATACAATATAAAACAAAAACAGCTTTCTAAAATATGGCGCTAATTTAATAAAATATTAAGATAAAATAAGCACTCCATGTCCACATTCATATCTACCAGGCATCAACACGATATTAAGAAACGCATAAGATAAAATCCCAGCAAATTGGTTTCGCTACACGATTCCATGTCGATACGGCCCTTAAATATTATAATTAATTGTCTTCTTGCGTACGATTCTTTATATTTGGTGCCCATCAAAGAATTGCATATGTGACTGTTGTAAATGTTACATCGTAAAATAAACCCATACAAATGATATATGTGCAATACACACAGCACAAAAATGTTAAAATATTCATGAATAAATGTTGTATTAAAGTCGGGGTATTGTGCAATTACAAATTACAAGTATGTTTCAATTTAGGTTTTTACTACCAAAAAAGCATAGCTCATTTTGGCAGAACGCAAAAAGCGTTCATTAAAATGAAAATATTTAAAATAGCGTATTGATAGGGTCGTGCCAAATAATGAAGTTCTATTAATGTTATTGAGTGATATTGAAAGGTGTAAGTAAATATTTTTTCTGATGATGCGGATGGAGTCTTCCGCATTACATATTACAGAAAATAGTTATTTAAATCGATTATTTAATAAATTGAGTATAGCAACAAAGAAATTATTTGAACAAAAGGTCAAACAATATCATGAAGTTATAACAAGTTATTTGTAGTAAGGTCAGAAGTTTGACTGTAAATAATGGACAAAATGTCGGATGTAAATTTCATATGGCTGCAAGATGATTTAAAGATTGAGTTTAAGTTACAATTAGTATTGATTGTGATCAGCGTGTCACACAAACGCGTCAATCTGTCGTTTGGCGTGAATATTAAATGCGATTTTTATTGGACAACCAAACGGGCGCATGCAATTTCACACCGATAAACAATATTTGCATTTTGATTGCAGGGCATCTGCGAGGAATGATTAAAGAAATTACGAGATATAAAAGATAATTGACATTGTACATTATTTACGTTCAGTCTTTGATGACCAAGTCAGCACCAATATGACCTGATAAAAGATATATAACAAGAAGAAGCATTAATTCTCTCTTGTGTTATTAAAACTTTGTTAAAATTCATTCTCTTTAGTTGCTGAAGGCAGTAGTGTTTCAATTTGTATAACAATGAACAATATCCAAATTCACAAAAAGAAGTCTTTAAACGTGCAAATTTTAAAATATGAAATTTAATGTATATGTTAAATCAAGACAACAATCGTTCAACTTTTACTGTCCATCTTATTCATACCAAACAGCATACAAAGGCAACAAAAGTGCGATACATTGGTTTTTTTTTAATTTACGACTGGATGTGACAAAATGCTGAGCAAAATGTGTTTTGCAGACAAAGTGACACGAAGAGTAGAATTCAATTCATACACGAACGAATTATTTTTTACAAATTACTGGACATGCCTGCCTTGATGCGATTCTTTTATGATCCTCCCAGCTTCTTTGATGCAATTATAGGAAGAGAATCGCGCTTTTCGGATTCGCTTTAAAAACTCCCCTTATTAATTTCTTCTGACAAAATTCATGCTGATTAAATGTATTCAGCCTCTTGGCGCCATTAATCGCTTGATGATAGCGATGGGCCCCTAGCTCCCAAAACAGTGTGACTCATCCCTATATTTGTTTCGGTTAATTTTTTAATCTTGAAACTGTTCGGCTCCGTTGATGCCGTTTTGAGACGATATAATATTTAGTTTGAATACAAAATACGTTGTTTACCTCTTTTTTTAAATATGATTGCTGAACGTATATATTTCTTGGTCGTTTATATTATAAACATTTGTGCCATCCAATCGCACTAGAAGGAGGAAATATTATCTTCCACTAGAGTTTCTTTATTCATTACTAGTGACCAATTGCAAAACAATTTGACGCATCATAAAAACACACAACGCGTACAAATCAAACTGGGTATATTGTAACGCTTTTTTTGCAAAGCATTTGAGGTTTTAAACAGATTAAGGAGCTCCAATTCTCACAGTTTTATTTCATCGGGTCCATCGGGTGATGTTGCCTGTATATTAAATTTGAAAGCGTAAACGATTTTACCCCGAAACTAGTCATTTGCATATTTATGGCGAGACGTTTGAAACTTATACTGGCAGTCATGTTGATGACGATATTTCAACGTACGTGTATGTGTTACACTCGAGTTAAAGTAGGCTTTGTCATAACGTGAAACTCCAACCGAATATGACCGCATGGAAGATCATATGCCGTGAAAATAGTCTTTTAGAGGTGGTATAAATCAGAAATTAACTGTTATGGTTGTTGGTGTTCTTGATTGTGATTATAATAAGTAATTCAAAATATTTTAATAAAAACGCAAATCTTGAGCACAATCCACAGAACACCGTTTAAAGTTTACATAATTTAAGAAAAAAAGTTATTCCCCTTTTGTCATGGAAATATGTTATTTGTTAGTTCTTTTAGTAATCTTTGCAGTTAGCAAAAGGTTAAAATGTTGCATAGAGTTTATGACGACTTTGTCCAGATTGAACTCTCCATGAGGTTGGCAGCCGTATGGTAAGCGCTGTTAATAATGCCATTAAAAGAAGTGTTTATTGTGGGCATAATAATTTTATCTGAACTAAATACACTTATCTTGAGAACAATTGAAATACATAAAGTGTCATTGTTCTAAAAGATTATATCGCTCGGACAGTTGTAATTGAAAAATTTTGATACGTTTCATAATTACATGTTTACAATTATTTAAGATATTCATATAGGCAGTGTATGGATATTGTAATATTGCTCCATCATACAGTTGTCACAATTACTTGTTTTATTTGAAGGCATAACACGAGTTTTGTCATAATCTGTTTGACATGAATACGATAAGGCTTGGTACATTCATAAACGAGTAAACAATCGAATATCACAACATACTAGAGATATTCCACAAAATCGCAAACGGTATTTTAAGCTTAACCAATGTTAACCCATTTATGCCTAGCGTCAAGAAAAAAGGCCTTGGCAAACAGCGTAGACGCAGATGAGACGCCGCATGATCATCATGGTCTGCTCTGTTTGCTTAAGGAATTTCTGTAAGAAATATTCTAAATATAGAAATAAATATACTAGACATCCATACTTTTGGAAATAAATTGATCCAATTTAGAAGGATGGGAGAGTCAAATAGGCATACATGGGTTAACTGTGTAAAGCTAGTGGTGGAAGAAAGCATTTTGTTATAAGATAACGTAATAACCTTTGTTCAAACAAAATCGAATTAGAAATACAATAAAATTGAAAACTGAGATTTTCTGCATTTCAAACAAGACAAATTGAAAACGGTGCGTTTTGTCCTACGCTATATATTTGCAATTGAACATATACACATATTATCAGAACAACTCTGAAATTATGATAACTATGACTGATACTACACACATATTAAAGAACATCAGTCATTGAATATGTGAAATATTTTCATACATTATACAGGTATTTTATTGTACACCAAATCCCACAACGTATGTTGAGAAATGATTACAACTCCACCATGCCATTCCCGTTTGGCACGCCGGTAAATTAGACGCAGCTGACTGTGTTGTCATCTCGATAAGAATATCAAAATATCTAGATGATAACGTTCCAACGAATCAAATAACAGACGCAGAAAAGGAAGAAGCTAAGTAGATCTTGTCATGACACAAGGTATTACCATCAAATGCTACAAAACACATATCATAATACAATATATTAACATTCAAATGCTACAAACAACCTACACTTTTAATGAAGCATATTTTTGTTCGTTGTTCAATTCATATTTCATTTCGATAACCTACACGTACGTAAAAGATGTGTTTTTGAACTCGTTATCTATTAAACAGAGGTGGGTAAATTCAAATTATAAGCTTTTATAAATAAAAAATCATTGGAAAAACGTATCACTGCAATCATAATGAAAACTGTCACACAATTGTCGACTAGCATGTATGCATACGAGTAAACACATACATGCGTATTTGTATAGGTTGATTTAACACGAACGGAAACAAAAAAGAAAACTACTTAGATACTAACATTATTATCGGCCACTTATTTGATAACGTGTAACTATTTTATTCATTCAACCTTTTGCCGTTTCCTCTTACCTACAGAGACCTGTCTAAAGCGATCAGATTCTTGGCTAGTTACCGTTCAGTTCCATCACATATCAAGCTGACATATGTTTGTAATAACTACCAGTATTCAGCACACGATGTTAACTCAACCTGACCACTGGTCAAACATGATTCGATGCACCACAAAGACAATACAGTGCGCATAAAAGCATAATGTCCATCATAAAAGAATCATGAACCGCTCTAGTAGCATCATCTGTTGACATTGACGGTGCTGCATACAAAGGCGCGTGGTCTCAAATAACATTTCTCTAGATAGATAGATTTATTACGGTATGGAATACATAAACATGGATATCTAAAATAACATGTATAATACAAAAACGTAGTACACATGAGAATAAATAAACCATGACATGCACACCAACACCAAGGATAACACAAAAAAGAGCGACTCTAATTTCCATTGTGGTCCTTTGTGCTGGTGGCATGACATTGAGAGCTTTTAAACTAACAAAAAGTAGCTTATAAACATTAACCTTATAATAAAGTTCATACTAGTTAAAAATGTTAAATGGACTGATATCACAGATCAATGACCTAAACTTTATTATCACAGTACAAATAAATATTTGGCATCTAGTATTCACAGAAGGGAATGGACTATACAGAAATTTATAACATGACTTACGCTCCAGGAGTGAAATAACGTAATGCTCAATTTTGTTTATTACACGGGTGTTATTTCACTAGTTATATAACTATGCAAATTAGCCGAATTACTTAAAAGATATTCATACGCGCTGTCAAAGACAAGGCATTTACAACCGCAACTTGCTTACCCACAATGCACTTTTTTTTTACTGCGGAGTGCAGCTTATAGTTACACAACCATATAGGCTTATTCGTCCAGAACTACTTCTCATGCTCAGGTACACACAATGACCGCATTGCTGCTTCGTTATAGATATCGACCTTTCCTCTATATGGCACGGAGGGGAATACATGTGTGTTTTAAAGCATTTTGTTGGTCATGTTATAAATAGAATCTTGCATTAGTGGTCGTTTTGTATTGAATTTATTAAACTCGTCATCTAAATGAAGATAAAAACTCGGCAAGCCTCGTTTTTATCTTCATTTAGATGACTCGTTTAATAAATTCAATACAAAACGACCACTCATGCAAGANAGAAGTTTCTTAGTGTGTTGGGTAAGGAAGTCCTTTTTACGATACAAGTATTTCAACCGGGCATTAGCCTTCTGCAAAACAGACCGAGCCATACTATCAAAAGACAGAGATTGATCTATGGTAGCTCCAAGATATTTGACCGAAGAAGTTGGATTAATCACAGTGCCATTACAAGCAATATCAAGGGATGAATTTGACCTAAGTCTATGTTAAGACACAAACAAGATTGACTCAGTCTTCCCTAAATGTAGTGATAATTTATTATCAACTAGCCATTGGCTAACAAGATGCAAATCTTCTTTAAGGGCATGTTCAATGTCAGCCTTATATTTACCTGAAACAAAATTCCTGAATCATCTGCATATAATAATAACTTGTTTTTTACCACAGCTGACATGTCATTAACATATATTAAAAACAGAAGAGGACCAAGGATTGACCCTTGTGGAACTCCGCAAGAAATACCAGCAGTTGGTGAATAGGTGCCAGATATATCAACAAGCTGCTGTCTATCAGAAAGATATGACCTAAACCATCTCAAGATATCATCACCAAGGCCAGCAGCACTTAGTTTCATAAGAAGAGTTGATTGGTCCACTGTATCAAATGCCTTTTGAAGGTCTAAAAGTACCATACCAATAAGGTGATCTTTATCTATTTGCAATCTTATGTAGTCCGTCAGATGGATAAGACATGTATCAGTCGAATAGCCATGTCGAAAACCAGACTGAAATTTATAAAACAACTTATTGGCTTTGAAATATGACTCTACCTGGTCATAAACAACCCTCTCAAAGACCTTGGAAACAATACTTAAAATAGTAACTGGGCGATAATTGCCAGCAGATGTTCTATCATTTTTCTTAAAAATTGGAATGACCCTAGCAGACTTTAACTCATCTGGAACCACACCCTGTATGAGAGACAAATTTATAACATGTGTAAGAGGATGGGAAATAACTGGAGCCCCATCTCTAATGAATCGAGAGGCAATACCATCTAAACCAGTAGCTTTATTTGCACTGAGCTGGGATAAGTATTTAAGTACCTGACTTTCAGTAACAAGTGAAAATGAATAACTATTTAAAGTAACACCTAATTTTGCATAAAAAAGCAGTAACAAAAGAGATACCAAATGTATTAACCCTTGCTGGCAGTTTCTCAACAAGCACTGAGGCAACAGTAGTGTAAAATGTGTTGAAAGATTTAGCTATAGATTCTTTGTCAAAACAAATGTTCCCATCAATATTTAGACAAATATTTGCACTAGAGGAAGACAAAGCTTTCTTTGATGGTAAGCCAAGATTTTTTAGAATTCTCCAAAGTGACTTGGAATCATTTTTATTTTCTTCCAGGGCCTCTGCAAAGAAACGTTTCTTGGCTGGACTAATTAGGTCTTGAGTCTGATAACGTAAATTTTTTAAATTATTAAAATTGTCATCACTTTTGTTTTTCTTATATTTAGAAAAAGCACTGTCTCTCTCATTTATTGAATTTAAAATATCTGAACAAATCCAAGGTTCTGTTCTTTGCTTAATTCTCAGTTTCTTAACAGGTGAAATATTGTCTACAATTGACATAAAAAATTTCTTAAACTGTTCCCATGCATCTGATGAGTTATCACTAAGAATAACTGGAGCCCAATCAGCAGCTAATAAATTAGCTTGAAAATCTTCTTTGCTCAATTTTTTTTATGGAACGTGTTAAAATATTATTATGAACACCAATTACTGACTTATGTGACTTTCGCGTACAAAAAAAAATCATACAATGGTCACTGAAAGACGTGTCAATAACACCGGATTGAGATATTTTGTCAGGATCAGTCACTAAAATCAAATCAATAGTTGTTGAAGAAGTATCACATATTCTTGTAGAGTCCTGTATTAGTTGACTAAAATAAAACATTTCAATAAAAGAGGTAAAAGCTGAAACAAGTGTGTTTGACCTAGAACTTTTAGATACATCAGTGTTAAAATCTCCTAACAAAATAGTTTCGTATTCATTAAAATGACTAGATGAAGAACATACACTGTCAAGAACACTGTAAAAGTCAGATTGCTTCGGAGGTCTGTAGATCACTCCACACAGGATAGGTTTGGATTTTGGTATTAGAAGTTCCAAGCCCTCAGATCCTTATGGTCTAAATCAAGTCGGCAATTGAAGACTAAATCGCTGCGGATATAAATTAACACTTCCCCGCCATGACGATTTCTATCTTTCCACTGTATTGAGTAGTTATCGATGGAAACTTCACTATCAGGAACTGAGTCGTCTTACCAAGATTCAGATATACAAATACATGCCGCTCGAGTTTGCCTTGCAATGATTCTAATTTCATCCAATTTAGGTAATAAACTTCGAGTGTTAATGTGTAAGAAATGAAGACCTCGCTTCTTGAAAGAATCGTAGTTGGTACTATCAAAGCTGTCAGTATTGGGTCCAGGACAGGGATGAACATCACCACACAGTAGTAAACAGATAGTCATAAAACTATGAGGTGTCCTTGAAAAATACCACGAATGACTGTTTTTCCTAGTTCCACTTATATTGAGTTTGATAAAATGATTGTAAAATGTCAGTTGTCCGTATGGAACAGGCGAAATGTCAACTGAATCCGAAATCCATTTCCCATCCGAGTACGGGTTCACTTTGAAATTACATAAACAGTCTCTCCCATCCGAGTACTCGTACAGTTCAGTAATACTTGAGGATAGTTCATAATATAGACGTGAAGTAAACAAAAGCAGTGTTAAAAGTGTCTTGAGTAAATTCATCTTACGCTGTGATACTTCTTGGCGAACTAGGAAAGTCTTTCTTTCAGTAGAAAATATTTTTTAAAAAATGTAAACAAAAAAGCTCTCTAGGTCAGAGACCACCAAATCTCTGACTTAAGTTCTTCTTAATGATTCCGTTGCGGTACGGAGATTTTAGCTGCGCTCAATTTTAACGAACGTTTAAATGTACTTAATGTAGTACTATAAATCTGGTAACTGTGAATTGAAGTGTAACAATTATTTGTCAATAACAAAATAACCTATTAACGTTGTTACTTTTCTCACTTGTCTATTCTGTATAACGCCATTGAAGATCCATTCCTACGCATCGAAACTCCAAATCTTTGGTTATTTACGTAATTTACAACACTTAGCGAGACATTATTTCTTGAATAAACTTATTTGAACATACTACCTACCAAATTGTCAGGCTCAAGTTACCATAACTCTATTTACAATATTTCTTACAATAATCATTGATTAATTCAAGTTTTAAAAATATCTAGACAAGTATATTCAAATACGTGCCAAAATGACGTAACTTATCTGACATATTAACAGTAGTTTTATTTATACATTCTAACATGATATATTAATATCATATATTAACAAAGCTAATGTCTTTCAATTTTACTTTGTATTCGTCCTTAATTTGTCTTTATGTACAAAACATGGTTTTCTTGTAACAAACTTCTGCCAATTATAAGTTAACATACATAGACTATTGGGTCATTAAATAGGATGTGATATTTACCGCTACCATGTAGTAGTACACCGAGACAGGCGAATAACAAATCGTTATCTATGGAAATCTTTTCCGTATATTTTTTCAGTATAATGTCTACAGCACAACATCTGGCCAAGATTGACGTAGCTTTTTCAGGTTCAAGCGATATGTAAACAATTGTTAACATCTAAAGTGTAACATATGAACAATTTCCTAGCTGAAATGCTCAAAAAGGAATTGTGTTTATTAATATATATATTATTATAATATTCTTCCTCTTACACATATACTTATCTTGGGAAACTATCGCGGAGTTACGTCGCATATAATAATGTGTTGTATATCGATTTGCTAGTCGAATGCTTTAGTTTAAACTTATTTATTTTAGCTCGATTGCATCAAAAGCCTAAGGCTTATTTGAAACGCTTTCGAGTCCGTTTACTGGGATTAGAGCCAGAACTTGGTGTCCATTGGGCAGATCTAAAGAACGCTCCTACAGTGGAGATCGAACCCGTGATCTCCTGATCTCTAGGCGGACACCATATCCACTACGCCACGGCGACCTATTATAATGCTTTACACACATTGAGTTTTGATGTATCACTATTAACGTCAACGTCGGCGAAACAACTACAATACCAGACGAAAACAATTAATCTCGCCACGACTGACCTTTACAAAAAAAGCAATGTTGTATTGTTGCAGAAAAAACAACTCAGAGAAGAAGAGCAGTAGTACATGCACTAAACATAATTAATCTCTTGGCTGCGCGCCTCGACGCGGTCCCTTTGTATGTTCACACCTTCTTCAACCACTGACCTTAACAAAACTTGCCGAGAACGTATCTTTTGCAAAAACAGTGTGAGAAGAAGAGCAGTATTACCTTCATGCATGCACTGAAAATAGTTTATACATTTATAGTCATGTGCCCCTCGACGCGGTCCCTACAAATGTTCACAACTTCTTTATAATGAGAGCGTAATAATTTGCAGATTCGCTAAACAAACCATTTTTATGAATGTTGTCCAAAAACTTTTCGTGCTGATAATGTTTAGTCATTAATCAAGTGATAGACCCCGAGCTCCCAAAACCTGCATTGACTTTCCATCAATTATTTTTGGCACATGAAATAAACCCGTTAAGGCACAACGATTATTTGTTAGACGAAACGATGTAAGTTTGTAAATTATAACATATTAAACATAAATATTTGTTATTTAAACACGGATTATGATAACATTGTGATACACAATATATCTGTCATCATTTAATATCTTTCACCAACATTTAACAAATAAATAAATGCATAATCTCTAAAACAGTTTGCTTGGATTACTTTGAGGTTTGCCACAAAAGCATTGCAATAACTCAATGCATTTGACATTACCGTATTGGTATTCATATCAATAATCACCTTTTTTATGATCGTTTATGAAGTATGTTGATATATTTTTAGCGGCATTTGGCGTGCAAGAATCCCACGATTTCTCTTGGGCTATAGTTGCATTTCCACTCGACATTTTTTGTGTTTGGTATACAAATAAATTTTGCGCAACCAAAGCAGATATAATATTTATAACATCAAAACGAACTTGATATCAGAAACAAAGTTGAACAATTCACTGAGACATTCAGAAGGCCAGGTGCCAGAGTGGTGAATATATACACAAACAATGAACTGTTTATTACGATACAATAAACATACACTAAGCTCTAGAAGAATACACACTCGTTTTATATTCCCTGTTCTAAACCTATCATAATTTTATTTGGATATGAAATGATTCAGATCAGCACTATGTTTAAGCGGATAGCAGTTAATATGAATAAACCTCAACGGCTTTCAATTATTAAACCGAGTACCTGTTTCATCAAAGATATTTCAACAAATTAGACTTACGACTGTTATTTAAGTTCAAAACAAATATATGATGTGTGTCTGGAATAAAGAACGTGCGAAATTAATGGAACAACTTAAATAAAGTTTAAATAAATGCTCTTCAAAAAAAACGATGATTAATGTTGTACACCAATGCGTAAATCAGGCGAATATCAAAGCTGTTCGGACGTGTGTTCATTTTTTATTTCATCATACGCCACTTTGTTTCAATTACTGGCAGCACTCAGCACAATCTGTGAACATCGTCTGACCACTGGGCAGATTTGGTAAGAAGGCATCAAAGTTCCCATAACTATCATCATAAATAAACTATAAAGCGCTCTCGAAGAATTGTTAGTTTACAAAGACAGTGCATCAAATGACCAGTCGCGAGGTCACACATATCATTATTGAGGGTAATTGCAAGGCTTATAATACTGTTATCGCATACTAAAAGATAGCCCATTACGTAAGCTTGATTCAGAAAACAAATTTAATATACGTGATACTATTTGTGTATTTCTAGAAATTTTCACAAATACAAAACTGTTTTTGGTTTATATTGATAATTATAGAGCATCTGAAAGATATTAAATTAACTTACAGGACGATCAAACAATTCGGATTTAGATCCCAACAAAAGTCTTGGACCGTCCAAGTTAAATACCATATGGTCCAAAGAATAGATAAGGACTCTGGAAACGTTACAATTAACGATGAATATGATCAGAGCCTTGCAAACACGCTTCAGTCGGGTCATCTGGCGTGAATATCAAAAGGGATTTTAACTGATCTCTGGGACTCTCGCATGCGATTTCACATCTATAAACGGTATTTGGATTGTTAGTGCACGATATCAGCAGACACAATTACAAGATATAGCAGATATGTGATATTCTATTTTAGTAAGCCATTCTCTTTGATGAGGATGTTAACAGTGATGACCCAACAAAAAAACAGGCGAAATTAACATTATCCCGGGTGACGGATATTTTATTGTCAACTATCTTATTTTATGATCTTTTGTTTTTTAACAAAGGCTATTACAAATAGTACAACGTAAAGCTTAATCCATTATGCGTATTACGTTATGACGATTACACTTTTAAAGATCACATGTATCTTTTGTGTGGTATATATTTTGAATATAAGTTAAATTATACAATTTAACGCAATTTTTGCTTTTTTGTGGTATCACAAATGCATACAATTCCTCCTCGAATGACTTTATGCACGTCGCCTTTTTAAATCTATGTGACTGACATGGTTACTCAACGTATTCAAAAGAGAAATCGATACATAATGTAAAGTATATACTACAATTGAACAATTTTGAAACAAGGATACCAGAATATCCTTCTTGTGAATATACCCAGCTGTTGAGGAAACTATGTGGTTTGAATGAAAAAAATAAAATGGCGCTGTCAACTCTCAAATCTCAACAATTATTTCAAAGATAATTCGCAAACGGTATGAACCAGTTATTGGTTTACATGACACCATTGCAGAACATGTGCATCCCCTACATTTTCTTTGTTAAATGTTTGTCCTGATTGGCATTTAATGTTAATGCTGAATAAAAAAGCTCATGAAATATATATTTTAAAAGTTATCTAATTCAGCCTAAAATACGAACTACGTATGGGTAGAAAACCAGTCTTTGGTTATGACTAAGATATTAATATTTTGACGGCTTACATCTTTTATACAGAACCTTTTTTAAGAGTTGACATTTCATTACTGACAATGGAAAGTGCGATTTTCAAAGTAATTTAGTAACAAAAAAAATGTTGTTATTCACACAAAACCGTTCACGAATTTCAAAAGATATAATGTTACCTTTCGTACCTCAGAAAGACAAGAATATTTGTGCCGTAATCTATTTTTTCATATCACTTAATTGCGACTGCGATTTTATCGGATCAAAAAAGCAAGTGACATGCAGAGCTTGAACCTTTTTTACTGAAAACATTTACCGAATAACACCGCGCTCTTGATCTATGTCTTTCAAACATACATTTTATAGGTCAGTCATGGTTGAATATAATAAATAAAACAATCTTTACACATATTAGCCATACATCCCTGTAATTAGGATTGTTATGACTTATAATAGATACATTTTGAAGAAAATCAGTCATTGAATATATGAAAAAGTTTCATATCGATCATATCTATCTTCACAAGCATGTTGCAATAGTTTTGACAGGTATTTTATTGTACACAAAAGCCCACAACGAATGTTGAGAAATGATAACAATTCCATCGTGTAATTTCCCGTTTTGAACACCAGTAAATTAGACGCAACCGACTGTGTTGTAATCCCGATAAGATATCAAAATGACCAGATGATAACGTTCCAATTAATCAAATAACAAACGCAAAACATAAAGATGCTAAGCAGATAAGTAGATCTTGTCACGACACAATGAATTAACATCAAATGCTTCAAAAAACGTAGCATGACACAATGTATTAAAATCAAATGCTACAAAAACGTACACTTTTAATGATAAACATTGTTTTTCGTTGTTGAGTTTATATTATCCATCACGTATATACAATACGCGATACGATTGTTTATAAACACAGGAATATTTAAACAGGGGTGGGTATTTTGAAATAGTAGAGATATAAAAATGCAATTAACTGCCAAATCGTATGACTGTTATCAAAATGGACACTGTCTCAAACTTGTCGACTTGCATGTATATAAACAATTATAAAAGCTGATTGCCCTTTAAACATATACATGTTTATTGGTTGATGTTGATTTAAATCGAACGAAAATACTAATCAAAACTACATAATTAATAACATTATTATTGGTCACTTATTCGGTAAAGTGTAATTATTGTATTCTTGGAAAAGTTAACGATTGCCTCTGAATTACCGAGATCTGTCTAAACACCAGATAGTCGACTTGTTAACGCTCAGTTACATCTCAGATCATGCTAACAGATGTTTGTAATAACTACCATCATTCAACGCACGTTGTTAACTCAACCTGTCCTCTGGTCAAAGATGATAAAATAGCAACATAATGACAATGAAATGCGCATAAAAGCATTATTGCCATCATAAATGAACTATAAATACCTCTTGTAGCATAATATGTTGACATTGACGCTGCTACACACGACCGCGCCTGGTCTCAAATAACATTCCTAATAAGATCAAATACATTCGCTCTTAACTAAAGTACATTAAAATGCATTCACTGTTTTATAAAAAAAAATGCATAACGATTAGATTATATAAATTGTAAGCATATGTAAAAAAACAACAAGAAAGGGCACGTATTGCTTAACGACATCAGATTGCTAGTGCCTACATTTGATTTGAGGAATAGACATACTGTGAACAGTGGCGAACAATGTTGAAAGTAGAAAAAAAATTGCCGTGGTTTTGCCAAGTTAGTATAAATTATTTTTATTACAAGCAATACACTTGGTGGTTGAATTTTAACACACATAATTATCATGCCACAAATGCAAACAAGCATTTTACTAAGATTTATAAACACGTTAGTTTGTTTTTAAATCGATGCATATCGGCGCATTATTGACACAATTCAATTTAAAAAAAAAGAAACCATCATGCGTGTTCCTTTAATATTTGCTACTCTTGCAAGTTAAATAAACAACACATATAAGTTTTAATGTTTGTTTTGGTTTCGGAATGTAATATTCACAAATGATCAGCTATAAACAAGATATTGGACTTAATATCGCGTACTGGATTATTATCAAGTTGACATTTGATCGAGCTTTATTCTCAATAGGAAAAAAAACAAGTTTTGACAAGACATCATACATTTATGACCGCCCTTTCTTTAATATTAATCTTCAATAATTCGTCATATCATTGTCCAAAATTAAAGGTGTCACGGCAATATCGCAGTAGCCGAGATATGATTATGTGGCGTCCGAAAAGAACTTAAACGTAAATAAACATGTTAGACCCTTCAGGTCCGGAATATATAATTGTCATAAACCACTCAGGGTCGATTAAAGTCAGCTTGGCACATGACCAAACACTGGGGATTCTCGCAGGTGGTACGTTGATAATAAGCGTCTTCAAATTGAGGTTAGTATTGAAGGGAAACACTTATTAAAATGGAAAGGTTATAATTCAGCAGCGAACTTAAACAAAGTAATGAAATACACATAACGTGAATATGTTTTGCGAAGAAATCCACAACCGCGCACAGTAAATTGTCGCAGCGAATTTGAGCATAAACAAAACAAATGTCCATAATATATTATTGTATATATCACAAACAGATTCTATAGGCCGAATATTGATCCGAGTTGTAGCCCAGCAAGGTTTTTTTAACTGTCTATGACACTCTTTGTCTCGTTTTGGAAAGACTTATAGTGGCCTATATTTCTAAAATCATCTATTCATTGGATTATATGAGCATTTGTACACTCGCACAAATGTAATGATTTCTATATAAACAAAATGTATGATTCAAGACTAGAATCTACAATATTGTAATAAAACAAACATATTAAAATAATATATAAACATCAAACATATAATTTGAATAATAACCTGTCCTGCCCAAGGCAAATACAAATATCATTCCATATAGCCCAATGATTGTGATCATAGCATTCCAAACAGTCGGATCATCTGGCGTGAATGTCGAATAGGATTTTAATTGATCTCTGGGACTCTCGCGTGCGATTTCACATCGATAAACGGTATTTGCATTTTTTTATGGCACGATATCTGTCCAATCTCGTCACGAAATTACAAGATATAACAGATATTTGCCGGTCTACGTTAGTTAGCAATGATCTTTGATGGTGATCTCAAAACTGATGACCTGGAATGTAAACGACACAAAGCAGAAGAAATTATCATTGTTTGGGTTCAGGGAAATATTATAGAACCTCGTCAATTATCTTATTTGAGGCTCTATCGGCAAAGGTCTATAACACATGTAGGGCAAGTACAACGTTTAGTTAAATAAGTTATTCGTTATGCACATTTATCGAACGTCTCTTGTTGTATATTTTGTGTAGTAAATAAATTTACTTTTGCAAACAAAGAAGAGAAGAATTGCATCCTTAAACATTATTTAAATCTTTAGACATGCGCGCCATAACGAGGCCCCTTATGATGCGCACATCTTCTTTGATGCAATCATAATAATTGTTCCCTTCCCCTTAATAAATGTATGCTGAATTAAACTGGTGCTAATTGTTTTGTCTCTTGACGTTCGTAAATGCGTGATGATCTCGAAACTCCCCTAACGCACACAATTGAATGGTTCATCCCTAAATGTGTTCGGCACATGTAACAATCAACCAAACAAAATTAAGACACACGTGTTAATATATTGCAATCACATGTACTACTTGATTAACTTTCTCGCATATTACTTCCTGCATGTGCAATACCTGATATCATATACATATACATGTGCAAGACCTACATATTCAAGACCTGGTAACATAAACAATACTTATATGTACAAGACCGTCATTTGCAAGACCAACATATTCAAGACCTGGTAACATAAACAATACTTATATTTTCAAGACCGTCATTTGCAAGACCTATATATCCAATACCTGGTAACATAAACAATACTTATATTTACAACACCGTCATTTGCGAGACCTACATACCGTCATTTGCAAGACCTACATATTCAAGACCTGGTAACATCAACAATACTTATATTTACAAGACCGTCATTTGCAAGACCTGTTATACAGTAATTCGATTCGCACAGATCATCATTGCTAGACGACATCATGTGCTAAATCATACATGTGATGTGCAGACAAAACATTCCGTGAACATTGGTGACCTATGAGGAAATGAAATTTAAATGAGCTATATTTTACAGTTAATGTATATTCGATTATTTTGCAAGCTTTAAAATTAAGTTTGTCTGATCAATATGTGTTTTTTTTCTAAATTGTAATATGTGTTGCACGTGTTCATTTCTAAGGTTTTGGATTTGGAATTTGGGTAGATTAAACACAGTATGACACTAGAGTTTCATGGATATTTAAATGAAACTAATGTTCTTGGGTAATAGTACTGTACCGTTATGTTCATATAAACTAATGTATTGGAAGAAAAAATACACGAACAATTGAATACCTCCAAGACACATATAGGAAAAAAAATAGAAACGAGAATAACGCCATTTAAAAAAAAAAAATTTAAACAAGCGTATCTGACATGTGAGCTCTCGAATTTTGATACGCAAGATTTAGAATAGCAGCATGATACACATAATAGGGTTTTGAAATTGCTGATGCACCGTGATTGCATGCGTCTTGCGAATGTACGTTAAGCAACACGAATTAATTCATGTACATGTTATTTCCTTTTCAGCCATTTGACGAACAGGTCTAACAATTTGCAAAGTGATTTACATAATAAATAATCACTTTCTCTTTCATTTACATTTTCATTCACGTACTATATTCCAACATGCTTTGTCAGGCATGATTTGCATTAATGACCGCGTACAACTACGATACGAATTAGAAAAATCGGACGTGTTTTGTTGTCCTTTATTTATAAATTTTATGATTTTTACACAGGCCTTCTTGCTCAGCATTGTTTTTTGTCTTTTTTTTCATTGTACTATTGTCGTTGTTAATTTTATTATGTTTTGGCAAACCTACGATAGAAATAAAGGAAGTCGAAATGTTTTTTTCCACTTGCTGAATCCACTGTTGTGCTTTTACACAGACGTACATAGCTCACCCTAGAAAACGCTATACAACCCGTTACAACAGCTGTGTCATATGATCGCCTTATTGGGTGAGATTGGTTTATCCTGCGAAACATTGGCAGAATGGCGAAGCAAGCGATTCCTCAATTATGTGTACAATCACACATTAACATGCTTTTAAATTTATTTTGACGCGTAATGGTTTGTATTGACCGTTCTAAATTATGATATTGTTGATTCGTTATATTGTGTTATTGTATTTATTCGACTTTTGTAATAAATATGTCACTCTACTTATATGGATGACTTGTCTATGTTGACAAAAACTGTTGTCCTGCTGATGCCTATAGTGTTTCGATATATCAATTTTACATGTAGCAGTGTTTCGCCTTATGGTTGTTCAATATATATTGTTTCAACGTTACCGCTATTATCCGTATGATATATGGATTTTACATCTTACAGCTATAGGCCTTCCGGTTTTTCAGAATACGTATTTGACATGTAACATCTATTTGCCTCATGATATTTCAGTATTCCTATGTTATATGTTATAGCTTTGTATTTTCCACAGCGCGCCTGCACGTCCTAGCTACAACTCTTCTGAATGCTTTACAGAGTGAAAACCCATCCATGTGAGCGCGGGGAATTATAAACGAGTTGTTCAATAACTACGTCGGGTGCATGCCTGTTTTTATGTGTTTCATAAACGTACTATGCATCCTTTGCATCAGCACAGTCTGTCACTTTATGACAACATTATTACCATGGGATTGCTCAAGAGCACTCCTGAATTACATTCACGTTTCCATAGAGACCTCTTTCCAATATCATGCTCTAAAGTGTTATACATTCCGTACCTTGAACCAAATTCGCACTAGGTTTTCGTTTTTTTTTTGCATTCTTCTGTGAAAACAACTAGAATTACTCAAATATTCACTTTAACATATGAATACCTCGAGTACTAGACCAACTGGTTTATATAGATATACAATGTAAATACATATTTGCGCCTTTTTGCATTTTAGGTCAGTTTGTGAAACAAAACTCACATTAGTCCACATTTTTATACATTATAATTTAATAACACATTTTGATACGTTCTTGGGCATGTTGTGGCTTTAAAATTTACTACATTAAAACCTCTCTGGCTTGCAATTAGGTGTAAATGAAAATGAAAAAAAAAACGTACAATAAACAAGAAATTATTTATCATCTGTTCTAATGCGAACATAACAATGCTCGCTATTTTATATCTCTTATAATATAGCATGGTTAACAGGTCGATATAAACCAAGTTACCAGTGGTGTAAAACATCAACACAGTTTACAAGTGTCACTATGTTAATGTGTCCATTGAAATTAACACGTACCAATCTGAATTCAAATCTCAGAAATATTAGACTATGGAACAGAATATCTTGGAACCAGGCTTTTAATTACAAGCAATAACCGATATTTCCAACGGGAGAAGTACTTGAAAAATAAATCTTTGAGAAGTGTGTGTCTCGTTTCCATGACAACCGCCGTTACCCCTAGGACAACCAAGTATGTAATTATGAAAAAAGCAAATATATTTTGCCATAAGAATGCTTTTGTTTGGATGTTCTCATATGTTAACAACAGGGATTAATGCTTTATTATGACCGTTCGTGCTTTTCTAATAGCAGTCTATCGCGTGGAAAATGTGGGGTCGGGAATGTGTGCACATTTCCTAATTGCCAAAAATCATTTTGTTCTGTATCATGCCTCCTCATTCCAATTAAAGTGCCAAGTATGTTAAACCTGCTACTTGGGAATGACAGCAAAGCATGGCTGTACAAAGACTAACTATTGAACTTCCTCGAGCGGATTCTCACGTGTTTCGATGTCATTTTTATAAATGCGGTTTCAGCTGTTATGACTGGCAATGTAATAAATGCAAATATGTTTTATAATTGTTTTATTTTAACTAATGCAAAGATAATTGTAGTATAACAATGTAGACGTACAAGTTAATTTCCTGAAACACTTCCCGGCTAGACATTCTTATTACATTCTGGCTTTTATTTCAGACAATACAATATAGGACATGACATACAACGCAACATAAAACATGAATATGATTTAATCTTGGTCAACGTTTCTTAACGATTAATGCAACGCATTTGAGGTGACACTGGTTAAAAGAAATACCAATTGAAACAAACAGATGGAATAAAAATTGGAGCTCTTATCAAATAAAACGTGTTTAAAAGAATAATTATATTTTTAAAACGAGTAGAATGTATAAGGGAGTAATGCCGCTGTATTCAATGCCGGTTGGAAAAATATGTTGAAGTTATATTTAGCCGTACAACGAGCCAAAGTAGCGATCGTTTAATCTCATTCGTTATTAGTCAAGTCTACTTTAAATACAATTGGTAGCGTACAATGCTCTATTTCGGTTTTTCAAGCAAGTATCTAAACAACCTTGCAAACAACACGAGTACATGATAATGTTTTTGGACTATTTTTTGAAGCCTTAACCCGGCAGGCTCGTTACTTCAGATAGGAGTAGGAAATTGTTAAAAGAAAAGCAACGTGGAACAATAACGTATAAACTTAGCCTTTTAAACGCAGTATTTTATGCAGTAAATGGCATTGTTTGAATGTTTCATTATCAAGTTGAAATATAATTTAGCCAAAAGTGATAATCTTACCAAACAAGATAGTGTATGTATTAGTGCAATCAACTGGGATCAAAACTGTAACAAATAGTTTAGCTACGAGTCCAATACAAAAAAAAAAACAATAATAAATGACGGAATTCCCAAAAAACTATTAATATAAAATAAATATTTTATTTTGAAAATAAGTGCCACCCATGAATTCGCTATCCATGAAATGATCATACAAACAAGTACACGTATAACTGTGTTATTCAAGAAAGGGGCTACTTGCTGACAGTGATGTAATTTACATTATTCCATGTAATAAATGTAATTGGTATTTTAAGTTTAAGAACATTGCAGATAATGTGTATGTATCATGGCCCATTGTAACACTTGCAAACAGCCACGCGATCTTTATAAGAGGATCTCATAATACAATTAACCGAACAAGCCACATGACCTCACGCGTGACCCGAACACACAGTCACATGGTATCACAAAACACTAATAAACAGTCATACATTTCGCAATGTGTTCTCATTTGACCTCAACAAATAATTATCTGATTGCAAATTATTTCACTTTTGTCCCTTACAAACAGTCACATGATTTAAAAAATTAAAATGACCACACATTAGTTTTAGGCATTTTATCGAACCATAAACCCGGAAATTTCGTCAGAAATGAGTACACTTCCATAAGCAGATTTTCCATTCGACACACCGGGAAATAAGACACACTCGACATATGATATAATCTCGATAACAACAACAAAAAAGCTGATTGTTGTACTTTCAGGATGGCTCAAATAGCATACTCTGAAAATGAAATATGAATGTATACGTATACGCTAAGTATATATTGGAAATGTCAACGTACTAATATTAAGCACTACATAAATAGTACCATTATCATTGTCCACCTATCTTTGTAATTTTCATTGACGTTTCAAGGTTGTATTCGTATATTGATTTGTATATCTCTTGAATGTCCGAAAGACCGGTTCTCTGACTATTTAACACACTCTAAGTTCCTTGCAAAGTAGTTGACACGTGGTTCTAATAATGTTCATCATTTAACATACGTTGGTAACCATACCTAATCACTGGGCGAATTCACGACACTAAAGCCTTCATTAAAACATCGTATCAATAACTATCATCATAAGTTAGCTTCAAACCGCCTTGCCAGATCGTAAGTTGACACATTCGCCGCAACTCACAGCAAGTCGGGTGGTCTCCTATAACATAGGGTATAAGCATTGACAATTGCACAATTAACTTTTGATATGCGAAATTCAATACGAAAACCATACAGTATTCACCACGATAAAACTCCGTGTCACTGAATTTGTGTAATACTAGGTTTACTAAAACCATACGGAAGCTAACAATATATGTTGTGTGTAGTAATTATTACTTATACATGTATATACTTAATGAAACTTCAGACATGCCCACAAATATCATAAGAATATCGGTCTTATGAAAATTGTATCAGTAAAGTACCATACTGTCTTTTCGCATTAAATATGGTTATGAAATGAAAGTTCACGGTTCCTAATCTCCTACTATAAGATGGAATGAAAGAGTGTTACAAGCTAAGTATTCATTACACATGGTCTCCTTATACATAAGGACTACATTATACTGTTCTGTTTCGACGCTGCGTCCGTTTTGTTTCTCTGTATTAGCGAATTATTTGCATTTATTGTGCCCTATATGTTGATATGATGTATCTAATAAGTTGGAAGCAAGGCAATTATAAGTAAATTGTATTTGGTTTCTTTTCATGACTGTTTTTTTGTGAAGATATTCCGAATTTATATCGATAAATGCAGATTTATTACATGTGCTTTGCCGATTGCAACTACATTGGACTGCTTATAAATCGCACATACTTACTAATTACTCTTATACTAAGTTTTATGAAAATCAATTGCACCACAAAACATTGCTTTCCCCCCCCCCTTAAGTAAAAACATAAAGACACATGCGTGAATATACAATGCAACCATTAAATGTGCCCATATACCAATTGCTTTACGACCTCAGGTGCAATACTTGGTTACATACTCATGATTTATATTTGCAAGACCTACATATAATAAGCGAGTCCTGGTTACATAAATACGAGTGATATTCGCAAACGCTACATTTGACAGAACCGGTATTCAGCCATTCGGTGGGCATCATTGCTAGACGACATCAGGTGCTAAAGCCGACATTTAATTTGCAGACCAGGAATACCGTGAACACTGGTTACCAATATGGGAATACAACTAAAGTAAGCTATATTTGTAATTTTATATATATTTGATCGCGTAAAAGCACTTCATTAAGAGGCTGTTACTTAAACTGTGTTTTATTTCTCTCACTATACACCCGCATTTAAGAATAACTACACACCCACGTGTCCAATGTAATTTTTCTATAAATGTAATATTAACGTATATAAACCGTGTGCGCATTCTTCATTCTTTACACAGAATATACAGTAGTCCATAAGAGGTCAACACTATTTACCACTACGCGTTCTTATTAATTAGTCTGTGTTAATGTATCTTATCGGCGACTGAATATAAAAGATGCCACAGCGATATCCCAACACCTAGAATATGATTATATGGCGAGTCATAAACCGCTGAGGTTTGATTCGAGCCTGATTGGCACACGAAAATAAACTTGAGGATTCGCCCAGATACTACACCGATAATTCACGGTCAAATGGATAAGAAAATCAGATTCAAAATCAAGCATTCTTGATTTTGAGTCAATTCGACCCAGTGTCTCTTTCCGGTAGAAACAAGAACTATGATGTGCAAGTATTATGCTGTAGCTCTCCATTCCTTAACATATATCCATGTTGGCGATTATTTTACCTTTTTTGACATTTAACCCCATTTTCTTAAATGTTCACAAGTTCATGTATAGATGAATGTTGATTTTAACAAATGACGTTAATGACTAAAATAACCACAACGAACAACGTGTTAAAATAACTTTCTATGCGATATACCAGTGTCCTGCATACACAATAATGAGTTAAAACGTGATAAAACAAACACAATTACTACTTCGCTAATAGAGTGATCTAATTTCCTGTGCTACGGATAGGTTTGTTTATTTTTTCGAGACAAATTAATCGCATGAAGGATGGGTAACATGTGTCAACTTCATTATTGTGCTAGTTGATCACAAATTTATTAAACGATTTTAATTTACTTACTTTGTTATATGATCAAATATGGTCGAACAAACGCGTCGCACACACTATCTTTGTTCGTGGTAGAATGGGAATCAAATGTGAAGAACAATTTAATCAATTCCTAGATTGGAAAGATGAAATACTTAAAATATTCATGTCAACCAATCAAACGTTGACAACAGAGCATGAAATGTCAAGAACCATCGAAGGGTGTCGTTTTTAATCACAAGTAACAATATTACAAATTGTCTAAATTGAAAAGCATTCAATATTACGTCGTTGAAATGAATCCACACGAGATAGCATACCAACGACGATGAGTTGAACAATCATATGAAGACGGGACATCCTTAAAATTTCTAAAAGACGAATTCTTAATTATGCGGGAATGATTCATTGTAGAATTACCAACTGAAGCTTGACTTCTATGCCATTGCGTTGTTTGCTTCTTATTATTCATTTAAGGTCAGTTTGTTGAACACCACTCAATTTATTCCACATTTTTATACATTCATATCTACTTAAACATCTTTTGATACGTTCTTGGGCATATTGTGGTCTTAAAATTTACTACATTAAAACTTCTCTGGCTTGCAATTAGATGTCAATGCAAAATATACTTAAAATTAACAATAAATACATATTATGTTATTTTGTCATCTGTGCTAATGCGAACATAATTATGCTCTTTATTTCATATCTCTTATAATATAAAATGGTTAATAGGTCAATATAAACAAAGTCACAAGTAGTGTTAAATAATAACAACGTTTACAAGTTTCACTAGTGTTAATTTGTGCATTGAAATTACCATGTACCAATTTGAAGTCAAATAACATTACACATCTCAGAAATATAAGATTATGGAACGGAATCTCTTGGAACCAGGATTTCAATTACAAGCAATCGCCGATGTTTTAGAAGGGAAAAAACATAATTGACAAAAATCTCTTACAAGTGTGTGTGTCGTTTCCATGACAACCGCCGTTACGCCTTAGACAACCAAGTCTGTAATTATGAAAAAAGCAAATATCTTTTGCATTAAGAATGCTTTTGTTAAGATGATAACAATATAAATTAATGCTTTATTATGTCTGTTCGGGATTTTCTAATGACAGTATATCACCTAGACGTTTCTAAATTGCCAGAAATCATTTTGCCCTTAATCATGCCTCCTTATTTAGACATGCCAATAAAGATGCCGAGTATGTTAAAATGCTGCTTCAGAATGACAACAAAGCATGGCTGTACACAAAAATGCGAAATAGACTTCCTCAATAGGATACTTTACGATGTCATTTTGTATAAGCGCCGTTTCAGATTTTATGACTGGGAATGTAATAAGTCCAAATATGCATTTTATTGTTTTATTGTAACCAAAGTAAAGGATGATTGTAGTATAACAATGTAGAAATATAAATGAATTCCCATCAACATGGTCAGGCTAGACGTTCTTATAACAATCTGGCTTTCATTTCAGTCAATACAATATAGGACATGCCATACAACGCAACATAAACAATTAACACGAGCACATGATAATGTTTGCGGACTATTCTTTGAAGTCTAAACCCGGCAGGCTCGTTACTTCAGATAGGCGTAGATTGGTCAGAAAAAAGGAACGTTGGTTTCGCGTTGAATAAATATATTGTCATGATGTATATTTTACTTATACGTGTATATACTTATGGAACTTCAGACATTATCGCAAATAACATAAGCATATCGGTCCTATGCAAATCAGTAAAGTACCTTACTTTCTTCACGTATAAAATATGGCCATGAAAGTGTGTCCCTTATCATCTACTATAAGAAGGAATGGAAGAGATGTTATTTTAAGTATTCATAACAAATGGTCTCCTAATAAATAAAGACAACACTATACTTTTCTGTTTCGAAGCTGCGTCCTTTTTTCTGTTTATGTATCGTACCCAATATGTTGGTGAGAAGTGTTGTTTCTTTTCATGACTGAATTCGCTGTAGATATTCTTATTTATGGCGATAAATGCAGATTTATTACTGTGTACTGTGACCCTTGTCAACTATATCTGAATGCTAATAAATTTCACATACTAACTGATTAATAGTTTAAGAAGTTTTATGAAAATCCATAAAACCACAAAACATCGTCTCTACTTCTTATATATATATATAAAAAACATGAAGACACATGCGTAAATATAATGCAGCCATTAAGTGTGCTAAAATACCTCAGGTGAAACAAATTATATAAACATTTCTTATGCAAGAACTGGCAACATACTCACGATTTATATTTGCAAGACCTACATAAGCAAGACCCGATAACATACACTCGACTGATATTTACAAGACCTTCATATGCAAGACCTGGTATATAGCCATTCAGTTCGCGGAGATAATAATTTATATACGGCATCAGGTGCTAAATTTAATTTGCAGACCAGACAAATCTTGACCACTGGTGACCAATATAGGAATACAATAAGCTATATGTGAACTTGTTTGAATATTTGATTGCTTAAAATCACTTCAGTTACTCTTCTCTAAATGTAATATTAACGAACAATCAAATGCTAACAAGATATCTGACTATATATTTTCCACGCAGCAGCTTTTAATAAAATTGACTATAAAACGCTTGCGTATTCGTCATTCTTCAAACATAATATACAGTTGTTCATGAGAGGTCAACAATATTTACGGCTACGCGTTCCTATAAATTAATCTGTTTTAATGCATCTTATCGGTGATTGAATATGAAAGATGCCACAGCGATATCCCAGCTCCTGGATATGATTATATGGCGACTGGTCAAGAATATAAAATTGTCATAAACCGCTCAGGCTTGATTCGAGCCAGCTTGGCACACGAACAAAGGGTGAGGATTCGCCCAGATACTACACCGATAATTTACGGTCAAATGGATAAGAACAACAGATTCAAATCAAGCATTCTTGATTTTGAGTCATTTCGACTCAGTGTCTCTTTCCGGTAGAAACCACAACTATCTTGTGCCAGTATTATGCTGCAGCGCTCCATTCCTTTACATATATTCATGTTGGTGATTATTTTGACTTTTGACTTTTGACATCTAGTCCAATTTTCTTAAATGTTCACAATTTCGTGTATAGATGAATGCGGGTTATAACAAATGACGTTAATAACTAAAATGGCCACACTCAAAACACGTGTTCAAATAATTATTTTTGTGACAATCCAGTGTCCTGCATACACAATATTAAGTTTAAAAAGAACAAAAGAGCGTAAAGAATGATCTTATTTGCTGTGCTACGGATAGGAATTTTCAACATTTTCGAGAGGACGTTATCGCAAGGTATGATGGACAAATGGGTAAGATTTATCGACTCCATTATTGTGCTAGTTGGACACCAATTGGACACAAGTGGGTCACACATTTTTAATTGATTTACATGTGTATATGTACACAAAGTGTCGAACAAACACGTTGAACAAATGATCTTTGTTCGTTGTAGAATGA
Source organism: Dreissena rostriformis (assembly GCA_007657795.1). Taxonomy (NCBI): domain Eukaryota; kingdom Metazoa; phylum Mollusca; class Bivalvia; order Myida; family Dreissenidae; genus Dreissena; species Dreissena rostriformis. Next base: position 268,779 of record VMBQ01000455.1, read on the forward strand.
AAATAAATATTGAACAACAACTTCATGAATTCAAAGACTGAAATGATAAAATTCTTAAAATATTCATGAAAACCAATCCAACGTCGACAACTGAACATCGAATGTCAAGAACCGTTGATTGTTGTCGTTTTTAATCTCAAATAACAATAATGCAAATTGCCTAAATTGATGAACATTCAATATTAGTTCGCTGAAATAAATCCACACGAGATAGCATAACAACAGCGATGTGTTGAACATACATATAAAGGCAGGACATCCATAAACATTCTTGAACAAGAATTCTTTATTATGCGGGCATGATTCATTGTTGGATTACCAATTGAAGCTGTACGTTTATGCCATTGCGTTGTTTGCGTCTTTTTTTGCATTTCAAATCAGATCGTGAAACAAAACTTAAATTATTCCACATGGTTATACATTAATTTGTACTAACAAATCTTTTGATACGTTATTGGACATGTTGTGGTCTTAAAATTTACTTCATTAAAACCTATCTGGCTAGCAATTAATATCGATGCAAAACAAAACGTAGAATTAACAATAAATACATACAAAGTTATACTATCAACTGTGCGAATGCGAAGAAAACTATGCCCTTTTATTTCATATCTCTTATAATATAAAATTGTTAACATGTCAATATAAACAAAGTAACAAGCAGTGTTAAATAAAAACAATGTTTATAAGTTTCACTAGTATTCATTTGTGCATTGAAATTACCGTGTACAAATTTGAAGTCTAATAACATTACAAATCTCAGCAATATAAGATTGTGGAACACAATCTCTTGGAATCAGGCTTTTTATTTCAAGCAATTACCGATGTTTCCGACGGGGAAAAATACTTAAAAAAATCTGTGCGAAGTTGTTGTCTCGTTTCCATGACAACCGCCGTTACGCCTAAGACAACCAAGTCTGTTATTATGAAAAATAAACTAACTTAAATGCTTTTGTTTTGGATGTTCTCAGATGTTAACAATAGGAATTAATGCTTTATTATGACCGTTCGTGCTTTTCTAATGACAGTGTATCGCGTGGAAAATTTGGGGTCGGGAATGTGTGTAAATTTCCTAATTGCAAGAAATCATTGTGTTCGTAATCATGCATCCTCATTTGAATAAAGCATGGCTATTGAACTTCCTCGAGCGGATACTCAAGTTGTATGATGTCAGTTTTTATAAATACGGTTTCAGCTTTTACGACTGACGATGTAATAAGTCCAAATATGCATTTTATTGTTTTAGTTCAACCAAAGCAACGGATAATTGTAGTATAACAATGTAGAAATATAAATTCATTTCCAGAAACATGTTCAGACCAGACATTCTTATTACAGTATGGTTTTTATTTCAGACAGTACAATAGAGGACATGACATACAACGCAACATAAAACATTAATATGATTTAATCTGGGTCAACGCTGTTCAACGGTAAAGGCAAAGCATTTGGGTTTACAACGCTTAAAAGGAATACCATTTGAAACAAACATATGCAATACTATTAGGAGCTCTTATTTAATAAAATGTGTTTAATAAATAATTAAAATTTCAAAATTATGCCGCTTTATTCGATACCTTTTTTGAAAAATGGTTTGTAGTTATATTTAGCCGTACAAAGAGCCAAAACAGCGATCTTTCCATTTTATTCGTTTAAAGTCAAATTTACTTTAAATACAATAGAAAGCGTGCAATTCTTTCAAGTTTCAGTTTTCAAATGATTATCTGCCCAACCTTGCATACAACACGCGCACATGATAATGTAAAGCGGACTATTCTTTAAAGTCTAAACCCGACATGCTCGTTACGTCAGATAGGCGTAGGACATTGGATAGAAAACAGCGTTATTTCCGCGTTGAATAAGTTATTTTTCTGATTCTATGTTTTGATTTAAAAAATAGTATATAACTGTTGAACAATTACGTATTAATATTGCCCTATAAACGTTGTGTTTTACGCCATAGATGACTTTGTGTGAATTTTGCAATATCCTTTTGAAATTTGGTATTTGAATTGAGAATTGAGAATTGAGCCAACACTGATAATCAAACTGAAAAAACGTATTATATATATATATATATATATATCAGTGCAATCCATTGGGATCAAGATTATAACAAACATATTAGCAATAAGTCCAATGCAAACAAGAATAATTGACGACATTCCAAAACAAAAACACGTCATAGAGTTTAAATATTTAATTTATAAAAAAGTGATACCCATGCATTCTCTATCCATGACATGATCACCAAAACAAATACACATATAACGGTGGTAGACAATAATAAACATCTAATGTATCAACAGACTTGAAACAACTGCCGCCTATGAAAGCAATGCTGAAACATGATATGCGCTAAATTAAAAAAATATTTTACTCAAACAGGAAAAAGTTGTTAAATCCTAAATATAGTTTAGTTACAAAAAGAAGGTGTTTTTTTTTTAAATTAACTGTTCTAAAGTACTCTGTCTAGTATTACATATAACTTGTCAAGCAATTTCGATGTATTGCACACATCAACATCCGTTGTTTTTCTACGCACGCGCTTTACACGGTCTCCATAGAAATCTATTTATCGGTGGGTAATTTATGCATCGAGTATTATTATATCCATTTGCATCCGTGTAGTTACACGGACATTTGAAGGTGAAATGTAGCAAATCTTCATTAGAAAGGTTCTTCTTGCATACAGTGCTGTAATTTACATTAGTCCATGTCATAGTTGTAATTGTTTTTCAAGCTTAAATAACATTGCACATAATTTGTTCGTATCATGTCTCCTTGTGACATTCGCCATGATCCATGCGATCTTTATAAGAAGATCTCATAATAAAATGACCTGCACAAACCACATGAACTCACGCGTGACCCGAACTCACAGTCACATGGTATCACATAACGCTAATAAACAGGCAGAGATTCCCCAATGTGTTCACATTTGACCTCAACAAATAGTTAAATGGTTACAAATAATTGTGTCCCTTACAAACAGTCACGTGATTGAATATTTTTAGGTATTTTATCGAACAATAAACTCGGAAATTTTATCAGGAATGACTACAATTCTATTTGCAAATTTCCCATCCGGCATACCGGGAAATTAGGCGCACTCGACATATGATATAATCTCGATAACAACAACAAACATGCTGATGTTTTTACTTTCAGAATGGCTCAAATAACAGACTCTGAAAATGAAGTATTAATATATACTTATACGCTAAGTATATATTGGATTTTCAATGCCGTAACATTAAACACTACAACCGCCTATTACGTTTATAATGTTGATGTTGTAGAATTACTCAAATATTCGACACATGGGGTATGTGGCACACTTAACTTTCGATATAGGAATTGCAATACGAAAACCATATAGTATTTACCACGATAAAACTCCGGTTAGCTGAATTTGTTTAAATTTAATTTTACTAAAACCATACGTAAGCTAACTATATATGTTGTGAATATGTATTATTTTATATTACTTCTACATGCTTATACTTATGAAATATCAGATATTTCCACACATATTCAGTGTTCTGCCGAGGTATAAAACAAGATGGGACAAATGTCTCACATGTCATGAAAAGTTGGGGACATTTTCTAAACTTGTGAGACACTGAGCAAAAGCAGCTAAAATGATCAAATAATGAATGTATATCATATGCTTATTAACCTCGACATCTGGTACCAATTCATCAGTGGTCTATAGAAGTTTCTCCAACTTTGTTAATGTCAGTTTTCAAAATATTTCAACAAATAAACTAGTCGAGCAGTAAACTTGGTTCATTTTAATTTTCAAACATTTCAACAAATTAAATAGTAAACTGCAACTTAATGTAACTTTATTTACACACTGGGTTGTTCTAGTTAAGTTTAATTGAAGATCTTTCTTTGCTTTGCAGATCTCCAGAATTTCAAAACCTCTACAAAGTCAAAATCTTTTATTTCACCACTTTCAAGTTTTATTGTCATCAAACTATCAACCCTTTCACCAGACAAGAACTTTAACATATTGCCGACTCAATAAATCAGCCTGTACAGCATCCTTGTGCTCCTTGCTGTCAGCATGTATCACAAGAGTAGTCGTCTTAAAATTTGTGTTTTTCGTTGTGAACACGCTATCTTTTTTGTGTTTTATACATATAGAACATGTCATAAATTTGTTATCGCTATCGTACTCGAGCCAACTATGCTTCTTCAACCACGAGCTTTGGAATTTTCGTTCAACTTTTTTGGATTTAGTCAAATTAGTGTCAGTGTCATTTTTACCGTCCGGCAACGAAACGGGTGGGGAAGTTAAATTACTAGTAGTAGTAGTACTGCACTCATAACTTGTTAAAGCAGCAATCGAAGGATCAACGGCTTTTGCTTGGTTTTTATTTTGCGGGGAAAAATACGTCAACAATGCTCGAGCTTTCTTTTTCTTCGGAGACGAAGCAGACGCTTCCATTTTAACATTGCGAGCGAATACTCTTCAATGGAGAATAACCTCGAGCACCTTGTTAAATTGATTGGCTAAGTTTGTAGCGCCGAATATAAATACACCGGAAGTATGATTCGTACACATTATGATTCGGGATATTTTTATTTTCGCGTTTTTGACGATTCGTTCCCGGACTTTTTGTTTGCGACAAAAATCGCGTCTGGACTTTTTTTTTGCGACATTTGTAAAAAATGTGCAAGATTATCGCAATTTCGCGGCCTCGGCAGAACATGGCTGTCATATTATACAAATGTCAGTCCGATATAATGCAACCATTAAGTGTGCTCATAACATCATTGCTAAACGACCTCAGGTGATATATCATTTCATTTGCAACGCTTGGTAAGATACTTAGTATTTATATTTGCAAGACCTACATAAGCGCACCCTGGTAACATACACACGACTGATATATGTAAGACCTTCATATCGGAGACCTGGTATTCCCGCAGATAATTCCTAGACGACATCAGGTGCTCTATTTGATATTTGATTTGCAGACAACACATATCGTGAACACCGGTGACAACTTTAGGAATATAAATACAATTAGCTATATTTGTACTGTTATGTATATTTGATCTATTATAGGTACGTTATTAAGAGACTGTAATTGAAACCATTTTTGATCTCGTCATATTGTTAGGCGTGTCCAATTCTACCAAGTTGGAATTGTAGGTGGATTAAACACAGCGTTACTCTAACGTATAATGGAAAATTTGTGATTTAACAAACGTGCTTGTTATGTATGTCTGTATCTCAAATAATGTTATGTTTATTTAAATTAGTATATTTTTTCGTAAACACAAACAGTTGACATACTACCAAGATACACGAACATTATAATCATGCACATAAATAAAACCATTTAAACATAAACACATGTTTTGTGAAGTAGCAAACTGAGTTCGTTTTCTAGTTTGGCGAGTTATTTTTGATTACGTAATACATACATACATGCTTCAAATGCATCTTGAATGTTAATTATTTCACATCGTCTACACTCTCATATAATATTAACTACGCATCAAATTGTTCGTTGTCCCTTCTTTGTGAATGTATTTTTTTTTTAGTAAAATGAGAAAACACGATATTGGATGGTATATAGCGTATCCTTACCAAAGTGACAAATGCCGTACGCTTCATTTTTCAAACAGATAATGCAGTTGTTCCTGACAGGTCATCACAATTTTCACTTTCTTAAGATTGATCTGTTTTAATTCATCTAATCAGCGAATGAATATCAAAGATGCCAAATAGATATACCAGTATCTGAAATATAACGTGGCAACTGCCTGAACATAAACCATGCATAAACATGTTTGATATAAAATATAAAATTGTCATTAACCGCTTACAAGGTTTTTCAATAAATAAGAACGCTGCTTTTCACCAGGTGATTACCACCATCAACAACCCTTTTTGAGTTCTCTCAACATTATTTTGAACACATGATTTTGAAAGTATGTTTTTATTTTGAGTTATGTAGAGTCGTGTTTGAAGGACCAACAACTGAACGTAGGAACGCATTATGGTCCCCAACGGATTGCATAGTGCCCCCTGCCTTAAGACCTATTCAAGTTTGCGATAAGTTCGACTTTCTTGCAAATATGTCATATTCTAATGTTTCGCAATCACATGTCTAGATGAATGTGGTTTAAAAAAATGACTTAAACGTCCAATAAGCAACAATCTAAGTAGAAATCAAGGATAGCAAGCGACACAATTCAATTGTTCGCAATAAAAACAAAATATTACCAAATAAGCACAGTCCAAGAGGACTCACCCCGGTAGGTGCTCGACAAAGCCTTCGGCCTCCGAAAATCAAAGAGACACTCAGAAGCAAAATCATTTTTTTAAATTAGTACGTAGACCTAAATTCGCAATTCACAGATAAGGGCATTTTTACGTGTGCCAGTAATGCTTTAAATCGCTAGATTGTAACGACGAAATTGTAGAGCACAATTATAATGACAATAGATTTAAAAAAGAAAAAAAGTTGTCCAGAGCGGAGTTCAAACCAGTGTCCTTTGCTTTAAAAGACTAATGATAAAACAGCTCGGCCACCAATACTAATAAATACCGTTAGACATTAAATATATATTCAAGTAAGTGATCAACATGCTGTAACAAAATTCCACGAAAGCATCAGAATCATTCCAAATTAATCCAGCGTTTCGCGTTTGTTACGCTTTATAATTTTATCAATTTCAAATAATGCCAATTCATAAACGAAGCTATATGATTATGAGTTCCAGTATGAGTATGTGTTATAAATGTTGTCATATTAAAAAACAAACACGCTAAAAGTATTGTCATTTATTTAGCAGCGACGAACTAAAAGGACATTACAATTAAAAAATTGAATATTATGATACTGATCCAGTCCGAATTTCGGGAAAAAAACTGTGACTGTATGAATAATTAATTAGTGGTGTTTTGTTCAATGTTTGTTTCTAATATTTAAGAAGTTTATTTTGACCCAGTCTGTTTTAATGGATCGCTTTAAGACGACATGGGCAAACATCAAAATTACTTAAAAAATATCTAAGAAGTGTGTGTCTCGTTTCAATGACAACAGCCGTTACGCCTTCGACCACCAAGTATGTGATTATTAAAAAAGGAAATTTGTTTGGCACTATGAATGCTTTTGTTCGGATGTTATTAGATGTTAACAGGAAGTAAAGACATGGTATGACCGCTCGTGTATTTCTAATGACAGTCTATCGCCTGGAAGACATTGTGGTCGAGAATTTGTGTACATTTCAACGTTGCCAGAAATGTGCCTCCTCATGTAAACATGTCAATAAAGCGTTTTTGTTTACAAAAGCATTGCGAGCTCAGATATGTGTTTACGTTTTCATTATTGAAATCTTTGTGAAATTATGGGACCTTCTTTACTAATATACATATATATGACGTACCCTTTGGGTCAAAAGTACATATACGCTAACAGCTAGTGGGGACAGTGGTCTAGTGGAAGGATGCTGATCAGGGATCGAGAGGTCCCTGGTTCGAATCCCAATCGGGGCACTGGATTTTTCTGAGCAAAAAATTAATCCCACGCTTGCTCCTCTCCACCCAGGTGTATAAATGGGTACCTGTGAGGGAAATAAGTCAATGTGCCGTGGCTGCCTGGTAAGCCATATGTAAACGGACAACTTAAATCCCAGTGATCGGGGGGTTAATGTCGAAGTCGGCTGAAGATGCATATCGAAGCAGACTACAAACCGCAACGTTTTAACTTTAACAGCTTAAAATAGAAATCACCGCGGTGACAAAATTGTCACTGCTGTCATAAATTTATCACTGCGGTGATATATTTGTAACTGCGGTGATACTTTGGAGAAAAGGACAAAAACATATGAAAACACATATGAATAAACTTATCGACTATCCTGATTCATCCGTTTTGATTTTATTTTAAACTATTGTTAAATATTTAATTATTTTCTTGAAAAAATCTCGGTTTGTTACGGGGAAAATGGTTGAAAACTGATCCAAAGAAATAAATGTTACAACAGGTATAAAAATATACCAACAGTCAAAATGTGTCACCGCTGTGAAAAAATTGTTACCGCAGTGACAAAATAGATATCACCGCGGTGAAAAAATTGTTACCGGAGTGACAAAATTGTCACCGCGGTAACAATTTTGTCACCGCGGTGATATCTAATTTAAGCTGTTGGCGTATTTGTACTTTTGACCCAAATGGTACGGCATACATATAAGAGGCAAGGTCTTCATCTGCATGCATCTGTCAATCATTCACATTACTGATCCGTGCGGATCACTAAGGGGATGAAGTTGCACGAACTGTTTGTTGATGCAAAAAAGATGTCCTTTTTTTCACTGTCTTTTTTTCTGTTTAAGGGGTGTTGCGGCAGTTTATTTAACCGAGGATATATTTATAACAACACCGATGATGCTATAATCACAACCAAATATGTTTGTTATCAGTATCATCCCAAATGACCGAGACAAAGGTCAGTGGTTCGATCCCAGGTACGGTTCGTATTCTTGTTTTATACTGGAGCTCTTTAGTCATGTTGTTTACAATTATCAATTTAAAGCATTTAATTACAAACTTCAAAATATGCCGAAATCTGTGAACAAGTCCCTGTAAGTTATTGATGATAAAGGTCGAGTTTGATAATGTATGGTCTTTTGTTTGTGATTATTATTGTTTTTTGGTAAGCTGTTGTGATCCCAGTTAAGATTGTAAACAATTTCAAATGTTTATGCATATTTCTAGCAATCTATTTACCGGTACATGGGTTCGCTAATTACTGTATTTAATGAAATTTGACATAGACGGTAGGGATTGTTAAAAAAATAAAATCACTGTTAAAAGTGCGGTGTCCCCGTTTTTATTTTTATGATGACAACACGTAGATGAACATATTTGAGCAGTTTCGCAGAATTCTATTCGACATTACTTTTTTTTGAAATCCATATATGTGGTTAAAATAGTACAAAAATGACGTTTTTTGGGTGACATTAACATTATAAAAATGTAATTCTTAAAATTTAACTTGTGTACTCCATTTTATTGGAAGTGTTTTAATTAAAAATTATATATGATGTATCTTAGCTTAAATAATATCGGCAAGTTTCATAGGTTATAAATTACTTTACGCATTTAGAGATTTTTCAGTTTTAATGAAAAAAATACATGTTATATAATGGTAAATAAAATCAAAACAAGGCCGGTGGCTCTATGTTTATTTTTTTACATTTTTCATATAGTATTCGTATGTATAACTTAAATATAAATTTTGAACAAAATCTATTTGATGAAAAAAATCAGCAAAACTGCAGCAACACCCCTTAAATAAAAATGACACTAGAATCAGTCGAGTTATTTCGATAGTTTTGCAATATATTGTTATTTAACATAATCACGGAACATGTAACTAACCTTTAACACTGGTTGGCATTATTATCGAATTGCCTAACTAACTTCGGCGGATCTCGATTTCTTTAACAAAATGAATTATTCATTTGATGATGTGATTACCCATGTCAAATTATTCAGCAGATTCTAAATTTGTTTTATAGTTGGCATTGCATTATTGATAATATAAAACGTATTCTTGAGTGCAACTTTGTTTAAAAACAAATATGTTATTCACACAAAACTGTTCATGAATTTCAAAAGATATAATTTTACTTCACGTACCTCAGAAATGCAAGAATATTGTTTTGTGGTAACCTATCGCTTGATATCACTTAATTGCGAATACGAGTGTATAGGAACAATAACAGCGAGTAACCTGCAGAGCTTGAAACTGTTTGTACTTAAAGCACTTACCCATAACACCACGTGTTTAATCTATGTCTGTAATACATACATTTTCAGATGATAAGTGGATGTATAAAATATATAAAACTTAGCCCGTAGTATGTAATGTTTCCAGTTAAACTTCTAGCATATCGTGCAAGTATTTTACAGAGGGCGCGGTTATATACATAAAACTTATACCAAACTCTAAATACTCGAAAACACATAAGATAATTCCAACAATAAGTTTATGTGCCATATAAGAAAAACCCTAATAATGATAAGAATTTATCATAACTTAATCATCCTATTTTAACAAACTAAATGAATAATCAACCCACTATCAAATTCGTTTGATGCGGTCGTTTGAGCATCCCAACTTTGAACACACAGCTGCACAAAGAGCAGGGAAAGGCCATTACATAACAACATGTTATTGTACAACATGTTTTCAATTGCCGCGTGTACTTAAATCGCAGTTAAATCCGAACATTCGTATACAAACGCCGTCATAAAGAGTTTCATATGTGCACATATTCATTATCTTCGAATAGCAGACAGTAGTTATATTTCGCATGCGCGTACGGGGTGTATACAAAAGTCCTGCCTTTTGTGAGAGGTTATCGAGGTAAACACATACAGTCTCTCTGTCTATCCGTTTTTCTATCGTTATTTGTCTGTTTGAAGTTAATAAAATCGTTTATGAAACAATGTGCTTTTATTGAAAATTGAACCATACATCTATAATTTGTCAATCCATCCCTCGTTTGATAAGTAAAAGCTGATTAAATCTTAAGAGCAGATGTTATACCTGTATGTATTTAATTACAATGCAAAAAAAATAACTATACACTGTACTTAAATCAATGTTGAGCAAGAATGAACAGTGTGTTTTGTAAAAACAATTCGCGAGGCATTTACACATGTAATGTAATGGAAGCATGTATTCAATTATATTCTACATATGTAGCCCCAAAACAGTTTTTCCTACATTTAATACAAGGGACTTAATGTTAACAATTGCATTTCAACCATGCATTATTCTTTGATATGACGTATTGGCCTCACTCGCCCTTCGGTTATAACCTAGCCAAGCAATCATATCCTAACTCACCCAACAATATTTCTTTTCTGATCCTATAAATTGTAAAACTAAACGTCATGCAGAATAATTAGCGCTGGTTCGGATTAAATTAAAACCTCTTTGACATCAATTTTATGTCAGAACAAAGACTCTTGGGAACCCAAAATAAACACCCCAATGTCAGTTGTATTAACAATTTAAGCTGACTCACGATTGTTCTCACATTTAAAAACATAACCATATTTGAAATTTTGTTTGTTTCTTAAATATTTCGAAAGATTTAATTTAAGAAAGTGTATTCCTGTTGGTATTGGTAACTCTTTGTAAGTTTATTTGTGCCTTAAACGTTTTCAAATTTCTATTTAATATGTTACAAATTGTTTTTACATAACGCTTCGTCAACAATTTATAATTTGTTAAGGCAATTTAATTATTGCATAGCAGGATCGATGCCATTTCTTTTTACATCATCAGTTTGCATATATCAATCCAGACTAAGATCATATCGTGTCCTACTTGGCTACATAAGGTGACCAAGATGACAACTAAAGAGAACAATAACTCTTTGTCAACAACAAAAATACACATATCAAACTCAAGACACATTACAATTAATATTAAAAGATAAACTAAGTAAAAGGGATCAACACATATGATTGTATTACTGTCAGTATGTTTTCAATGTTAAGAAACTGGATATTTATATAGCCAACTAACGCATACCTAGTTAAAGATATGTAGCTCTGAGTTAATACAGTTCCACACACTAAAGCATACACCTTCTTCGGAACCATATTTGTGACATCTATAACCACAACCAATTAAAGACCAATGTGGCTTTTTGGCAACCGTAGCCTTATCACTACGGAACATCGGTCATCCTACACTCACTGGAATAAAGGCCAAAAGAGATAATGAGTTGGAACGCAATAATTCGCAAAGGATTGAGACAGGTCAGGAATAATTTTTTGGCTGTTTATAAAGTAGTTTAGGGGCCACAATTGCCAAATATGGGAGTTCGTAATTATGCAGACCCTCAGTGAGTCATACGTGAGTTATGAAGTCCGATAGCGGCCTATTTCGAAAACATGTGGATTAAGACTGCAATTTCTGAGAATGGTTATTATCCTCTAAATACAATAATCCTTGTTTTGAAAATCGATGTTTTGATTAGAATATTTTTGGTCAAAATGCAGTTTGAAAATATTATAAATATATCGACATTTTCATGACATCATCTGATACTTTTCAGACATTTGAAATGTATTTGTATTTCTGGTTTGGTGAATATATCGTTTTGTTAAAACATCTCACGTACGATATTAAAACACAATAGTATCAATCTTAGAAATTTTGTCAATGTTACATCTTTGCATAAAACCATACTATAATATATATATATATATATATATATATAAGCAATACAGGCAAAATAAAAATGTATTAAAATTTAATTTTATGGATAAATGTTGTATTAAAATTAGTGAATAATGCATTTAAAATTACAAATATGATTCATTTCAAAACATTTGGATGGGGATCTAAATTGTCTGACACTACCGAAATAACATAACTCATTTTGGAAAAAAGGCCAAAAGCACACCTTCAAATAAACATTCATCGAATAGCGTAATAGGGCCGTGCAGAACAAATACAACTTTGGTAATGATATTGACTTATACTGAAAGGTGTAAGTTAATATGTTGTCCTGATGATGCAAGTGGAGTTTCACACATATGATGTTTACAGAAAATACTGATAAATATGATTATTAAGTTAATGTCTCATACATTCGCCCGATATATTATTACAATACAGTGAAACAACATCATAAAGCAATATCAAGTTATTTGTTGGACGGTTCCAAGTTATGAAATATGTCATAAAGCAATACCAAGTTATTTGTTGGACGGTTCCAAGTTATGAACAACGTCATAAAGCAATACCAAGTTATTTGTTGGACGGTTCCAAGTTATGACTTACAAAAAAGTGAAACAACGTCATAAAGCAATACCAACTTATTTGTTGGACGGTTTCAAGTTATGACTTACAAAAAGTGAAACAACGTCATAAAGCAATACCAAGTTATTTGTTGGACGGTTCCAAGTTATGACTTACAAAAAGTGAAACAACGTCATAAAGCAATACCATATTATTTGTTGGACTTCTAAGTTATGACTGTAAATCCTGACAAACGTCAACAAACCTTAGTAAAAAAGCACAGTACTTGAAGAAGATTTCAAGGATTAATGAATGTTACAAATGCTGCTCATTGTGATCAGCGTATCACATAAACGCGTCAATCTGGTCGTTTGGCGTGAATATTAAATGCGATTTTAATTGGACAATCAAACGGGCGCATGCAATTTCACTCCGATAAACAATATTTGCATTTTATTGCAGGGCATCTGCGAGGAATGATTAAAGAAATGACGAGATATAAAAGATATGTGGCATTCTACATTATTTACGTTCAGTTTTTGATGACCAAGTCAAAACCAATATGACCTGATAACATATATATATGCTCAGAAGCAGCATTAATTATATCTGATGTTATTAAAAAATGTAAAACAATTCATTCCCCTTAGGTTCTGTAGGCAATTTGTTAAAAAAAATAGCAATATACAAATTCACAATAACAAGTCTTTTGACGTGCATATATTAAAATAGGAAATTTAATTTATATGTAAAATCAAGACAAAATTCGTTCAACTGTTACTGTCCATATTATTTTTACCAAAGAACAGACAAAGGCCAACAAAGGCCAAACAACCATTCCCCGAACGACTGAATGTGAAAAAAATACGGAACAAAATGTCTTTTTTAGACGAAGTGCCATGAAGAACAGCAGAATTGCATGCACGGACTATTCTGTACAAATGACTAAACATGATCCCCATAACGCGGTTATGTGTGGTGCTCACAGCATCTTTGATGCAATTATAGTAAGAGAATGGCCTTTTTCGGATTCGCTTTAGAAACTCCACTTATTTATTTCTTGTGACAAAATTCGTGCTGATTAAATGTATTTTGTCTCTAGGCGCCATTAATCGCATAATGATAGCGGTGGGCCCCTAGCTCCCAAAACAGTGTGACTCATCCCAAAATTATGGTGTAGTCTGCAAATATTGTTCGACGCTTTGATGCCGTCTGGAGACGATTAATGTTTTAATAAGATAAACAAAACGGTATTTACCCTTTCCTGAAACTTTTGATTTATGTGAATATATCTTACTTACTGGATTAAAATATAAGCATTCTATAATCCAAATGCACTTATTTTCCACAAGAATTCCTTTATTTATATCAAGTGACCAATTGCAAAACAATTTAACTCGGCATACAAACACACACACGCATACAATTAAATAACATTAGACTGGGTAAAATACGTATCATTACACAATGCATTAACATCAAATGCTACAAACGTACTCTTTTAATAAAGAATATAGTTTTTTTTTTCAGTTTCTATTTGCCTTCGGTAACATACACGTTTACCATAAGGTCTGTCTCTGAACACAGTTTCTATTGAACAGGGGTGGGTAAATTAAAATTAAAAACGTATATACATATAATGTATTGAAATATCGTACCACTGGCATCATGATGAAAACTTTCACACAGTTGTCGACTAGCATGTATGCATGTATAAACGGAAATACACACTTAAACTACATTTATAGCAACATAATTATTGACAATTTATTTGGTCACGTGTAACTGTTTTATTCATGGAACAGTTTACCATTTCTTATACCATGCAGAGACCTCTCGGAAGGCCAGACAGTCGATGAATTTACGCTCAGTTCCATCTATAGTCAAGCTAACAGATGTTTGCAATAACTACCATCATTCAACAAACATTATTAACTCAACCTGCCCACTGGTCAAATACGAAAAGAGCGCAGCACGATGACAATAAAGTGCGCATAAAAGCATCATTTCCATCATAAAAGAACTATTAATACCTCTTGTAGCATCATATGTTTACATTGACCCTGCTACACACGACCAAGCGTGGTCTCAAATAACATTTCTTAGATAAAAGTGCTGCTTAATTATGCCTTGAGGCATGGGGATTTGAGCCGCGCGCAATTTTAACGTTTGTGTAAGTTCAGTAGTAAGATAAATGAGCATTATAACTTTTGCTGTTAACATTTACATATTTTCAGAAAATCTTCCCTTCCACTTATGTCAACAATATAATTTCTATATCTTACATTATAATTGCTCTTGGATTCCACGTGTTACAACTGTGCCGCCATTTAACATAAACGTTGACATGCTAATATTTTGTATATCTGACAATAATATATATATACATAATACATTTGGGAAAATAGGAACCAGTATGTTTTTTTTCTTTACTATGTCTACGCTTGCAGGTAAAATTAAGATCACAAACATTTCTTTACGAATATTGTTTTTGAAAGTAATATTTCCAAACGATCAGCTATTAACAAGATATTTAAGCAAATATCACGTAGTGAATTCCCATCAAATTGACAGTTGATAGAGCTTTATTCTCAAACAGAAATCATTCTTTTCAAAAGTCATCATACATTTACTTTCTTAAATACAACTCTTTAATAACTCGTTCAAACAGTGTGCACAATTTAAGGTGCCACAGCGATATCGCAGTGGCTGTAGTATCATTATGTGGCGACAGAAACGAACTTAAAAGTAAATAAACATGTTTGACCGCTCTTGTCCGGAATATAAAATAGTGATAAACCTCTCACGTTTGATTAAAGTCAGCTTGGCACACGAGCAAAGGCTAGAAGATTCGTGCAGGTGGTAAGCTGATAGTAAGCGTCTTTAAATTGATGACCGTGTTAATTGATACCAGAATTTAAATTACACGTTTAATAACTAACCAGAGAACTTAAACTAAATCATTAAATGCACATAACGTGAATAGTTTTTAGAAGACAATTCACAATCGCGCTCAGTAAATCTTTCCAGCAAATTGGTGTATAAAAAAAAACATCGTATTTTATATTACACAAAGAGATTCTATCGGGCGACTAGTGTATGTACTTTGTCTTGAACATTCTATGACGCTTTGAAAACACAAAGCGTGACCTGTATTTCTAAAATCATCTATTCATTTGATAATATTAGCATTTACACACTTGGAAAAGGTATTTAAAAAAGATAAAATTTAAGAGTACAATTTACAAAATTGAAAACAATACAATAATAATTAAAAAGTATACATATCAAACAGATTGTTTTTAAGTAATAATCAATCCTGCCAAAGGCAAAATAAAAATATCATTCCATATAGCCGGATGATTGTGATCAGAGCCTTGCAAACACGCGTCAGTCGGGTCATCTGGCGTGAAGGTCAAATGGGATTTTAATTGATCTCTGGGACTCTCGCATTCGATTTCACATCGATAATCGGTATTTGCATTTTTTATGGCACGATATCTGCCACATCTCGTCACGAAATCGCAAGATATAACGAATATGGGTCATTCTACTTTAGTTAGCAATGATCTTTGATGGTGATGTCAAAACTGATGACCTTGAATGTTAACGACACAAAGCAGGCGAACTTATCCTTGTTTGGGTGGTCGAAAATATCTAAGTACGTCGTCAATTATCTTATTTGATGCTCTTTAAGCAAATGTCTACTACATATGTAGGGCTAGTAAAACTGTTATTTGAATACATTTTTCGTATAACATTTTATCGAGCGTGTCTTGTTGTATATTTTGTGCAGTATGTTGGTTGTCGAATATATCTAAGTACGTCGTCAATTATCTTATTTGAGGCTCTTTTAGCAAATGTCTACTACACATTTAGGGCTAGTACAACTTTAATTTAAATACATTTTTCGTATTACATTTTTATCGAGCGTGTATTGTTGTATATTTCGTGAAGTAAATACATTTAAATTTGAGTTATAGTACACAGTTTAATGCAATTTTACAAGTGCATAACGATCATCATTGAATGACTGTGTGCACGTGACATGTTTAAAACTATGAATTGAACGGGTTACCTAACGGATTCAGAAAAGAAAGGAAAGCACATTGTTACATCAAAACTGTTTAAGACAATTTTTAAAAGGCATTACATAAAAGACTATTCGATTGCAAACAATATTTCTCTCCTGGAGTTCACTATTCCTTTTAACATAAACTGGGTATTTGAACATCGATGTTATCAATCTCTAAGTGATGAACGGGAAGAACAAACACACATATGAAATGAAAAAACGCAACACACTGTCTTCACTGAGTATGGCAAATATCGCTGGGATGTCTTTTGCAGAACAAGAGGAGCAGAATTACATCCATAAAACATGATTAAAAAATGTAGGCATGCGCGCCATGACGAGGTCCCCTATGATGCGCACGGCTTCTTTGATGCAATTATAATAATAGCTCCAATCCTCTTATTAAATTATGCTGAATTACTCTGGTGCTAAATGTTTTGTCTCTTGACCGAAAGTCCCCTAACTCATACAATGTCATGGCTCATACCTAGATGTGTTCAGCACATGTACGAATCAACGTTTGAAGAGAAGAACACGTGTAGGGCCTCTCGACTTTTATCTCATACGGCTGTTGTTGATACAGGATAACGAACTGGTTTTAACCGGATGCTTTTATTGTCAGTGAAATTTAAATGCAAAACACGCACGCATTGAACATCGAAACAATTGGGCGACGATAAACCAATTTAATAATAGGTCTTGATTTCTGCCGTATTGCTTGCGCGATCACATACATAAAATGTAACACATACAATATATATTTGTGTTAAACAGCGATCTGTGAACATCAAACCCTAATTATTGCACGGTTATATTGCATATAAGACTCATCATTTACATACTCGACAGTCCAATTGAATAACAATGAAACTCACAAAAAAGGTACTCGTTCTATCTTACATGTTATGGTATAAAGACACCATATTAACTATCACAGATTTGCTTACCGTATGTACTTCATCGTACAATAATCCCGTAACTAGTGTCGGCAATAAGTACAGTTACATTAGGCACCTTATAATGATATCATCTCGATAACAACATCAAAAGGCGTCATATGCCAATATTAAAGTTTTCAGAAGGCATCAAATAACTGACGCTGAAAACGACAACCTTTAAGCAGAAATTGTAATGTCAATGAATTACAATTAAGCAGTATAACAAGATGCATACTTTCGTTGTGAAATAATGATTTCCGTCGCGCAATCTGTATTTCTGAAGTTACATACCCCTAAGGTTACATATACAAAATAACATGTATGCATGAAACGATGATCGATAAAGTTAAAATGTACAGATATATGACAAATAAAAAATAATGCACAAGTAAAATTATATATGCATAATCTAATGTTATGCCGCTCTAAAACAAACATAAACACAAATTAAAACTATATTAAAAGTAACATTAGTATTGTCCAACTATTTTTGTAAGCTATATTACAGATTTTATTTGCATTCGTGTAATTTTCATAATTGTGACCAGTTTCTCGACAATTAAAATTTAAGTTCCATGCAACCAGCTGGTTCTTTTAAATTCATCATTCATGGTTTTGGTAACAAAATCTTACCAATCGGCAGATGTGATAAGAATGCACAAATAAATAAATGAAATCCTGAACAAAAACGATCGTATCCATAAATATCGTTATAAATTAAATATTAACCGCAATCCCGACATCATTTGTTGACATAGACGGAGCATCACACAGTTGGTCGAGTGCACTGACATAATAAAGCTCAGATCTTGTGTTAATGCTGCAAATGTTGTACAATAACCCAGAATATTCGATAAACGGGGAATTAGCAATGGCAAAAGTTAATATAGGAATACGGTAACCATATAGTAATCAATGTGATACGAAATCTAGGTCTACTAATTGCTAGTAAATTGCGAGTCATACAGAGCTAAAATTATATTTGTGATGTATATTTATTATAACTTGTACAGGTACCTACTTAATGCACATAAGGCATTCTCACAAATATAGTACGAATATCATACCTACGCTGATTATATCAACACAATAACTGATCATTAGATGCACCATGTAATTGAGTTTAACAATTATTTCAAGCAAAGAACTATGTAGTAATGTTTATGATATTCCATGCTATGTAAATAATCATTTAAAAATAACCTGGTGAGAAATGTAAACAATTCATGGTAAACGCTGATATATCTTTAAATTTGATTTCTCGTTACGTACATGTATTATTATAGTATTGATATTGTCGATATATTGTTAAAAATCGAAATCACACATATTTTAAATAAAAATGTTATTTATCTGTAAAACGTATAATGTTATAAACATTTTACTATAAGTGAGCAAAGTGAATATTGTGTGTAATGGAGTCCTACATATGAATTAATAAATTATTGATACATAACGATAAATCCTGTGACAAAGATGTTATCGTCGAAATAACTGTTATTATAAGCACTCTTGCCCACAAAACACTTTTACCATCCAAGACTTAATGAAAGGTCACCTGGTTTCTTATACTTTTCACCACTTCTTTGTTGTATCGTCGTCTGTAAGATTCCCATCCGCTTGAAATATTAGCATATAATTTTATAATATTAGCACTGGTGACCAATTACGAAATGTAATGTCAGTGGGCTATAGTTTACAGTTAATGTTTATTTGATTTTTACAAGCACTTTGTTGGTGTGATAAATATATTTTTTCTTAATTGTAATATGTGTCCAATTCTAAGGATTTGAATCTGGAATCTGAGTAGTTTAAACACAGCGTTAAACTCGTGCATCATGGAGATTGTTTATTTTAACCTTATGTGCTTGGGATGTATTACTGTACCGTAAAGCGTGTTATGATATACAAACTAAAGTATTTGAAACATACTATATAAATACTTGAATACCTCCAAGACACAGGGACACAATAATAAGAAACGGAAAAAAAATACCATCACAAAAATACATGTATTACCTTGCATTTGTGATACACAATATTTACAATAGCAATATATGATTTAACGTAATATTTATTTTGAACTTTCTTTTATACCGTGTACCAAACCATGAAATATGATAACGTGGCGACTGCCTGGATATAAAACATGCATAAACATGTTTGACCGCACTGGTCAAAAATATAAAATTGTCAAAAACCGCTCGGACTTGATACGAACTAGCTTGGCACACGAACAATGTGTGGGGATTCGTCCAGATACTACATCGATAATTAACTTTCTAATTGATGCGTGGATTATTAGAACACAGGATTCATAATGTCGCGTCCCATAATTCTGCAGATATGATATGTTTGTTTGTTATTATATGCTAATCATACACATAATCTATATTAAATAAAATGACACTCACCAGTGTCTATAGACAATCCCAGAATCGATAATATGGGCGCCGCCATATTGGCTATTACGTAACCCGCGATTGAAAACGGTACTGAAGAATTTGACAGATTACAACGTTATCATAGTGTACACCCGCTTTATTCCAATAAACAGTACTTTATGACTTCGCACATTAGGATTGAAAACAAGTGAAACATGAAACCAAGTGTCGATATGTATCACATCGTAAATCAATATAATTTAAATAAAAAATATACACGATAGATTCATAAAATATGTGTCTCTGTGACAAGATTGGAAACATCCATTCAGACCATTTTTTTGGATAGATCTTTGATATTAATTACTAAGTAGATAGATTTAAGGTCGATGTAGACAATTAAATTGATATCTGCCTTTGTTTAAGCCTATATTATTTCTTATTAAATGTCGTACTTTCTATACTTTCCGGAGATATTCATTAAGAAACGTTGTAAGATTAAAGACTGAGGACGACTTCTTTTATTGAATAATACATATCTTTGTTTGTCTAAACAGTTACCATTTCGCTATTAATATTTCCCTTGTAAGTGTCATTTTAAAGGTAATATACAAATCTATAGCCGAAATGAAGTTTGTGATTCTAAAATTGTTCCGTAAATTTTTATTATCGAAACCCTGTAAGAATTCATGTAGAGATTTTTTATACTTAAAATTATGTATCTAGTTTAGTCTAAAACTAAAGTGTTTTTTTTTGCAATCTTTTATTCAAAAATCGCTCTCAAGCTAATACAAAAATATCTAGCCGGAAATGAATTTTGTGATTTAAATGAACAAGTATGGGAGTTATTCGCTTGCAAAACTGTGTAAGATGTCAGGATATGTCATACTTTTTTATTGAAAAGGACATATCAGCTTTTGTCTACAACTTTCTTATATTATTATTTAAATAACGTTTTACATGTTGCCTGAAATATTATTAAATTTTCTTAATAACATCTTAATTCACGGTTGAAATGTTCAACATGAAAAATAATGAGCCTTAAATAAACTTAAATAGTTTCAATTGTGTTCTCTAGATTTCCTAAACGTATGTCTTTATTAAATTTTCGTAAAACGGTCTAAATTTACGATTGAAAAACAAAAACACGAACAAAAAAAAGTGATTTATTTTTCTTTAATTACGGATTATTAATGACAGCAACATACATCTCTTGAAAAAACATCAGCGATAAAGTCGCGAACGAATTCGCTAAATGGGAGGCGATGTTCCAAGTGTGGATTAAAAGCGTTTATGGGTTTGCCCGTGACACCACATGTCTGCACATGTGTAGATACCGAAATTAAGATAAGATATCACGCCTCACCTTTAAATAACATGTTAAATGACAATCAAGACCTTATTCATGCCAGGGACCTACACAAATAGGTCCATGTCCATGCTGTGTTTTATTACTCTTAAACGAATGCAGATGAACCTTATTTCTACTAATTACGTAATTTATATTTAAAAAAAAACACGAACTATTATGTGGTTGTCAGATCGATAACAGAAACTCTTTAAATCCTCAAATATATTTGATAAACCCGTTTCGCTTCCTTGTTTTGCGTAGGGACCTATACACACATATATAGGTCCATGTTTATTTCTTCAGTACCGTTTTGGAGGCGCGCGAGAGTATTCAGGGGCGGGTAATCCGGGAAGGAATCGATTTCTGGGATTGTCTATAGTAAATGTTTGAGATAATAATTTAAAGAAATCGGCAAACTGATGGATATTACAAACAAAATGTCAATTAAATAGTTTTGTTTTGTTAAATTGTTTAATCGACACATATCCTATAACAAAGCCACTAAAGACAATGTAATATAATATACTATAAAAGTTCAGCCTATTAAGGAAGCTGTTTAATGCATGATTGTGTCCCAGGGTCGTTTGTATGTAATATGTTTCTTACACAGGTTGCTGTGTGTGCGTTTGTGTGTTCGTAATATTATTTCATATTAACATCATATCATTTACTCGTACATTTACCCACAACCCTATGTCCTTCTTCTTTCACTTATAGTTATATTCACGTGTACATTTTCACCCACATAGTATGTCCCACAATGCTTTACCTCGCACGATTTGCAATAGGGACCGCGCACACATACGATGATAATTAGAGAATTCGGACTTGTTGTGTTGTCCTTCTTACTTCATAAATCGCATGCTTTTTACACAGGTTATCTTGTTCGAAAGAACGTACTCTCATGGAATGATGTTCATATGGATAAGATTTGTCGATTATTATGCTAGTTGGACACACATCGTTAAAACATGTTAATGTACTGACATTTTTATACGTAAAAATATGGTCGAATTAACACGCCCTAAATCGATTTTGTTATGGTAAAATAAAAAGCTGGGAGAACAATTTTATCAATTCAAAGAGAAAAAAGATGAATGTTTAAAATATTCATGAAAAGCAACCAAGCCTTGACAACCAACCATGGAGTGTCAAGATCCGTTGATGGGTGATGTTTGTAATCACAAATGACAAAAAATCAAATTGTTTAAATTGATGAATATTCAATATTTGTTCGTTGAATTGGAACCACATGAGAGAGCATAACAACATCGACAATTTGAGAAAATATTTGAAGACGAGGCATCCATAAACATGCGTGAGCAAACCTTCTTAATTATGCGGGCATGATCCATTATTGAATCCATTATTGAAGATTTATGTCATTGCGTAGTTTCTTTCCTATTTGCATTGTAGGTCAGTTCTTGAAGCACAACTCAAATTATTTCACATGTGCATACATTGATATGTATAACAAATCTTTTGATACGTTCTTGGGTGTGTTGTGGTCTTAAAATTTACTACATTTAAACCTGTCTGGCTTGCAATTAAATGCAAAAAAGTAGAATAAACAATATTTACATACAAAGTTATTTTATCATATGTGCTTATGCGAACATTATATTGCTCTTTGTTTCATATCTCTTATAATATAAAATTGTAAACAAGTCAATATAAACAAAGTCACAAGCAGTGTAAAATAATAACATAGTTTACGAGTTTCACTAGTGTTAATGTGTGCATTGGAATTGCCAAGTACCAATTTTAATTCAAATAACATTACAAATCTCAGAAATATAAGATTATAAAACAGAATCTCTTAGAACCAGGCCTTTAATTACATGCAATGACCGATGTTTCCGCGGGTAAAACATACTTGAACAAAAATCCCTGAGAAATGTGTGTCTCGTTTCCACGACAACCGCCGTTACGCCTAGGACAACCAAGCCTGTTATTATGAAAAAAGCAAATATCAATTGCCCTAAGAGAATGGTTTTGTTCGGATGTTCTCAGATATTAACAATAGGAATTACAGCTTTATTACGACCGTTCGCGCTTTTCTAATGACAATCTATCGCCTGGAAGACGTTGTGATCGGGAATGTGTGCACATTTCTAAATTGTCAAAACTCATTTTGTTCTTAATCATGCCTCCTCATTTCAATAAAGCATGTCTGTACAAAGACTTGCGAACTATTGAACTTTCTCACGCGGATACTCAAGTTGTACGATGTCATTTTAATAAATGCGGTTTCAGCTTTTATGACTATCAATGTAATAAGTCCAAATATGCATTTACTTGTTCTTTCCCAACCAAAGTAATGGATGATTGTAGTATAACAATGTAGAAATATTAATAGAATATTAATAATAGAAATCTGAATTAATTGACATAAAAATATTCAGGCTAGACATTCTTATTGCAATCTGGCTTTTATTTAAGATAACCCAATATAGGACAAGACATTCACGCAGCATATAACATAAATATGATTTAACCTGGGTATAACGCTTTTACTAGTTTTACTAGAACCATACGGAAGCTAACTATATATATGTTGTGTGCAGTTATTATTACTTGTTGTACGAAAACATAGGCAAATGGTAGTGCTTTTCTTTTCATGAATTAAGTTATTTTTGGTTTTTCCAATTTTGTAGCGATACACGCAGATTGTTTAGTGTATACTGTGACCCGTTTCAACTATATCTGACTGCGTATATCTTGCACATACCCACGGATTACTATTATACTAAATTTTATAAAAATCTATTTCACCACAAAATATTGCATTCACTCGTGAATTAAAAAAATGAAGACACATGCGTAAATATAATGCAACCACTAAGTGTGCTTATATAATCATTGCTAAACTACCTCTGGTAATATATCATTTCAGATGCAAGACCTGGTAACATACTCATGATTTATAATAGTTTTTACAAGACCTACATACGCAGAACCGTGTATCATACACACGACTGATATAAACAAGACCTTCATATGGGAGACCTGGTGTTCCCGCAGATAATGTCTAGACGACATCAGGTGCTATATTCGACATTTGATTTGAAGACAAGACATACCGTAAACACTGGTGACCAATATGGGATAACAAATAAAATTACATATATTTATTTTTTTAAGTATATTTGATAAATTATCATATATCTGAACGACTTCAAAAATAAATCATCGAAGTTAAATCAAGACTTCGTGGCGTGTTGTGTAAAACAGGGCCCTCGCTCTGCGTTTATGGGGCCGAATATCGGCCCCGTCCCCCATCAAAAAAGTATACATTTTTCCCCTTTTTTAGGAAAAAAATTCCCCATAAAAAAAAAAACATGAAAAAAGTGGCTTATTATTATTTATCTCAATTTTATTTGAAGTACATCTATTCAAATAAACTAAATTATGAAAAAAAGCAATGAATATAGTTCAATCAGTGCAAATGTAGTAATGAGAGAGTAAGTAAAAAAAATCACCATAAAAGGGAAACGCCGCGAAAATTCCCCATCATGAGGGACCTGAGCCCCTTCCCCTGATGCCAGAGAGGGCCCTGTAAGAGGTTCTGGTATTTACGTTTTTAACGCTTGTCATATACGAATCATTCAATTAGAGCTTTGATAATTATTCAGCTGAATATTCGCCTCTGCATAATGAAACAAAACATCTGGTTGAGTATTCACAAGCAAACAAGCAGAATAAATTAGGACATTTTCTTGCGATGACAGTTAAAAGGACGGAGCATCTGTGTCTGATCTGGTGACAATTTTCTTCTCATGTGCAGATTTTCGTAACGGTTCTTGTCTTGCCTTGAGCAAACCATACCATCAAGTTTCATTTTATCCGGCAGCTTCTATAATCATTTATCTGATTCAAGTCTCTGCATTTAAAACAAAGCGCCTTACTATAACATCATATTTGTTTCATACACTTGACGTTAGTTCGTTAATAGTATTTGAATGCTCATAGTGGTCCTGCTAAGTGTAACATTTATATCACGTTTCAGTATACGTTAATGCAGACGTCATGTAGCAGTCTCTGTACGTACACCTAGCCGTTGGCGTTTTTGTCATTACCAATGCCGTTACGTCAATCATCCAATGTTGATTAACGTACAATGAGTCGATGTGAACAGTTAACGTAGCGCATCGGCTAGTGTGCATAGTATGAGAAAGAAATCATTGATTGGTGTTTATAAACGTTTCTTAAACATAGACCATGTATATAAATGTATTACTAAGTGTTGTAAATACAAGTGGTCGCTGACGTTGAGTTTGCGTATAAAAATGATACATAATGCTTTTTCACTAAGGAATTGTTGTTTCCATAAATGCAAGTGTTGCATTGTATATAATAATTTTATTGAATATGGTATGTTAAAGAAATGATTGACTGGTGTTTGGAAACGTTTTTGGGGGAAACAACCATCGATTTGAAGTTCCGATGTATATCATTAAGCACTGTGGTTCTTCTAATCGCGATGTGATTCATTTTACAAATACTCTTTTTGATAACAAGCACTGGAACAATTAACTGGTTGTTATAACTTTATTACCAACAGTTGCACGTTAATTATTTATATTTAATACCGAATGTATATGCATTTAAAATGTAATGAATGAGAACTATATTACTCAAAATTGGCGAAATAGATCTAACAGTGCGTTTAAGGACTTTACCGCAAATCATATAAAAGCATACACCACATTGTTTCCCTAACATTGGGCTCCGCGCATAACTTCTTGATATATACTGTTCCGAAATAGCACTTACCAATTCAATTGCAATATTAAATACTATATAACAATTTAAACAAACAAATCTCTTTATAAACACAACGTTTATTTTCTCTTATTGCGTATATTCCGAGCATTACTTTTTCTGTGTTTACCAATTGCCACTTTTCTACACATAACTACATGCAAACGTTCATGCATTCCTATTGTATTAAAGAAAATGTGGATGATGATTTTTTATTTCCATGAATTTTTACGAAGCCTGGTGTGAGTGTATAATAAAAAAGCTATCATAAAGACCTCGTTTATGCGCAGTGCACTTCAGTAAACTTGTGGCGTGTAAACTCTTCAACTGTGAAAGAATTTGGTTTTCTGTAAATAAATCATATTTCCCATTTAACAGAAAAGAAAATACTGAAAGACATAAACTATATATTTCGCTGCATGTTGATAATAATGTTTTTGAATAAAGCATGCATAAGTGGTTACTTGTTTTAAGTTATGAGATTGAGTGCGCAATTAACATTAAAAAGCATACGAAATCATATGATATATGTTCTCTTGTGTTTCGATTGTAACCATATTCATGCCAGTTGTTATAAAAAAAAGTTCCCAACTACGTGATTTGCTTAGCACACTTGGTTTTAACGATGCCTGGTATTTCCAGAATGTAGGTCACGATACTGTATTTCTTGGCGCTACTAATAATGTATTATAAAATTAATGCATTATGTACTGATAAGTATGACTACTCATCTTAAATATTATTTTTACGGTTAATATGTATTTACTGCTGTAAATTATTTATTGATGCTACTTATGTAACTATTATTTAAAGCGTGTGTTTAACCTCGGGTACTCATAATTCCAAGTGCGTGTTATAATTATGTTTGTATGTTTATATGTTGTTATCATATTGCATGTACTAAAATATGTCCACATGGGCCATTGGCCTTCTGGAAATGCTGTAAATAAAATCTTGAAATCTTTAAAATCTATATTATAAAAATACAAGTAAGAGTAATGTTCTCTCGCAATGGTACCATCTCTTGTCGCTTACAAGCAATACTTTTGGTACATTATTCAAATTGTGCCTGTTCGCTCTTCATGTAGGTTTTTCAGGCCGTTCCCCATCAGCTTTGAGCAATTAGTTGCAACTGTATCTTAATTTCCAAATGATTGTAGCTGTCAGGCTTAGGAACACAAATCAGTAAACGTCTGACTGAAATACGTTACAATAAAGGACATTTCGTCCAGGAAACTCGATTTCAAAAATGAAGTTTATTGTTGCATTTGTGTTAGCTCTGGATTACTGATGAATGTTATTAAAACGTATTAGAAGTAAAATAAAAATACTGCAAGATGCTACCACATATTACAAACACAAAACTTCAACTTCGGGCTAACGACCTGTGCCTCAACAAAATCCCCGGAAATACTATGTGTGTGTATATAGGAGTGACTATACAATACAGGTGGTCCTAACGGTCTTCTTTGAAACGACATGACCTACAAAGTCATAAACAATAAGCGTTCACTAACGTCACCTGTCGACATTATTTGCCAAAACATGTTACAATAACAGTCCAAATGCATGTTTTGCTTCTGATGGGTAATAAATAGTGTGCCAACCCGTGTCAATCTTCGGTTAAGTGAGCATTTGTTCACGACCAACCGCAATGATTTAAGAAAACATTTCCTTAAAGTGATCTGTGTTACCAGCGTTTAATTACGATCTGCTCTCGATGTTTTCGGCATATGACATCGTTACAATCAAAACAGAAAAGTCCAATTTAAAAATGTCCATACAATCATCTGTTTTACTTTTTAATAATTACAATAGTTCTATTTCATTTAAGTACTTTCAATATAGTATATTCACTAATTAAGGACCGATCGGCTGAAATCGACAATAAAATACATATCTTGTAAATGTGTTGATCAAAAATCAATTAACCACTGACTTGAAACTAAGCGCTAAGTTTCTCCAGAAAAACACGTTAAAAAGACTGAGAGGGAAATGAAGAAGAGGCGAGAATATTTGAATTTCTGTTACTCAAGCTATTAAAATCCATTGACGAAGCCATGAAAACTCTCAGCAATCTTTTTACATAACAAGTTTGAAGTTTCAGTTAAGTTTGACAGATGTTAAAAAATGCCTTCTGGTAATTATCCATTCAGTTTCTATAAAACTCACGAACGAATCGTCTTATACTCTTGCAGATATACACGGTGTTTGACGTGCAATCACATAACATCATGTATAACCATTCTAGACATAGTCTAGCTTAGAATACCAAAATCCGTGTTGCGGATAGTTTGTTCAGAAAAAAAAATCTATTCCTCACACACATTTTGTGTTCAATTGTAAATAATAAAACCAATAGCTCATTAATCATATTCTATTCAAACTGCTTTAAATATTTCTAATTCAAAGTATGTCAAAACAAATTGCATATCGTAATATCTCTTAACAAATTTATCTTCTCGCTTACCCTTTACGGGAATCCAAATAATGTCAAAAAAGGTTTAAATAGATTGTAAACATAACGTTAGTCAAATTGGCTAAAGCCTCACAAGAAATCGGTCGGAGTCTTTCCGATTTGTACGCATTTTTGGATAATTATGTAGTCCTAAATGTGAGCCATCTATAGGCACACTTTTAGGGGCGGATCCAGGATTTCTGGTTAGGGTGGGGGCGGGATATTGAAAGATTCGCTTGGGGTCCAGGGTGCCGCTAGGGCCCTGGTGGGTGCAGGGCAAAGCCCTGCTAGGGGGTCCAGGGGGGCTTCGCCCCCTCTTTAAGCTCCACGATTTTAGTGATTTTGAAGGCTTTGACAACCACTTCTCGAGCATCATCAAGTCAAGCCTTATGTACTTTCATCAAAGTACCTTCTTATAATGCCAAACAATTGCATAGTTTATACGTAATACGGATGGGTATAGCCGGAAGAAATGCTATAAAGACGAAAACACTGACGGTTATCAGGCTAGTGGCGAATACAGCAGGGAAGGGTAGAGCATGAAAACAATTTTTGTACCTACCTCAAGATAATGACCAAGAGGAAGACGAGATTTTATTCAACTGATTCGTTATATATCTATTATCAATTGCACAGAGTATACTACATAGTCCGAAACTCTCTAACAGTCTCACAGTCAGCTAAAACTTGCTTTGATTTCATTTCAATCTCTTTTAACTGTCCAACAGTGGGTTTAGCAACAGCATCCTACGAGGGTGTCTTCTCGCATATATGTTTATAACCTCATTGATATCTATCTCAATATCCTTATGTAGGAATTTAGTGGGAAATGTTGTGTACGAAAAAGAAGAAAAATAAGTTTAAATATGTGAGTTAGATCTAGTTAAGTGTGAAACATCAAATGAATTGACTTTACTTTGGCGATTTTAGGGGAGCGTACGCCGCGTCCGCCCCCCCCCCCTTGGATCCGCCTAGGCACTTTGGCTGTCCGTTTCACCGTAACGTCACTCGTCGCTCAATATTAAATTGCTTTTAATGACAACTAAGTATTAGCTGAGAACGTGTAACGTAAGCAATCGGTGGTTCAGTGGTAGAATGCTCGCCTGCCACGGGGGCGGCCCGGGTTCGATTCAATGCACATATAATTAAACTGCAATCATCTAAATTTTCAATTTGTTATGGAAAAACGGGGATGTTTATAGTCACAAAAATTATTTTTCGCATCAAGATGCCTCCGTCAGTCACAAAAATACACCAACATTTATTTTATAGATGTCAAAAACTTCCTGATATGTTCGCATAAATGTTAGTTTATCGTCATAAACAAAATTTGTTGGCACTGACGTATGCATCCGTGCATATATGGGACTGGGGCTTAAGTAAGAAACAAACAATTTCGTTAGGGCGTCTTTACATCTTTACCGGTGCATTGATTTTTGTCTGTGAGTGCCAATTGCTATGCTTTTCATAAACATAGAAATGCAAATTGCATGCATATCCATTGTGTAAAAGGAATTGCACAAAAGATAATTGTTTGATTGCCATGTAATTCTTCGAAGTCTGGAGTGAGTTTGCAATAAAAAGGCTATCAATCTTATTCCGACTTCGTTGTAAGCACCGTGCACTTGGATTCACTTGTAAGCTCTTAGACGTTGAAAGCCATCGGGGAACAGGTTCGCTATTAATACATGTATATCATATTTCTTATACAGCAATTAATTGAAGATTGACTGAAAACAATAGTTAAACTAATTATTATGCTAAACTTTAAATTTTACCACATGTCAAACAATAAAAGAAAATACAATAAAATAGTTTATGGTAGTTATACATCAGGGCTCATCCTACTTTAGGGTCTAAGAGCGCATTGCAATTTACGTTCAAAGGTAAGCACGCAATACGTTAAAAAGGCAGAGGAAGTAATGTTATATAGAGTATATGTACATATTCGAGTATATATTTAGTTCAATTGACTCACTTTATTTTATTTAGTCTAATGCTTAAATGTGATTTGATAAAAACTGTTTTCGTCAAATGTAGTTGAAGAGATTGACTGTTAGATTGAGCGCAGAACAACATTGAGAATCGAATGTCTAATATAACTGTGTTAACCCTTTGAGTGCTGGAACCGGATTTTGAAGGCCTTTGCAAACAGTTTGGATCCAGATGAGACGCCACAAAACGTGGCGTCTCATCTGGATCCAAACTGTTTGCTATTCTGATAGTGGTCTTAGAAAAAAATCGAAGAAAATGCTAATTTTAGAAATTTAGCAGACGACATTTAAGCAGACGACAAATTTCCCAGCATGCAAAGGGTTAAATACAAATCGCTCTAATAAAGCGGGCAATCTTCGGATCTGGATTCAAAATGTAAATTACTGTTTTATGAGTAAAGGTATGCACTTAAAATCGCCTCTTATACTGATAAGAAAAACGACACATTATAAGGATACATGTTTTATTAATTTGACGAGCATAATCATGAGTCGCGGTACTCACTAATATTATTAGTGTTCGCAAGAAGAGGTATTTGTCATTCTTAGGTATCTCTTTTCTTTTATACCTAATGATAAAATATGACATTTCTGCAGTGAAATAACAGCAGTGAAAATAACAAAATTGTTCTTTTCACCGGTGAAAAGAACAAATTTTCGGAGTTTCTTTTTCTATTTTTAGATAATCATATGAAGATGTACTTCCCTTGTTTATATCCTTGTTTATATTTTTTCTATGATCACGAGTAAAATTAAATCGATTTTCCACCGAACCCAACATATTTTCTTTTAATTTTATGCTTTTTTTACCGTTTATTTACATTGTAAAAGAGTTAACTGAAGAATTTCCCTGGAATAATTACTTCATTTCGTAAACAAAATGACGTCAAAAATGACGTCATTTCAATGTATTGATGCACGCCACGGGAGAGAGGGTCACTTATCAGCGAAAGGGAAATTATAATTAATTATTTTCTTGAAAAAGGGGCATAAAAGAAACAGAAAATTTGTTCATGTCAGTGTAAGATCGTTTGTTATTTCACTCGTGATCATAGAAAAATTATATTTTCTAAGATCACTCGTGAAATAACAAACGATCTTACACTGACATGAACAAATATCCTCTATATCTTCGCGTCATAAAGGGAGGTAAACAAACAACAAGTAAAGAACCCGCTGTTAGCTCCCTTTAATTAGCGAATAAATGTCATAGGATCCCGATAGTATTGCGGTATCCGCAAAATATGTTGAACCAAAGGACACAACAAAGGAAAAATCAGTTTTGTGTAGGGGAAGGGGGAAATAAAGTTACAATACCAAGTAAAGGAAATAAAATTATATTTGATTAAAATAGAATTGCGTTTTTTTAATTCATTAGTGAATTTTGTGCGAATAATTGTACGAAGTTATGTTTTTTAAGTGTAACAAAAAAAAACAATTAACATGAAGAATTATGTTTAATAATAGATTTGAAAGCATAATCATCTGGAAATGTTCCATTATATTTAAGGTCAATGAAGAATATACACTACTATTGAGGAAAGTTTCTAAATATTTTTTTCTATGCAACAATGTTCGCATTCACACAGTTCTCGAGTGATACCAGTTGATGTATAAATACATAAACTATTTAAATCAAACGCATACGAAAAAAACAAATGCTATAAAATTAATTCTAGAACGCCGAATAGTGGAGCTGGTTTCATATACTATAAAACCCGGATTATTAAAACGCTTAGCCGACTATAAAGCTGATAAATAAATACGCTAGTGTGTGTCTATAAAAAAAAATCAAATACGGGTATCTTAAAGGGTAACCTAACCATGTAACTGCGAATTCCACTGCAGCTTTTATGTCATCAATTATATCTTTGTCTATGCTTTGAGACAACAAACTAAGTGGGTATATACATATAAATATATCAATGTGTGTTAAGAGAATGTCGTCGTCTGTGTAGTCTTCGTCGTTGTAGTTGGTGTTGTTGTTGTTTTTGTTGTTGTTGTTGGTGTTGTGGTGGTGGTTGTGGTGGTGGTGGTGGTGGTGGTGGCGGTGGTAGTGGTGGTGGAGGTGGAGGTGGTGATAGTGGTGGTGATGTTGGTGGTAGTGATGGTATAGTTGTTGCTGTCTTATTTGTGTTGGTTATTTTAAATCAAATTAAAGCCCCACTGTTATCGTTATTATATTCTTAAATTTTCCATTGATATCGATAGTAATACACATACTTAAACACATAATGATAAACAAGTTGTTTACATGAATCAGTTAAACTCAAACCGTCCATGTTTCAAGCAATGCCTCAGTATAATGGCACAACTGTGTTATGATCGTCATTTCATTAAAATTTCGTTACGAAATAATGCACTAGTCTAAACGCCGCATATCAAAAATGTAATCACATATTCTAGAATGTCTCCGTGTTCGCGCAAGTTTAAACATTGTTTTCATCATCCGTGGTTATATGAGTAAACGATACGCACAATTTGAGTCAAGTATATATAATACTGTAATGTCTTCCTCAAGTTTCGGTGCATACTCGCTGGACATCCGCGTTTTACGTCACTGATAACTTCATGAAGATAATAACGGGTCCATTTATTATGATTTATGGACAGTAGTAACTATAACGGCGAATAAAATTAAATGTTTTCCGAGTTCTTGAGATGTTTTGCCCACGAGCGAAAATCGAGCGATTTACAGCGTGCGACGCGCGCACCTGTGTAACATGTGACACGTTCAACATGTCGGACTTGCACCGAATACTTAGTATGCGACGAAAGCATAATAAAGGAATGTCATAGGTATTGATAGAGGCAAACATACATCTCGTGAGCGAGTTGATTTATTGAGTGTATTTCGGAATTGCACCGAAATTATGCTAATGAATGCATGTCAAAGGTATTGATAGAGGAAAATATACATTTACATCTATCTCTTGCGCGTGTTGATTTATTAAATTATCGTGAGTCTCAATAAATCAGCCCGGTTGTTTCCAGAAAAGAGCTTCAAAAAGAGTCTATGTTGTCGTTGTACTTTGTCTTGAGTTTGATTTACAGTGACAACAAGAAATGAAGCATCCCTTACGATTGCCGTGGAGTATTCTTAGATGGCTTATTTGCGAGTTAATGAAGCTAATAGAAACAGTAATGTGCGCTGGCCCGATTAAAAGTGGACAATAAATGGCGCACGCATTTTGAGTTTGATTACGGCCGGTGTTTATTACAAAGTCAGAGTACCAAGCATAAGATCAGAAAGAAAGTATAGCGTATTACGATTATAAATCACAAATATGCTTATAATATTAGCGAAATAAAAGTAGTTACTCATGCAACCTTGCTATCTACAGACGACAAATCTTCAGCAAAAAGAGACAAACACAGTCATGATTGGAAAATATAAATATGGTATGTAGTAAAACCATAATTTCAACAAACAGTCACGATTAAATTATCTTATAATTAAATCTTACACAAATCTCAAAAAAACTATTTTAGAAAATAAGTGTTATATACGAATTGAATTTCCCACATGTTAATGCCTGAAGTATTTTGTTTGATAACAAAAATATGCCCATAGGCAAAACTAACTGTTACTTTTCGATCAAGATAGCAAACATGATGACTGATAAAAATGTAACAAATGCGCTGTCGCTACGTTGGGAGACGGGGTTTAGGGCAGTTCCCACTGACCGTCAACATGGTTTATGGTGTCGAGAGCCACATGGGGCTGGTGCCAACACATAGAGCCTCAAGATTATTGCGGGTCGGATTTAATAACATTTTGTTTGAAAGAAATCAGTTCCTGGCTAGAGCAAATAAACAGGGTTTGTAGATATAAATAAACACTTCGATCAAACATGCCCCTGGACATTTTTGACAGTTATTAATATAAACACGGTGCGTAATTACTTGCATCCGTGTGTTTGAGGTTGGATTTAGAGAAGGTGTTGACGCGGCTATAGATAAGATCCCTGTTTTCGGAACATCGAGCAAAAACACTTGATGCTTGCCGTAGTGCATTCGTTCTGCATTAAGAGAGTAAACAGTGTTTTGATAGTAATTTGATTTCCATAGATGATTTTTACTGTTTTCCTCACACGTTGAGCTTTCATTATTGCTATTTTGATTTGCAATCTATTGCATTTACTGTACCTGTAAATGCAATGGTAAAGGGAGAAACAATACTTTAATACATTGATCATAAAAATCGACGAGAAAATTGCATGTTATTTCATCCGGACAAAGATGACGAGGCATGTTCTTAGTGTCTCAAGATCTTTCGATCGGACCCCCCCCCCCCCCCCCCCNCACTGATAGGTTGCCATGTGGGACAGCACCTGCTCAATTTCGCGAAACAAAGAGCACCCGAGCACTTACAACAGTAAGTATTTTCATTCTAACTAAGCGTCCGACAAGGCGAGATTTTATCTCCACCCCTATTTGCATTCTAACAACGGTCGCCGGTATCTGACTGGTGTATCAGAGCCATCTCATAACGATATTGTTACCGATGACGACGGATCTGTTCGCGAAATCTTGATATACTTAAAGACACAGGTTAACTTCGGGAAAGCTATTTAGTCCGTTGATTGGAGTTAATTTGCAATTAGATGAAGGGTTGAATTACATTCAATGAGGTAGACATTCTTCAGAGAAGTTTAGGAATGGAGAGGGGTCATTCAAGCTGCTTACACCATGATATTTTAAAGAGAACACGCTGTGTGTATTACTTGTTGTGTTATGTTGAACATTTATTTTAAGCAAATATTTCATCCTGCTGATTAGTAGAAATTTCGTAAATGTATAAGTCAAATTTGTATATGTGTGCATAGTTTATGTAGAAAAATACTAGATAAAAACAGCAGCATATCACAAAACTTGTTAAAGACCTCGAAATATCGAGCATGATATTAAAAAGCTGTGTTTTTATTCAAATGCTCATTGTATTTGTGCGCCATCATAATAATCCTTAAATGCTTGTGAATGTTTTTGCGCGATATTTCTTTAATAGAAACAAATTGTATTTATCTTATCAAACCGGATGCTTCCAACGGTGTAATAATAGTTATATCAGCCGTTAATTAGTACCTCCATGTTGACTATTATTACTTCCACAGGTTGCGCCCGGGACAATATCAGATACGCATCGGGCCACCTTGTTAGCGTGCGAAGTGCCAATATCTATCAACCGCATCTCATGGTGACCTAATACGGTCCGTATTTGAAAATAGTAGGGGATGGGGATATCGCGTATCATGCATTGTCCTACTTTTGGTGAACATTGAAATTGTATGTCAGATATCGAATTTAGTTGCAATAATCCAGCGCCCAGATACTGACCCTCTGTGTCGCTTCGAGCTGTACGTATGAACTCATAAAAGCATTCAGGAAGAACTAATATCGAATTTGGATTGAATGCAATAATTGATTTAAGTTTCAAATGTCCTGTCGGCGTTCGTTGGGGAGAAGGATACTAAGGCGTTTCAACAGGAAGGTCTCGAGTTCGATACAACATCCCAGTTTTAAGTTTGGTGTTCGGGGCTTTGTAGAAATAATATTTTTCTCAAAAACACGCCATTTTTATTAGCGTATTTGTCCCCTTTTTGTGACATATTTTACAGGCAATACACGAAGATCACATCTATTGTTTTCAATACATGTCAAACACTAGCCGCGATCGCAAAATCACGGAAAATTTGAAGATTCAGATAGTTATTCATACAGAAAAAGATATCAATTTTCACATCTTTAAATAATATACCCCATTAATCACAGAGGTCAATAATTATGATCGGTAACTATTAAAAAGTGTCCCTTGAAATGGCGGATAAGCCCATTGGGCTACCAAGGGACTATAATTATAGTCCGACAATTTATTGAAATACATTTTCAGATGCATAACACCGCCAGTGACCATCAAACAGGTTCATATGAAAGGGGTATATAAACTTAGAAGTGTATGTTTACAATCTGAGTCTGTATTTAAAATATATATTTCTTGGCAGTGTTTCATTGGAAAAATGTTGAAATACGAATAAAACTATTCGAATTTTAGGTTTTCACGAAGTTTAGCTAATTCCTAGTTTTGTATGAATGTACACTCATGCGCATATGTTGCTGTTTCTATATTTTTAAATACTACACAATATGAAAACAAAACCAGCCGAATACATCATCCCTTTTTAATAATTCTACACACGATTCGCAAAGAATCTCAGACTTCTTATGTGGGCAATAAAGGTCAGAATAATTACGGAAGTACAGAAACACCGCACCTTAAAAGATATTGCTCTGACATTTACCGCTTTAATGAAAGGGGGTGCTCGTTTCATCCGGAAATAACAACCGTCTGCTCGGATATAGTCGGCTTTATGAACTTGATGAATTTAAACATTTGCGGGAGCGGAAAATAAACAACGGCCGCACCAAGAACAGTGCGAAAAAGTTAAATTTTTCAGATCTGATACCTCGGGGAACGAATTATATAACATAATTAGCGGCAAATGATTTCGTATGATACGAAAAAAGTATCTCTATATTTATGTTTTTCGAACGCTGAACGTTTGCGCGATTATATTGCCCGTCTCTTAATGGGTTTATGAATATAAATGATGTATACATACTTTATGGAAAATAACAATAACGTTTTATTTTCATGTGTGTATATTATAAAATGTATTTTGTTATTTGCTAAACGTGTTTGTTTTCCAAACATTTACCGCTCAGTCAAACCTTATCAAAAAAGCACTCCTAGCCGTTTTTTTTTATTTGTTCCCCTTAAGCTTTCGATTCCCCATCTTTCCTTATAGTTTAACAATAATAAAAATGAGCATATCAAACAAAATCAAATTCCACAGCCAGTTACCCAATCGACTTTATGTAATTTAATTATTTACAAGGTAAATATTAAACCAATGCAATATTGCAAGTGCAGCATATTTTCAAGGAAATATCGATTTTATGTTCTCAGACAACTCACTGCTAATCCCAGTGCGATTTTAAACAAAGATTTTGAGTCACAATAAACACGAGTTTCAAAATTTCATGGTGATGTACTTGTCGCAAAATCTGTTACACCCCACTCGAAGATAATTAATTCCACCGCCTTGCACCCCTTTTGTTAATTATGAAAATCATGTCGAAATCAGTGAAGTGCTATCGATGATTATTCAGATATGCAAATTTGACCCCGAATTTTCACACTCTGTAAGTACGTATTATACAAACGCGATTGCAACTTTGCAGGTCTGTGTTTATTATGTTTAACAGCTCTGCGAAAACAAAAGGCAGATTTTGTTGACACGCTGTCAATAATGGTTGTTCTATACGTCAACTTATTTATTGCAATAACAATATCAGAAACGCCATCTGGGGCAAATGAACTTTCGGATACTGATCTTTACCTATGAACACTTATTCACTTCTTTATAATAAAGGAAACTGTTGTTGTTGATTTTGCTGCTAGAGTTGGGTTTTTTTGCTGCTGCTTTTATGACGTTGTGGTTTGTTCTGTATGTCAACTTATTAATTGCAATAACAATATCAGAAACGCTATCTGGGGCAAACAAACTTTCACCGATCTTGATCTGTGAAATCTTATGTACTACTCTATAATAAAGGATTGTTGATGATTTGGTGCTAGCGTTGTTTGTGTTGCTGCTGCTTTTATGACGTTGTAGGACGCTCGCATATGGACAATCAATGAAAGGATGCTTTTGTTATTGCTGCTAGCGTTGTTGTTTTTGTGTTTGCTTCTACTTTTGTTACTTTTTTACGGGTAATGACGCTGGCATATGCAACATTTATAAACGGAAAAATGCTGTTGTTTTCCTGCTATCATTTCAATAGTTGTCGCTGCTGCTTCTGCTTCTACTACTGCTTCTACTGCTGCTGCTGCTTCTGCTTTTAAGACGGTTAATAACTCTAGCTAATCAACACTTTCCAAGATAAAATGGTGGTTGCTGATTTCGTTGCTGTTGTTTTTTTGTCGTTGTTGCAAATATTGTTTTTGCTGTAAGTGCTGCTTTTTATGTTTTTTTCCAAAGTCGATTATGTAACAACGTAAAAGTTTTGAATTACAAATTATGCAATAGTGAATTCAACAGTGTCATTGTCACACCATAATAACTTTTAACCAAAATCAAGTATGTGAACATTTTTGTTACAAAACGCTAGAATATGCATATATGCATATGCATAATAATACTAATTTGGATTTCTAGTATTAGATCTTTCTGCATGTTCATGAACACTAAAGGTATCAGTTTCAAATGTCAAATCTTGACGCAGTGGATGATGACGTCACACGTCAGCAAGACAAGATGAAAATACAACGGCACAGTACATTCTTACCAAGTTACTCTTAACCAATTTATGCCTAGCGTATAGAAAAAAGATCTTGGCA
Organism: Dreissena rostriformis; assembly: GCA_007657795.1. Lineage (NCBI taxonomy): Eukaryota > Metazoa > Mollusca > Bivalvia > Myida > Dreissenidae > Dreissena > Dreissena rostriformis. Next base: position 307,945 of record VMBQ01000455.1, read on the forward strand.
AACAGCGTAGACCCAGATGAGACGCCGCATGATGCGGCGTCTCATCAGGGTCTGCGCTGTTTGCTTAAAGGAATTTCTGTGAGAAAAATGCTAAATATAGAAATAAATATACAAGACATCCCTAATTTTGGAAATAAATTGATCCAATTTTGAAGGATGGGAGAGTCCACTAGGAATAAATGGGTTAAGGAACAGCGTGAACACTTGCTCCGTCGAGAGGCAAACTGTTTAATTTCCGCCATTAGTTCGCTCATAGTCGTACGCAGATTACCTGGCACCAGCGAATGGAAATATTGCTGAGTTAAATCATTGTGGAATGTTTTATTGCACACGTTCGCGATAAAATACAATAAATATAAAAAAGCATTGTTCAGAGCAATTTTGTTACAAAACAAAATCTTGTTATTCCCACAAAACCGTTAATGAATTTCAACAGATATAATTTACTTTCTGAACCTCAGAAAGACAAGACTAGTTTTGCGGTAAACTACCTTTGGAAATCACTTAATTGCGAGTACGATTTTATCGGAACAATATACGCAAGTAACGTGCAGAGCTTGATACCGTTTTTACTGAAAGCACTTGCCCCAAAACACCACGGCATTGATATATGTCGTTCATACATGTATTGCTGAGATGATTAATGGAGATATATAAGAAATAAAACGTATCACGTAGAATGTTATATTCCAGTTAAACTTCTACCATGTCGTGCAAGTATTTTACAATTGCGTCTTCAACTGCGCTAGAATGTATCTTCAGAGCGCGGCCATATACATACACTTTATACTAAACACTAAATACTCGCATACACAATATACAATTGCAAAAATAAGGTAATTTGCCGTAAACAAAATCCCAAGCAATCCATCATAATTTAATCCTATTTGCTCGAGTATTTAAACAAGATAAAAATGATAAACAACGAATTATCATTTATCATCTTAACTAAGAACACACAGCTGCACAACAATCAGGAAAGAAACCATTTCATAAAGAAGTGTTATTGTACATCGTATTTTGAATTGCCGTGCGTACGTATACCACAGTTAAATCCAAAATTTCGTAGAAAAAACGCACAAATAAATAGTTTCGATTCGCATTTCTCGAAGATGAGTTAAATTACAGTATGACAGAACATGTTTAAACTAATCTAAACGCAATAGTGCTAACACACAGAAAATAATCATTTTAAACTATAAAATATAACAAAATGGTGAACATAAGATAAAGCTGAGCTTCATTTGGTCATAATTATGTAAATAGTTAAATACATTTTAAGGGGATTAGTGTTTTGTCTAGGAACAAAACACATCAAATATACCATTATTATTTGGGTAACCATTGACAATCCTGTCACACCGCGAATATCTTTACTTAAAGGATAAAGGATAATTCATCTCTTTATATGAATTATTTGCCTCAAAAACCCTTCAGTCATCGAAGCTTACTCAAGCACTCATGTCCTAACTCATCCAAACAAATTTCATTCCCGATCCTATAAATTATAAAACGTAACGTCATGCTGAATAATTAACGATGGTTTGGAGTCAATTAAACCCTCTTTGGCATCAATTTTATGTCAGAACTGGGACACTAGGGAACCCAAATTAAACACCCCACTGTCAGTTTTATTAACAATTTTGGCTGACTCACGACTGTTCTCACTTTGCACAACATCACCATATTCGGAAGTATGCTTGTTTCTTAAATTTGTCTGAAGAACTTATTTCAGATTGTGTCACCTTTTTGTATGTGTAAGTCTGTTTAAGCGTTTGTGTATCTTTTACGTTAACAAATTTGCAACTAATATGTTACACATTAGTTCAATATCCGTCGTCAGTAAATACTTATTCAATACAAATTAGCCATTTCATAGAAGAATCGATTTCCTTTCTGAAACTGTACCTTGTTCACATACTTTAATTCCTCTGAATAAGATCGTATCCGGTCCTACTTGGCGACAAGTGGTGACCAAGGTAACAATAAAGAAAACATGCGCTGTCACAAGACAGCGCACTGGACTCGTGTTACCATTTTATATTTTAATTTACATTTTCTGCAAGAGACTTTAAAGAAGGACATAACATTCGTATTTGAAGATTTAATTTTATTCCTTAAGTATATCTTATAACCGAGATAACTGTCAAGTTAAATTTAAATAATTCATATTGCAACAAAAGCATCTTAATTCTGAAAATACTAGTGAAATGTTTTAGTAGATGTAGAGTAATATTTATAGAATGTAACAGCGGACACAGGCTGTAAACTCGGTGAAAAATCATAAATGTTGGTATATGTTTTTGCCTGCTAGTGCATTTATTTCAGTGGGTCAATTACCAACCAATAATTCTCCGCAATCCGAAACCAGTTTTTATGACAATTTATTAATAACAAGTTGATACGTTATTCAGATCATTAAAACAAAAATAAAATGAAATTGTTTAAGTTCATTTTAAATTCACATTGTATTACATTGTTGTAGTTGTGTTAACGTTTTAAATAAATCTGATATGTGCATAACATCACATAAATTTGTACAAGATAGAAGGCGTTTGTAATACGTAATTTTGATCACAGAGACTTTGTTCTCATGTGTAACTTAGGACTAAACAAAATGTAACCGCGATTATAAACATGAGTTTTATCACAAATTTATTAATGCTGACACACAAAATGTAATCGAGATGACTGCCGATACATCTTTTTAGGCTGAAGTGCGTACATGTAGTTTTGACCCCAAGGAACGTCATATAGATCTCTAACTAGAAGTAATCGGAGAAAAGTCATGTAATATTCCTAAAGTTACACAACAGCTTAAAGGCAATATAGGCACAAAGTAATTACAAGTCAAGATATAAATATATGTCAGTGTCACGCACAGTATAGCGAAAAAAGAATTTATCCGTACGTATATACGAATGTATTACGTCGTTTCTTCATATACTGTCTGCCATACATGTCACTATAATTTTTCAGGAAATACATGGCGTGCATTTTTGAATGGATACCTTGTAAGATAAAACAATCACTTAACTCAATGTTATCCAAATTATTTTGATAAGAAAACAAACGCTTATATAAATGCAAGATCTTTAAATTAGTGTCGTTAAACACGCAAACATCTATTTCAAAATTATATTCCTTGATTAAGTTAAGGAATCAAGATTCCTGAATCAAGAATCAAACTGATAACTAAAGAATAGGCTTTAGTTTGTTCCTCACAAAAGGCCATGTATATGTTCCTTGTATCCGACTTTTTAGTAAATGATTACATGCAAGACAATTATTGCATTTATAGCGTTCTGAATATATTTCCGTATTTCAAACGGGACGACATTTATGTAAATGCATCAAAACTTAGACTTCATCATTTATCACGAAGTATGACATTATAATCAAAACGATAAAAACTAAAGCTACTTTTGATGAAATAACTTAATAGTCCTGAGAAATACCCTAAGCAAATTCGTTCATGTAATCTGCTATATAAAATATTGGGCAACAACAGACCTCTGTACTGGACATGTCAAATAAGTTATGTAGTGAGAAAATATGTATGACACATAAGCATCAGCTAAACGTTGTGTTGTAAGGGGGATACCATTATCGCCATCAGGAATACACGTTTATATTCACCAAACGTTCCTCTTTTTACGGCAAGTGACCGATTGTGAAATCGAATGGACGCAAAACAAGACCAATAACTGCTTCTATTTAAACATTAATTAAATTCAAGGGATGAATAGATACGACTGTGTTACGGTTAGTTTGTTTTCAATGTTAAGAAGAAAGACATTGATATAGCCAACTAACATATATTACATATAATTACGAGTAGCTCTAAGCACGCATACATATCCTTTGGAACCATCTTTGTGACTTCAATAAGCACAACCAATTGAAGTTCGATGTGGCTGGAACTTGGCAACAATAGATTTATCAACACTTAACATCAGTCATCCTACACTCACATGAATAACGGCCAACCGAGATAATGACTTGAAACCCAATGATTCTCAACGTGTTGAGACATGCCGTGAATGAGTTATGGCTTTTCAAAAACAACTTCTGAAGCCGCGACTGCTTTTAAAGTAGTTTAGGGGCCACACTTGCCAAATATGGGATTTCGTAAGTATGCAGACACTCAGTGAGTCATGCGTTGTTTGTGAATGCCGATAGTGGCTTTCCAAGAATGTGGCCTCAAATTCTGCGAGTTCTGAGAATGGTTATTTTCCTCTGAATACAATAATCCGTGTTTTGAATATCGATGTTTTGGTTTGAATAGTTTTGGTAAAAAGTTAATTTGAAAATTTTATAAAAAATATTGTCATTTTTATGACATCATCTTAATACATTTGCGATCTCTTTGCTTTTCTAAAATAATGAATATATATTTTTTTACATATCCAGTACACTATTAAACACAATATTATCAAGTTAAGAAACGTTGTCAATGTAACATATTTGCAAAAAACCATACTAATACTGATATATGTGCAATACAGGCAACATCAAAAATTATTATCATTCATTGATAAATGTTGTTTTAAAGTTAATGTATAATGCATTTAAAGTTACAATTATGATTAATTTCACAACATTTGGATGAAATCTAAGGTTGACACTACCGACATAGCATAACTCATTTTGGAAAAATGGCAAAAAGCATACCCTTAAATATGAATACATCGAATAGCGTAATGATCATGGAAAGGATCGTGCAGAATAATACAACTTTGGTTATGATATTGATTTATATTGAAAGGTGTAAGTAAATATTTTGTCCTTTTGATGCAAGTGGAATCTTACACATACTAATAAATTCCATTATTTAATTAAATTTTCATACATTCATCCGATATATTCTTACAAGATATGAAACAACGTCAGAAAGAAATACCACGTTATTTGTTGGACGGTTCCAAGTTATAACTGTAAATCATGACAAACGTGAAAATCATTTGTAAATAGCACACAACTAGAAGAAGATTTAAAGCATTAATAAATATTACAAATGCTACTGATTGTGATCAGCGTGTCAAACAAACGCGTCAATCTGGTCGTTTGGCGGCGTGAATATTAAATGCGATTTTTACTTGGACAATCAAAAAAACGGGCCCATGCAATTTCACACCGATACACACTATTTTGCATTTTTATTGCAGAGCATCTGCGATTAATGTTTAAAGAAATGACGAGATATACAAGATATGTGACATTCTACATTATGTACGTTCAGTCTGTTATGACCAATTCAAAACCAATATGACCTCATAAAACATATATGCAAACATATATTTCTAGCAATGTTTAGTTGCTGTAGGGCCTGAATCGCTCTACTGGCTGGAATAGTCCTCATTAATATAAAAACACTGAACAAGTTTGAAAAGAATCGGATAAAAACTGTGGAGTTTATCGCGTAAACAAGAAAAAGTCTAACGGACGCACGCACGGACGGACGGACGGACGGACTGATGTAACCCATTTTCAATTGGGTTCGACTCCTCATTAATATAAAGACACGGAACAAGTTTGAAAAGAATCGGATAAAAACTGTGGAGTTAATCGCGTAAACAAGAAAAAGTGTAACGCACGCACGGACGCACGCACGGATGGACGGTCTGATGTAATCCATTTTCAATATGGTTTGAGTCCTCATTAATATAAAGACACTGAACCAGTTTGGAAAGAATCGGATGAAAACTGTGGAGTTTATCGCGTAAACAAGAAAAAGTGTTACGCACGCACGGACGCACGCACGGACGGACGGTCTGATGTAAACCATTTTCAATAGGGTTCGAGTCCTCATTAATATAAAGACACTGAACAATTTTAAAAAGAATCGGATGAAAACTGTGGAGTTTATCGCGTAAACAAGTGAAACACACGGACACACGCACGGAAACCACGCCTTTGGCCAGTAGAGCTAAAAACAAGTCTTTAAACGTGCACATATTAAAATAGGAAATTCAATTTATATGTACAATCAAGACAAATATCGTTCAACTTTAACTGTACATCTTATTATACCAAATAACGTACACAGGCAACACAAATGCGAAACAACGGTTTTATTTACGACTGGATGTGACAAAATGCTGAGCAAAATGTCTTTTGCAGACAAAGTGACACGAAGAGTAGATTTCAATTCATGCGTGCACGAAATATTCTTTACAACTTACTAGACATGTCCGCCTTGACGAGGTTGTTATAGGATGCTCACACATTCTTTGATGCAATTATAGTAAGAGAATGGCGTTTTTCGGATTCACTTTAGAAACTCCACTTATTAATTTCTTTTGACAAAATTCGTGCTGATTAACTGTATTTTGTCTCTAGGCGCCATAAATCGCATGATGATAGCGATGGGCCCCTAGCTCCCAAAACAGCGTGACTCATGTCTGAATTCTTTTCGGCTAATATTGTTTAATATTGAAACTGATTGACAGCGTTGATGCCGTTTTGAGAAAATATAATTTTGTGTTTAAATACAAAAAAACATTGTTTACCTCTTTTAAAATTATGATTGCTAAAAGTATATCTTTCTGAGTCGTTTAAATTATAGACATGTTGATGATCCACTTACATTACCTTTATTCGTGACAAGTGGCCAATGGCAAACATATTTGACTAAAAGCATAAAAACACACACCGCATACAATTAAAATAAATAAAACTGGGTTCATTGGAACGGTCAATGCAAAGCGTTTGGGGTTTAAACCCTTTTAAGGAACTCCAAACCTTACAATTTGATCAGTATTATTCAATCTGTTCATGTTGCATGTACATAACATATTTCATGAACATTTAAACCCACACACGATTTTTACGAGGATAAACGGTTATCTGTATGTTTAGGGCGAGACATTGACAAATAAACTTGCAGTCATCTTGATGAAGAGATTTCCATTTATGTGTAACACTCGGTTTTTTAGTAGGCCTTATTGTTAATAGAAACATCAAACCAAATATTACCGTATGAAAGTCCACAAGCCGTGGAAACAGTCTTTTATAGAGTAGATAGAAATAACATAGTAACTTTACTAGTTGTGTTATTCCAATAGTTATTGTAGACAAGTAAGTAATTTAAAGTTTTTTAATGAAAACGTTCATCTTGAGCACAATCCACAGAACATCGTTTAAGGTTTACATAATTAAAGAAAAACATTTGATTCCCTACTTTCATGAATATATGTTATTAGTTTGTTTGAGTAGTCTCCCATTTAGCACAACATAAATTTGTTGCATGGAATTTATGACGATTGTGCCCAGATTGAAGACGTATGAGAAGGGGTGTCAATAATGGTACACTATTTGCAAGCGTTGCTTGGGACATTATAATCTCATTGTAATATATGCACTTATATTTTGAATAATTGTAATACAAAAGCTTCAAAGTTAACCGGAGATTATATCGGACTTGACATTTATTGTTAATCATTTTTATAATGTTTCATAATTACATGTAGGATTCCACGTTTGACAATTTTGCAACCATTTAACATAAAACTTAAACATACTTATATTGGAGAAATTAAATACTGAACATTTATTAATTGACAATTATAACTAGTACGAACATTATACGAAGTTTGACCTATTCAGATTAACACCGGAATTGCATTTGTATTAAATTTTATGTTATATACATGGACATTATTTAGCGCGCAATTACTTTACTTCATTTACTTTATGCATACCTTTTATTATTTATGTAAATAGTCTTTAAAAGGAATGTGCAATGAAACCTCAACTAGTACCGTTTGCTGCACTGGAACCCAGTACTATTCACGCCTAAGTGCACTGTCCCTAGGCTACTACTGAATTCTTTTCACACGTCTTTGTACTCCTCCGCCCCCCACCACTTAAAATGCTTGATATAATGGCATTCAATGGTGTGGAATTGAGTGCTCGACCCCTAATCCTCTACTTTCAGATGCGATGGAATGTGTTAAGTATTCAGAACACGTGGTTTCGGCGTACAAAAAACTTTTCTGATTGCAGCTCTACATGTTAGTTTTTAGAAATGATATCGCATTGTGTTTACCGTTTACAACAAAACAAAATGGACTCATAGTTGTTTTTTTAACCAAGAAAGTTATGGATAGAATTGTATTGCAATTCTTCTTCTGCGCATTTAACGTGTATACATAATCGTTATTAGCGATACAAGCAAACTGTTAGCAAAAAAAACTAGTATCCCATTGTAAAGATAGAAGACCTAATTGCGCATACACTGTTCTGTGTCAATGCGTCGTCTCTAGCCCAAACGCTGATAGGACCATACAGATTTTAATGGATGAAATATTCGTGCAGTTCCGATATTGCGTGTATTGCATTCCAATTTGAGATCTGAATCTAAAGTCAACTATCTTGAACACGATGACATGAACCGCTACATATTATTATTTTTATTATTATACCGGATTTATATAGCGCCCTTTTCATACAAGAGTGCACGTTCAAAGGCGCTTTACATAAGAACATTTGACGTATCGCAGATACGAATACATTGTGCAACACAGTTTCAAAAGAAATCGATCAAAGCTACTCAATTATACTATAAAACTACTCTATTATACTTATACTATAAGTACTACGTAAAAAACATGCACAGTAACCCTAGATTAGAAAGATCAACAAGACACTATAAAACTACCCTATGTGTATAGCTATAAGACAATTTTTGACACAATAAAATCTAAAACTTAAACTATAAGTACTACGTAAAAACAAGAACAAAAACAAATTATACCATAACCACGAGTCCACAAACCCCCAATAGGAATAATTATGCTTCATTTAAAAGGGTGTATTCAAGTTCATGCTGATTTAGACAAGAGTAACGTCGGGATACCATTACCACGAGTCCACAAACCCCCAAACATATGGACATTGATACTTATATTAACACTATAAAGTACACGTCAATATTTTGCATAATTATCAATGCTGATCTACAAACTTTATCAAAGAGTTAATTCGAACTATGGTCTGTGCTCGTTGTTCCGTTGCAACGTTGTTTGTTTGTTTATTTTTGTTTTGTTTTTTAAACATCAAAATACATCATCAAATGTTTACAAACCTGAACACTGTATTGGCTCTCATATCAAAAAGAAAATTTAGAAAATGCTATTATAATATAGATTGCAAGTCCATGTTTAAAGTCAGTAAAGGCACATATTGCTAGACGATCTCAGGTGCAAGTGCCTACGTTTGATTTGAGTAATAGAGATACCGTGAACACTTGCGAAGTTTCTTGGAATTAAAATATAACTGCTTATAGTTTTGCCTCAATATATTTGATGTTTTATAAGCAATACACTTGGTGGCTGCAATTCAAATCTCTTTTTTTAAATTCGTATGGGTTTCCAAGTCTTATGGTTAATTTGGAACAATATACTTGAATCTGTTCCTGAATGGTAAACTGGTAGAACGTTTAATTCATCTTGAAGATTTGACATATACTACATAAACCGTGACTTGCCTACATTTTTCCAAAACGATTAGCTAGGTAACAAGATATTTGACTAAATATCACGTAGTGGTTTCTTATAAAGTTGAAAGATGATTGAGCTTTATTCTCAAACAGAAAATAACAGCCTCTTTTAAAAAATCATTTAACATGTATTGCAACCGTTTCTTAAGTAACTATCTTTAATAACTCGTTCAATCAGTGTGCACAATTATAGGTGCCACAGCGATATCGCAGTAGCCAAAATGTGATTATGTGGCGACAGAAAATACATTAAAAGTGAATAAACATGTTTGACCGTTCTGGTCCGGAATATAAAATTGTCATAAACGTCTCAGATTCCATTAGAGTCAGCTGGGCACACGAACAAACGCTGGAGGACTCGCGCAGGTGGAACGCTGATTATATCGTCTTTAAATTGAAGTTTGTGTGTAATTGAATAAAAAAAAAATGGAAAGTAAATAATTAAGCAGCGAACTTAAACAAAGTCATGAAATGCACGTAACGTGAATATTTTTGGGAAGAAAATGCACAACCGCGGACAGTTAATGGACACTGAAAAAATGGTGTATAAACAAACTTGATCCATATATGATATATAACAAAGCAAGTTTATATATGCCGAATATTGATCCGCTCAGTAGCCCATCCAATTTGTTCTTGAAGGTTCTATGACACTGTTTGCAACGTTTTTAAAACACTTAGTGTGACCTTTACTTTTGGCATCATCTTTTCATTGGATAATATGACCATTTATACGCTTGTTAAAGGTATTGAAAAAAAGATAGGATTTAAGAGTATAATTTACAAAATTGTAAAACAAAATACACAAATAATCAAATAATATATATTATACATATATATACATATATATATGTATCGTGCCCATGGCAAAATAAAAGTATCATTCCCTAAAGCCCGATGATTGTGATCAAAACCTTGAAAACACGCGTCAGTCGGGTCATCTGACGTGAATGTCAAATGGGATTTTAATTGGTCTCTGGGACTCTCGCATGCGATTTCACATCGATAATCGGTATTTTTATGGCACGATATATGTTTAATCTCGTCCCGAAATTACAAGATATAACAAATATGGGTTGTTCTACTTTAGTTAGCAATGAACGTTGATGGGGATGTCAAAACTGATGACATCGATTGTTAACGACAAGAAGCAGACCAAATTAACCTTTATTGGCGTGTCTGAAATATTATAGAACGTCGTCAATTATCTTATTTGAGGCTCATTAAGCAAATGTCTATTACACATATAGTGATTTACAATGTTATCGAACGTGTCTTGTTGTATAGTTTGTGTAGTAAATACATTCGATTATAAGGTATAGATTAAATTTAAACGCAATTTTACAAGTGCATACAAATCATCTTCGAATGACTTTATGCAAGTGGCATTTTTAAACTTATGAATTAAACTGGGTACCTAAAGGATTCAGAATAGAAAGAGAAAAGCATTGTTACATATTATGTTTAAGGCAATTATTAAAAGGCCTGGATTGCAAAAAGAATGTTTCTCCTGGATGTTATTATTAATGTAAGCATAAACTGGGTATTCGAACATCGATGTTATCAATCTCTAAGTTGTGAACGGGAAGAGCTCAAGCATGAAACAAACGCAACTCACTGAGTAAGGCAAATAGAGCTGAAACATCTTTTACAGACAAAGAAGAACAGAATTGCATTCATAAAACATTAATAAAAACTACAGGCATGAATAGAAACTGCAGGCATGAGCGCCAGGACGAGTTCCCTTATGATGTGAACAGCTTCGTTGATGCAATTATAATAATAGTCCTTTCCCCTTATTAAATTAGGCTTAATTAAGCTGGTGCTAATTGTTTTGTCTCTTGACGTTATTAAATGTTTGATAATCTTGAAGGTTCCATAACACACAACATTGTATAGCTCATCCCTAAATATGTTCGGCACATGTACCCATCAATGCTTACCGAATGTTCTTCATCGTACAACAATCCCATAAATTGTGTTGGCAATGATTACAGTTCCATTAGACAATTTCCAATTTGGCACACCGGTAAATTAAATACAATCAACAATGATATAATCCCGACAACATCAAAAGGCAACATATGCTTATATTTAAGTATTGAGAAGGTATCAAATAATAAAATGACGACCTTCTAAAAAGATATTGTTATGACAATGTATTTAAATTAAGCTCTACAAAAAGATGCATCGTGAAAAAAAAAGATTTGCATTGCGCGATCTTTATTTCTGAAGTTACATAGCCCTTGGGTTACATATATAAAATAGCATGTGCTCATGAAACAATGATCGATTAAGTCAAAAAAATGTACAAATAAATACAACATAAAATGTATGCACAAATTAATTTTCATCTGTTGGTCCTAAAGTATTTGTCTTGCATGAAATCATTCATAATGACATACATAATCTAATATTACGCCGCTTTTATGCAAACATAAATATAAATTATAACTATATAAATAGTTTCGTTATTACTTTCCATCTATTTTTGTGAGTTCACTTACAGTTTCCATTTTTACTCCTTGTTCCTGGTTATTATAGCATTCATCATGAAGCGTTAGTAACAAAACCTTACCAATTGGCAGATGTGATAAGAAGCAATTACGAATACAATAAAGCCTGAATAAAACGCTCGTATGCATAACTATTTTTTACAAATTAACTATTAACATCCATCCCCACATCATGGCTATTGACATAGACGGTGCAATGCACGGTTGGTCGCTTGCACACATAACATAGGGGCAGATCTTGTGTTAATGAAGCTGATATTGTCCAATAACCCAGACTATTCGATAAACTGTGAATTAGCATGGGCCAAATGTAATATAGGAATAAGGACACCACATAGTGATATCAAGTCTAGGTCACTGAATTGTACTAGTAATAAGAGATTCGTCCAGAACCACAATTACATGTGGGGTATATATTATTTTAAATTGTACAGGTACATACTTGTTGAACCTTTAGCAAACTTTAAACAATTCGTGGTAATCGCTTATATATTTTTTTTTAGATTGCACGTTGCGAACATAAGTGTAATACATGTATTGACATGGTCAATATATTGTTAGAAAATATGAATCACATATAAACATATTAAATATGTTATTTATTGTATTACGTGCAATGGAATGAACATAGCACTAGAAGTGAACATATTTATTATGATGTACAATTATAATTATATACCGATATATATAACTCATGTGACAATGATGCTATCGTCCAAACAAATTTTATTATTAGCACGTTTTCATTCGCAACACTTAATGTAGTAATGAGGTAATTTAATTTAAATTAGTTTTACAGTTAATTAATATTTGATTATTATTAGTACTTTGTTGGTGTGATATATACATATTTTCTAAATTGTTATATTGCTTGGATGTATCAATTCTGCGGATTTGGATTTGGAATGTAGGTGGTTTAGTAGCGTACCGTAAAGAGTATTATGTTTATAGAAACATATTGTTTTGAAATTTGTATTAAGCAACGTTCAAGCTTTTTGTCGAAAACGTCTAACAATTTACAAAGTGATTCACATAATACATATACGCGACTAAAAAGTTCATCATGTTTATAATTTTAGTATCAATGACGCGATAGGCTTTCGGGACATCAGCACATATACATATTTGCAAAACTTTCTTCCATATTGAATTTGAGAATGTATACACATAACGAACAACCAAACGTATAGTTCTGTTTTTTAAAGTAACTTTGCTACGAACATATACTTGAGTTTGTTTCTTAATCTATGTGGCGAGTTCTTTTTGATTGTCTAGTTATTTTCTATAAAACTGTCCATATATGCGTAAAATAATTCTTTATGGTAATTACTTTTAAAGTGTCCACATTTGCATAAGAAAAAGTACCAATCCGCAGGTAACTTATCTCTGAATTTACTATTGAAGTATGTAAAATCAAATGCTTACACGATATCTGACTATATAGCTTCCACGAAGCAGCTTTTAATCAAATTGACGTGTGCGGATGCTTCATTCTTCAAACCGAATATACAGTTGAGGTCAACACAAATTTATGGCTAGACGTTCTTTGAAATTAATCTGTTTTAATTCATCTTATCGTCGTCTGCATATGAAAGATGCCACAGCGATAGCCCAACACATGACATATGATAACGTGGCGACTGCCTGGGCATAAAACATGCATTTACATGTTTGACCGCACTGGTCAAGAATATAAAATTGCCATAAATCGCTCAGGCTTGATTGGAGCCAGCTTGGCACACGAACAAAGTGTGAGGATTCGGCCAAATACTACAACGATACTTAACTTTCTAATTGATGCTTGTATTTTATATGAACATCGGATTCAAAATGTCACTTTCTATAATTATGCCGGGATTCTATGTGTGTGTGTTATCATACTTATACACTTGATTTTTTCTTAAATATTATGGTCTATTGGCAATGTTCGAGATAATTATACAAATATTCCGGCAAACTGATGGATAATCCAAAATGTCAATTCAGTATTGTTTTGTAACAAGGTTAATGGACACATACCCTTTACTATTGTCACTAAGGACAATGTCATATAATATAATATAAGAGTCCAGCCTATTAGGAAACCTGTGAAATGCATGATAGTGTCACCTGGCCATTTGTTTGTTATATGTTTCTTAAACATGTTGTGTGTGCGTTTGTGTGGTTGTCATATTATATCGATATAACACCAAAGCATTTACTCGTACATTTTACTCATCTCCTATGAATTGACACGAAACCTCTTTCATGTACTTTTTTCATTTACGTAAACATGTTCACCTAATGTTACAACCCAACATGTTTTACCTCGCACGATTTACAATAGGAACCGCACCTACTATAAGAATTAGAGAAGTCGGCTGTATTTCGTTGTCCTTCGTACTTCATCGATTGTATGGTTTTTGCACAGGTAATTTTGCCTTCGTATTTCATTTTATTAGTGTCGTTGTGTATGTATTAATGTTATGGCACACCTACGATATACGTGTCGTGTTGCCCTTCTTACTTTTTATCATACCACTACATTGATATCTGACTGATATAACGTTGCATGATATATTTGTTTTATCATGTTCAACAGGAAGTTCTTATATCAGTCGAGTTGTCATATTACTAAGACTTAACAAATAAGTTATATTTCATTGTAAAATTGAATCAGATTCATCAAAACAAACAATTTGATACCAAAATGAGTTACATTTTAGCCACAGAAAGCAACACAAACAGCAAGACACGTGTTTTCCAAATATTAAAAATGAATGTGTAAATGCTGATGACGTCATGTTCAATAGGAAGTTGTTAAATCATTCGTTGTTTGGATGTAAGTCATTTTACTCGGCATGAACTATAAAGTCATAATTTTAAATTAAATAAAATCAGATTCAACAAAACAAACAATTTGATAACAAGATGTAATATCTTTTAGTCACAAAAAGCAAACAAACAACAAAAAACATATTTTACAAATATTAAAAGCGCAAATGCTCATGACATTATTAGTTACCAGTCAAGCGTCAAAGATCATATTCATTCCCGCTAAAAATGCAGCGTCGTAGCGATTATTTTTTCATTATTTCTTTAAAAATGGGGACTAAGAGAGAGGTATGATAAACAGAAAAACAGGCTACTGCCTGATCTTTTTGTAATATATCAGGCTCGGCACGAATAAAATAACGGCTCGGCAAGCCTTGCCGTTATATTATTCTAAGATTTGCCTGATATATTACAAAAAGATCAGGCAGTAACCTGTTATTCTCTATATGCATTGTCGTGATTGTACACAGACAAACATAGCCCACCTCAGAGACCACTATACAGCCCTTAACAAAAGCTGTGTACAATGATCACATTATTGAGTGAGATTGGTCTATCCTGAATACGATTGACAAAATTGAAAAAGCAAGCAATCAGTTGTACAATCACACATTAACACACTTTAAAATAAAATTGACGCGCAATGATTTGTATATGACCATGTATGGAATGACAATCTGTATATTCTGATACGTTCCCTGCCTTGATCCATATTCAAATCGTTTAAAATCAGTCCTATTCATAAACAAATATGAATACCACGAATACTTGACCAAATGGTTTTTATGGCAAAACATAAATGTAAAACAGTATGCCAGGTTTCCAAACTAAAAATATGTTCATCGAGCAATAAATGGTATTACTCTAACTTTGCTTTTGAAATAATACACTAAATGAAACGGAGTATCGAGCATGCAGGACGTAAAAATGTAAAATTTATTTTGACGTTATTATGTATCCTTTCATATGAAGTTTGACAGCAGTTAAAGTTAAGAAAGCTTAAACTCATAAACTTGTTTTGTAAATGTTTATTTCGATGTGATGTAGTTTTGTTTTGTATTTCAATAGTGATGAGATATATATATTTTTTTTTGATGACCACTCGTAGTTTGTTTTAATATATTTCAGAAATATTCAATAATATTGCATCTCGTATGCGCCTGACATCATTATTATAAACACAAGATTGTGCACGCATTTTGTTATTGTGAGCTATTCTGACCCACGGTCTTGTTCGTTTAGGAACACCATCGGCGATTAGCACGTATTATGCTATAGCGCTCTATTCCTTTACATATATTCATATTCGTGATTAGTTCATCTTTCTTGACAACGAATCCCCTTTTCTACAACGTTCGCAATTACATGTATACATGCATCTGGTTTATAACAAATGACATTAATTACCACTAGGACAACAACAACAACAAACAAACGTGTTAAAATAAATATTATGCGACATGTCTGTGTCCTGCATACATTAATTGTAAACGTAAAAACAACAACCAAATTACCATATCTCTAAAAAAAAACGATCTTATTTATTGTCCTACAGATAAGGTTTGTTTAAGGAGGACGGAGTCGCATGGAAGGATGGGCACATGTGTAAGATTATTGTGCTAGTAGGACACACATTGTTTTGTTTTTTTAATAACTAAAATGTGTACATGCATAAACATGTCGTGCAATCGATCTTTTTCCCCACTGTAGTCTATAATGCAAATAAAGCTTGAAAAACAATTTAATCAATTCGAAGACTTGAATGATTAAATACTTAAAATATTCATGAAAACCAATCCAACGTTGACAACAAAACATCAAATGTCAAGAACCGTTGATTGTTTTCGTTTTTAATCACAAATAACAATAATACAAATTGTCTAAATTGATGAACATTCAATACTAGTTCGTTTAAATGAATACATATATCTTGTAATATAAAATAGTTAACAGGTCAATATGAGTCACAAGTAGGGTTGAATAATAAAAAGTTTACATGTTTCACTAGTGTTAGTGTGTGCATTGAAATTACCATGTACCAATTTGAAGAAAAATTTCATTGCAAATCTCGAAAATATAAGATTATGGAACAGAATCTCTTGGAACAAGGCTTTTAATTACAAGCAATAACCGATGTTTCCAACGGGGAAAATACTTGCCAAAACTCCCTGAGGAGTGTGTGTCTCGTTTCCATGACAACCGCCGTTACCCTTAGGACAACCAAGCCTGTAATTATGAAAAAATGCAAATGTCTTTTGCCCTAAGAATGCTTTTGTTTGGATGTTTTAAGATGTTAACAATATGAATTAATGCTTTATTATGACCGTTCGTGCTTTTCTAATGACAGTCTACCGCGTTGAAAATGTGGGGATCGGGAATGTGTGCACATTTGCTAATTGCCAGAAATCATTTTGTTCTTAATCATGCCTCCTCACTTGAATAAAGCATGGCTGTACAAATACTTGCGAACTATTGAACTTCTTCGAGCACAATTTAGGACAAGACATACAACGACACATAAATAACATTTAATCTGGGTCAACGCTTTGAACGGTTAATGCAAAGCATTTGTGTTTACACCGCTCAAAAGGAATACCATTTGAAACAAATATATGCAATACTAATTTATTGGAGCTCTTATTTAATAAAACGTGGTCAATAAAATATTTAACATTAAAAAATTATGCCGCTTCATTCGATACCTTTTTGACAAATGGTTTATCGTTATATTTAGCCGTACAAAGAGCCAAAATAGAGATCGTTCCATTTCATTCGCTTGTAGTCAAATCTTCTTTAAATACAATTGGCTGCGTGCAATGGTTTATTTCGGTTTTCAAGCGATTATCTGTGCAACCTTGCATACAACACGAGTACATGACAATGTTTGTGGACTATTCTTTGAAGTCTAAACCCGGCAGGCTCATTACGTCAGATAGGCGTAGGAAATTGGTAAAAAAAACAACGTTGTTTCCGCGTTTAATAAATGTAAGGGTGGTAAGTATTCAGAACATATGGTCTGCGTAAAAACCAAGTCAACACTAGACATTTCTGTTTCGACGCTGCGTCCGTTTTTTTTCTGTGTATATAACTTCCTTGCATTTATCGTGCGCAATATATGGATGTGATGCATCCATTTAGTTAGAAGCAATGAAATCGTTGGAAAATGTAAGTGGTGTTCATTCATGACTGAAGATGTCGTATTTTTTCATTGACATTTTCTTGCGATAACATTTAAACAGGGCATAGAATCTGTGTCTGATTTGGTGACAATTTCATTCTCAGTTGCAGATTATCGTAACGATTATTGACTTGCCTCAAGAAAAACATGCCATCAAGTATCATTCTATCCGACAGCTCCTATAATCATTTATCTGATTCAAGTGTCTGCCTTTAAAACGAAGCGCCTTACTGTTCTAACTTGAGGAGATTGTGCGATTGCCGCTGTCTTTTCATTTCTTGCATTCTTATACATGTTGTCATTGTAAAGACGTCATATTAGTTTCATACTCCTGACGTAATTTCGTAAATAGTATTTGAATGCATATAGTGGTCCTGTAAAGTGTAAATTTAAATCACGTATCAGGATACGTTATGCAGACGCCATATATAGCAGCCTCTGTACGTACACCTAGCCGTCGGCGTTATGTCATTATCAATGCCGTTACGTCAATCATCCAATGTTTATAAGCGTACAGTGACAAATAAATAGTCGATGTGATCATTATACGTAACGCATCGGTGGTTCAGTGGTAGAATGCTCGCCTGCCACGCGGGCGGCCCGGGTTCGATTCCCGGCCGATGCACTTTTTTATCCATCAGCATTCGAGTCTCAAACATAAAACATCTATACAAATTAGTATAAATTAGTATCTGCTGTTTTAAAAGCAGTTGGTAGCTGACGTTGAATTGACGTATAAAACAAATACGAAATATATTTTCACTAAGACATTTGCCACAAATGAACGTGTTGTATTGTATATTGTATGTGTATTGTATATAGTATGTTAAAGATTGACTTGTGCTTGAAAACTTTTTATTTTTTTTGGGGGGGGGGGATACAGAAGGTCTTTGAGTTCCGATGTATATCATTAAACCCTGAGGGCTGTTTCTCGCGATTTGATTCAGTTAACATTCCTCTATTAGATAGCAAGCATTGGAACAACAATCTGTGTGTTATCACACCATTACCAACAGTTATAGTCACGCGTTAATTATGTCGATTTAATAACGAATGTCTATGCATTTAAAATGTATTGAATGAGAACTATATTCATCTACATTGACGAAATAGATCAACACGTTCGTGGAAGGAGTGCACCTTAAATTTAATTTTATAAGAATATACTGATATTTTTCCAAACATTAGGCTCCGCGCATAACTTCTGGATATATACTGTTTTGAAATAGCTTACACCAATCAAATTGCAATAGACAATATCAGATTACATTTCAAACAATCAGATCGCTTACTAGTCAACACAAATTTGCGTACCCCTTTTTGCATTTATTCCGTGCATCATTCCGGATATATTACGTTGAATTGAATTTGTCCTTTTTGTGCCAATACTATACTTTTCATCAACAGAACGCACTTCAAAAGAAAAGCAAACTTCATGCATTCCCATTGTGTAAAAAAGCAATGCGCAAAAGATAATTGTTTTTATTACCATGTAATTCTTCGAAGTCTTAATTGAGTTTGTAATAAAAACAGCTATCAATCTTATTCCGACTGCGTTGTAAGCACCATGCACTCGGATGCATTTGTAAGCTCTTATACTTTGAAAGCAATTGTTAAACAGGTTCGCTATTAATATATCATTTTCTGAAACAGCAATTAATTAAAAACTGGCTGAATACCATGGTTAAAATACTCATGATGATAAACTTAAAATATGTTTACACGTAAAAAAAATAAAGAAACAAATTCAAATTCTGATTGGTAGTTATACATCAGTGGTCATCCTGGTTTAGGGTCTAAGAGCGCATTGCAATTTACGTTAAAAGGTAAACACGCGACACGTTAACAAACAGAGAAAATAATGATATATAGAGTATATGTACATATTCTAGTATATATTTGGTTCGATTGACAATCAATCGATATTTTAACCCACTTTATTTTATAAAACGTGTAAAGATAAAATATAGTTTGATCAAAACTGATTTCGTTAAAAGCAGTTGGAGAGATTGACTGTTCAGATTGAGCACATAACAACATAAACAATCGAATGTCTAATATAACTGTTATACATGCAAAATGAAAAGCTGTATTGTATAAAGCGGCACACTTAAGATCTAGATTTAAAATATCAATTACTGTATTGGGAGTAAAGGTATGGACTTAATATCGCCTCTAAGAGTTATTACATAAATGACACATTTTAGCGATACATGTTTTATTAATTTGACGATCGAATGCATGAATCTATGTATTCAACATTATTATAAATGTTCTTAAAAAGAGGTAATTCTTTATTATTGGGAATTTCTTCGCGTCATAAGGGAGGTAAACGGACAACAATATAGGATCCTGCGTTTATCTCCCTTTTCATGCGAATATTTACTAGGCTTATGATGATATTGCGCAAAATATGTTGTACCAAAAGGACCCAACAAAGGAATAGTTTTTTTTGTGTGGAATCTGGGGTAATGCAGTTACAAAACCACGTTTTAACGAAATAACATTTGATTGAAATGATATTGCGTTTTTTACCTAAATCATTCGTGTATGGTTTGCGAATAATTGTACGAAGTTATGTTTTTAAACTATTTTGTAAAAAATAAATAACAAACTTAAAAAAAAGTATGTTTGAAAAAAATAAATCTCATCTGGGATGTTTCATTAGGTATTACGTCAATGAACACGATTATTATGCAAACTATTTAGTGGATATGACGTCTGCTATCCGAGCGCAGAATCGCGTGTTCGATCCCCACTCATAGAGCATTCACGAGATGTTTTACAAATAACACTGCATCAACTACTGGTTCTTCCACGGAAACGTAACTGGAAAGTGTCACTACAAGCCTGTGATTTTCGATAAAATAGAGCTACATCAAATAGGTTGAATTGTACAAAAAAGTATTTAGTGATTTTACAGCTCTTGCTTCATCAATTTATTAACGTTATTAAGAAAAGTAGACGAAAACAAAAAACAACAGAAAAAATAAATTAATAGTTTGTATTCAAATTTCACTACATACTCTGGATCTATAAATACATATAACACAAACATTCAGGAAAGCTTCGAAATATGTTTTCCTTGCAAAAATGTGCGCATTCACACACTTCTCGAGTGATACCAGTCTATGTATAAATACATAAACTATTTGAATCAAACGCATACGGAAAAAAAAACAAATGCAATAAAATTAATGACTAGAACGCCGAATAGTGGTGCTGGTGTTATATACTGTAAAACCCTAAATATTAAAACGCTTAGCCGACCATAAAGCTGGTAATGAATACGGGTGTGTGAGTCTATAAACAGATCTTCAAAGACGGATATCTTAGCTTGTAACCTTACCATTTAACAGCGAATTCCGCTGTAGAAGCTTTTATGTCATTAACCATATATTTATCGATGCGTTCAGGCAACAAACTTAGTGGACAAGTATGTGAATGTCGTTGCCGTCGTCGTCGGCGTCGTCGTTGTTGTTATTGATGATGATAATGTTGTGTTGTTTGTGGTGGTGGTGGTGGTGTTGTTGGTATTGTTGCTGATGTCGATTTTGTTTGTTTGTTTTTTTTAATCGAATGACAACCCTACTGTTTACGTAAAAAATGTTCTTAACTTGTTCATTGATGTCGACTGTAATACACATTATAAACAAGTTATAAACATTCACCGGTTAAAATCAAACTCTTCATGCTTGAAACAAACCCCCAGTATAATGGCACAACTTTGTTATGATCGTCATTTCATTAAAATTTCGTTACGAGATAATGTACTTGTATATTATCAAATGTAATCACAAATTTTGGGATATGTCCATGTTCGCACAAGTTCAACATGTTTATCAACATCCGTGGTTAGAGAATTAAACGATACGCACAATTCGAGTCAAGTATATATAATACTCTAATGTCTTCCTCAATATTCGGTTCAGGCTCGCTGGACATCAGCGTTTTACGTCACTGATCACTTCATGAAGATAAAAACGAGTCCATTTATTATGATTTATGGACATTAGTAACGATAATGGCGAATAAAATTAAATGTTTTCCGAGTTCTTGAGATGTTTTGCCCACGAGCGAACATCGACCCATTTGCAGCGTGCGACGCGCGCACCTGTGTAACAAGTGACACGTCCAACATGTCCGAGTTGCACCGAATATGCGCCGAAAGCATGCTAATACAGAAATGTCATAGGTATTGAGAGAGGCAAACATACATCTCGTGAGCGAGTTCATTTATTGAGTGAATTTCGGAATTGCACCGAAATCATGCTAATGAATGCGTGTCAAAGGTATTGATAGAGGCAAATATAAATGTACATCTATCTCTTGCGAGAGTTGATTTATTAAATCATCGTGAGTCTCAATAAATCAGCCCGGTTGTTTCCAGAAAAAAATCTTCACAAAGAGTCTATGCTGTCGTTGTGCTTTGTCTTGAGTTTGATTTACAGTGACAACAAGAAATGAAGCGTCCCTAACGACTGCCGTGGAGCATTCTTAGATGGCTTATTTGCGAGTAAATGAAGCTAATAGAAACAGTAATTAATGTGCGCTGGCCCGATTCAAAGTGGAAAATGGCGCACGCATTTTTAGTTTGATTACCGCCGGTGTTTATTACAACGTCAAAGAACGATGAAAAAGATCAGAAAGAAAATGTAACGTATAATGATTATAAAGCATTGACATTAGTATCCTCGCAATAAAAAGTAGTTGCAACGGCAGCCTGGCTATCTAACGCCGACAAATCTACAACAAAAAGAGACAAACACAGTTATGTTTAGAACTTATCAATATGGTAGGTAGTAAAACCATAATTTTAACCAACAGTCACGATTAAATTATCTCATAATTAAATCTTACACAAGTCACAAAATAATTAGTTTAGAAAATAAGTGTTATATACGACTTGAACCTGATTTAAATTGCCCACATGTTAATGACTGAAGCAGACGCGTTTGATAAAAAAAATATGCCCATAGGCAAAAATAACTGTTACTTTTCTATCAAGATAGCAAACGTGATGACTGATAACAAGTAACAAAAGTGCGCTCCGTAGGTTGGATGACGGGGTTTAGTGCGGTTCCCACTGACCCACCACGTGGTTTAGGGTGTCGAGAGCCCCATGGGGCCGGTGCCAACACGTAGCGCCTCAAGATTATTACGATTCGGATTAAATAAGATTCTCTTTGGAGTAAGCACTTCCTGGCTAGAGCAAATAAACAGGGTTTGTAGATATTAATAAACGCTTCGATCAAACATGCCCCTGGACATTTTTGACAGTTATCAATGTAAACACGGTACGTTATTCATTGCATCCGTTTGTTTGAGGTTGGAATTAGAGAAGGTGTTGACGCGGCTAAAGATAAGAGCCCTGATTTCGAAACATCGAGCAAAAACACTTGATGCTTGTCGTAGTGCTTTCGTTTTGCATTAAGAAAATAAACAATGTTTTAATAGTATTTTGATTTTTTAGATTATATGGTTGTTGATGTTGTTTTCCTCACCCGTTGGGCTGGCATTATTGCTACTTCGAGTTTCAATATTAAATGTTTTGTACCTGTCAAGGCAATGATCAAGTTAGAGACGATATGTTCATACAGTGTTCCTGAAAATCGACAAGAAAGTTACATGTTATTCCATCCGGACAAAGATATCGATGCATGTTATTTGTATTCCCCCCCCCCTCTGATAAGGTTGCCAATCGAGACAGCACCTGCTCAATTGCGCGAAACAAAGAACACCCGAGCACTTACGACAGTAAGTATTTTCATTCTAACTGGGCGTCCGACAAGGCGAGATTTTATCTCCACCCCTATTTGCATTCTAACAACGGTCGCCGGTATCTGACCGGTGTATCAGAGGCATCTCATAACGACATTGTTACCGATGTCGACGGATCTATAGGCGAAATCTTGATATACTTAAAGGCACAGGTTAACTTCGGGAAAGCTATTTAGTCAGTTGATTGGAGTTAATTCGCAATTAGATGAAGGGTAAAATTACATTCAATGGGGTAGACATTATTTAGAGTAGAAATGGAGAGATCATTCAAGCAGCTAACAACATGACAACTTTGAAATAGTATTATATTGTGTTACTGTGTTATGTATTATGGGCTGGCGGCCTTGATTTACATAATAAACTGTTCGGTTCTGTTATGTTCAATTTTAAGATAATACGCTCTTTGTTTTATTTAGTATATTATGTAGGCAAATATAATTTCTTAGTAGCGAAGATTTTCATACTGCTGATAAGTTAGGAATTTCGTAGTACATTTGTATAAGTCAAATTTGCATAACAGTGCATGGTTTATGTAGAAAAATACAAGATAAAAAGCAGCAGCAGCATGCATATCACACAAATTGTTAAAGACCTCGAAATATCGTGCATGATATTAACAAGCTGTGTTTTTATTTATATGTCCATCGTATTTTTTGCGCCATCATAATAATCCTTACATGGTTGTGAATATGTTTGCGCGATATTTCTTAAATAGAAACAACTTGTATTTATCTTATCAAACCGGATGCTACCAACGGTGTAACAATAGTTATATCATCCGTTAATTAGCACCTCCATGTTGACGATTATTACTTCCATAGGTTGCTCCCGGGACAATATCAGATAAGCATCGGGCCACCTTGTTAGCGTGCGAAGTGCCACTATCTGTCAACCGCATCTCATGGTGAGCTAATACGGTCTGTATTTAGAAATAGTAGGGGGGTCAGGAAAACGCGTGTCATGCATTGTCATACTTTTGGTGAACATTGAAATTGTAGGTCACATATCGAATTTAGTTGCAATAATCCAAAGCCCAGATACTGACCCTCAGTGTCGCTTCGAGCTGTACGTATGTACTTATAAACGCATTCAAGAAGAACTAATATCGAATATGGATTGAATCAAAGACCTATACAATACATGTACTATAGGTCTTTGATTGAATACAATAATTGATATCGGTTTCAGAGTTGAGCGCTCTATAATGTCCGGTCGGTGTTGGTAGGAGAAGGCTACACACGCGTCTCAAAAGGAACGTCCCGAGTTCGTAACACCATCCCAGTTTTGTGTTTAGTGTGCAGGGATTTAAAAAAAAAATATTTTACTCACACAAACGCGATGGATAATATCGTATTTTTCACCTCAATAAACGGACTGTACACGATGATCACCTCAAATGATGTCAATGAATGCCAAAAACTGGAAGCGATCACAAATTCAGACTTTATGAAGAATTAGACGGTTATGCATACAGAATAAGATATCAAATTTTCACATCTATGAGTACATGTAATGAGATCCAATTATTTAAAGAGGTGAACAAAATATGATCGGTAACAAAAAGTTTCCCATTGAAATCCGAAAGATCCCATCAGCATATGTTCAACGATGGCGGATAAGCCCATTTGGCTATCAAGGGAATATATGTGTCGTGTTCTGAGAAAACTGGGCAAAATGATCGTGCGTAAATTGTCATCACCGATTAGCCTGTGCAGTCCGCACAGGCTAATCAGGGAAGACAATTTTCGCTTTTATGGAATTTTTCGTTTAAATGATGTCTCTTCTTAGCGAAAATCCAGTTAAGGCGGAAAGTGTCGTCCCGGATTAGCCTGTGCGGACTGCACAGGCTAATCTGGGATGACACTTTACGCACAAGCATTTTGACCAGTTTTCTCAGAACACGCCACATATATAGTCCGACAATTTTCGAAATACATTATCAGATACATAATCCCGCCAGTGAGCAGCATACTGGCCACTTTCAAAGGGATATAAACCTAGCAGTGTCAGTTTGCATTCTGATTCTGTATTTTAAGTACATGTATATATTTCTTGGCAGTGCTTCATTTGAAAAAAAATCATGAAATAATACCAAAAAAACCTATTCGACTTTCAGGTTTTCACGAAGTTTAGCTAGTTCGTAGTTTGGTTTTAATGTACACTCATACTCATATGTTGATGTTTCTATATTTTTAAATACTACACAATATGAAAACAAAACCAGCCGAATACATCATCCCTTTTTAATAAGTCTAAACACGAATCGCAAAGAATCTCAGATTATGTGGGCAATAAAGGTCAGAATAATTACCGAAGTACAGAAACACCGCACCTTAAAAGATATTGCTCTGACATTTACCGCTTTGATGAAAGGGGGTGCTCGTATCATCCGGAAATAACAACCGTCTGCTCGGATATAGTCGGCTTTATGAACTTGATGAATTTAAACATTTGCGGGAGCGGACAATAAACACCGGCCGCACCAAGAACAGTGCGAAAAAGTTAAATTTCTCAGAACTGAAACCTCGGGGAACGAATTATATAAAATAATCAGCGGCAAATGATTTCGTATGATACGAGACAAGTATCTCTATATTTATGTTTTTCGAACGCTAACCGTTTGCGCGATTATATTGCCCATCTCTTAATGGGTTTAAGAATATGAATGATGTATACATACTTTATGGAAAATAACAATAACGTTTTATGTTCATGTGTGTATATTACAAAATGTATTTTGTTATTTTCTACGTGTTGTTTTTCCCCAAACATATTCCGCTTAGTCAAACCTTATCAGAAACGCACTTATAACCGCTTTGTTTTCTTTGTTCCCCCAAAGCTTTCAATTTCCCATCTTCCTTATAGTTTAACAATAATAAAAATGAGTATATCAAACAAAATCAAATTCCACGGCAAGTTACCCAATCGACTATATGCAATTTAATTATTTATTAGGTAAATATTTAACCAATACAATATTGCAAAGTGCAGCATATTTTCAAACAAATATTGATTTTATTTTCTTAGATAACTCACTGCAACTACCAGCGCGATTTTAAACAAAGATTTTGAGTCACAATACACTCGAGTTTCTCGTGTAAAATGCAGATACACGCATGTCTGCACAGACGGTGCAAAATTTCATTGTGATGTAATTGTCGCAAAATCTGTTACACCCCACTCGAAGATAATTAATTCCACCGCCTTGCACCCCTTTTGTTAATTATGCAAATCATGTCGAAATCAGTGAAGTGCTATCGATGATTATTCAGATATGCAAATTTGATCCCGAATTTTGACACTCTGTAAGTACGAATTATACAAACGCGTTTGAAACTTCTCAGGTCTGTGTTTATTTTGTTTAACAGCTCTGCGAAAACAAAAGGCAGATTTTGTTGACACGCTGTCAATAATGGTTGTTCTATATGTCAACTTATATATTGCAATAACAATATCAGAATCACTATCTGCGGCAAATAAACTTTCGGATACTGATCTTTACCTATAAACATTTATTCACTACTTTATAATAAAGGAAACTGTTGTTGTAGATTTTGCTGCTAGCGTTGTTTTTGTTACTGCTGCTTTTATGACGTTGTAGGTTGTTCTGTATTCCAACTTATTTATTGGAATAACAATATCAGAAACGCTATCTGGGGCAAATAAACTTTCGGATACTGATCTTTACCTATAAACACTTTTTCACTACTTTATAATAAAGGAATCTGTTGTTGTTGATAGCGTTGTTTTTGTTACTGCTGCTTTTATAACGTTGTATGGACAATGTATGAAAGAAAAACATGTTGTTGTTATTGCTGCTAGCGTCGTTGTTGTTGTTGTTGCTGCTTCTTTTG
The DNA here is from genome assembly GCA_007657795.1 of Dreissena rostriformis. Classification (NCBI taxonomy): domain Eukaryota; kingdom Metazoa; phylum Mollusca; class Bivalvia; order Myida; family Dreissenidae; genus Dreissena; species Dreissena rostriformis. Next base: position 335,590 of record VMBQ01000455.1, read on the forward strand.
CTGCTGCTGATTTTATGACGGTTAATGACACTCGCAAATTAACAATTTCGAAGATAAAACGGTTGATGATGTTGTTGATGTTGATGTCGTTGTTGCAAATGTTGTTGTTGTTGCAAGTGTTGATTTCTTATGTTTTTGCCAAAGTAAATTATGTAACACCAAACAAACTGTCTCATTATTATTTTATTGAATTACAAACGATATAATAATAAGTTCAACGTTGCTATTGTCACACCATAATTCATTTTAAGCAAAATCAAGTATTTGAACATATTTTTTTACAAAACGCTAGTATATGCATTTGTTTTCTAACCCTATTTAAACGAAGTATGAACACAAATTTATACAAAAAAGCTAGATTATGTCTATATTTGTTAAATTTAAATAAACATTTTTCTTCACCAAACTGTAACTATTAAATTTGCATACTTCGACCGTACCATTTTATACAAGGAGTTAAGGTATCTCCCGAAATGTATTATTATTAAAAAATATAAATGTTATTTGTTTAAGAAATACAATAACAGAAAACTCTCACTGCATAACCCAATCGTTCGTTTATTCTCTTTGATATAAGGTTAAATACGAAGTTTAAATCCCAAATAACTTCTTATCCAGCGTGCTGTCTAACCCGCTTATCGGAATGGTTTCGCCCGAGTCGCAGCATGACAGATAGATGCAGGCGAATCAAGCACTCTCGATTGGTCGTTGAACGCGTAAAGATGCGCCGCTCTATTTTTAGTCCATTGCTTATTGGGTAGTCGATTAAAACGGTTCAGCGTGAGTGACGTGATGAGTTTATAAGAAGTTTTCAAAACTATCTCGTGGAGTGAAGAAGATTAATGGATTTAATTTGTGAAGCTTCATATAAATTGGATTTTGGTAGACGTCTATGATAACGTATCGTGAACTTATGTAGATCCACTTCATTACATCGAAATATATAAAACGGGTATTAACAAGTGAACATCGAAATCGGAGTGTATTGTGAATACAAAAAAATGGACTTTATATAATATAATAAAATATATATATAAAAAAACGTCGATTTAACAATACTGTCGGTAAAACATTCAATAACAATGTGTGGACTTGTATTCGAGCTATAATAGATTTTTACTGCGCGTGAGCTTGGGGAAAAATCTTATCAGTAACGAACTAGTGTTCATAAAGAATAAATGTGATTGCTAGAAATACATAAATAAAAGTTAAAACGTCCCCTGGGATGTTGAAATATGCATTTGTGTTATTACTGTGTGGATTTCATTGCGTATAAATCTATTGTTCTCTGAGTGGAAATGGGGATATTGTAATCGACGACAAAGATATTCACTCAATCGTCAATACAGTAATTGGATCATTTAAAATTGAACGTATTGTGACTACAGATCGCCATTCCGAGTTTCAGATACGAAAATTTATGTTTTAAGTGAATCGGACGGAAAATTGTTCTGAAGTTGTTTACTGTTTGAAGTGGAAATACCAAAATAATAAATAAATAAATAAAACATACGAATGAGAAAAAAACACGAGCATTTTTTTGTATTTACAATTTACTAGTAGATCCAAAAATCAAATAATGTATTGATTGTTATGAAATAAGAAACTTTGCAAAATGTGTAAGTTGAAGCAAACGTTGTGTGTTTGAATGTGTGACAAAGATTTATTTTTAAAAAGATATCTGTGATATATTTTTTATAGTTTGGATACCCTGTACAAAATGGATCGAAATAGCGGACAAATGAAGAGCCATCTCTTGTGGCTATGTATTCTGCTGATTTTGGATTTACGATCTCTTTCATCAGCGTTCGACCTCGGTAAGTCATCCTTGCATTCATTCATTCTTCCCTATCATCTCCGTCTCTGCATATGTTTGAATCACTTTGTCCTCTCATATCTATCACGGTTCGTATTTCTTTGAGCAGTATGTGCAGTATGTGCATTTTGCTTCCATTGCCCTCACATTGCTATATTTTATATAATAATAATAATTACCGAAAAAAGATCTGTGCGTGCAAATCAGTACAAAAACACACCCACAACCAGCATCTATCCTTCGAGGAATTCCTAAGTTCACTGTTTTCTTTCTTCTGTAAAGCGATGTTTATAATATGCATTGAGAAATTAAATACCTCGGAAGTTTCGTTTGAAGTTGTAAGATCGCTTTCAACAGATGCTTTATGCAAACGTTTAACTTTTCGATGACAGGGGTGTGCTTTTCATCGCATTCGTCACCTCGATATGCAAATATTGACATTTCTGTTCACCAGCTCATATGTATGCCACTACCGTATGATAATTAATCATATTTGAAAGTTGCACAGCGCTCTGTATATCTGAAGTTAATTATTAATATTAATGAAACGGAAAGTTTCACACAGAACTTCGATTCATGTTTATGAATTAGTTATCCATCCAATACTGGCAATTCAAGACTGTTTGCCGCTTTCAAAGTAAATTACTATGAAAATATGCCTTTTAATAGTTAGCATAGTTGATTAGATTATAAAAACAAACGGGTTGTTCACACGATGGCATAATGAAGGACATGCTAATAATCTATAAAACGTTGGATTCGCTGAATACAATTTAAAGAATTTCATTTAACGGACAGATAGAAATGGTAATACATAAGCTATCGTAGAAGTTTATTTTGTTTTCACAAACAGTAAAGCGTCACGTAAAATACAAAGGCCGGACTAGCATATTGACTTCAGAAATATATTTTCAAACACCAATATAAGCTCAAATTCACAAGCACAATACAAGTTCAAGCAAAGATTGGTACTCATTGTTTATCTGTTTAATATGCTTGTTGTGTTAGATGAGAAATGTTTATGTATATATTTGTAAGTAAGAAATAGTGAAAATATCAGATCATCCAAAAAAATAAAAATATATATTAATTTTACTTTTGAACTAACCGGTGAACTAGTAAAACTGGCCAGTAACTTAATTAAAAATAAATGTTTTTTCTGTGAGATTACTAAGATACGAGATGATCTAATTTTCTGATAAAAGTAGCCATGACTTATCAGTATTGAAAAAATAATATCAAATGTAATACAACTTTAATAGACAGTAGCACGGCCTTCAAGTTATAGCAAAATCATCGCTGATAAAATCGTCTTAAAAGTTCATCAAATCGCCGGTTACATGAATTAATAAAAGGGACAATAAATTTACTTGTGACGTTATCCTACATTTAGGCCCCGGGTCGTCGTAAATTTTCCCAAAATTGGCGACAGAAAATAAGAGCGCGTACCGGTTTTTGACGGAAATATTTAGATATATTGTTAAATAGTTAAATAAATTTTAGACAACGCGCCGTTTGAATGACATTGAATAATTTATGGTCCTCTATATTGGTTTCTGATGCCGCGTGTGGCTGTAATCGTTTATTAAATGGTAAAATCTGATTTTCCTTAGACCATATACAAAACCACATACAAAACACTTGAAGTAAAATAATTGCTTTTAATTTGGAATAACAATAAATACTCAGTGCACGAAGTTGTTGTTGTTATTGTCAGAAAATAGGAACGCGAAACATACATATGTATATGTTAAATATGCTTAATATGAATTCATATTTAAATTATACATTATTTGAAAATAAATTGTTACATTCGTTGTATGATCTGAAGACGTAACGTAGGGCGGATTTAAACGTTATTTCACATTAATGATGTAAATAAAAAAATAACTAGAACAAAATCAAATTTTACATCATGTACATTTTAAAATAACTAGAGAAATCCACAGTGTCGTTTAAGTGTCTTTCAAACAAGCACTTGTGTTAACCAGTAACAATTCTGGGATATTGATGATGACAAATTAAGTACCGCAGAAGAGCGGCATCAGCACCAACAACAAAAACAACAACAAATAATAATAATTTTTTTTTTCTGAAGTACGGCTGAGCAAAATCTTGACTTTTAATAATACGCCAACATTAACATATTCGCCACTATCAGAAAACTGATTTCTAGGAGAGAGAAATGCAAACTGATACTTCTTCAGACAAACTAGCGTGCTCAGGCCCCGTAAATCTACGTTGTTACCGACGTTTTTGACAATAGGTGATAATACATTTAGCGAGACACACTATCCAGAAGCCGCTCTTATCTTCCGCACACAATGTTTTCACCCCCCCCCCCCCCTCACC
>VMBQ01000455.1:340793-534741 GCA_007657795.1 Dreissena rostriformis
AAGTTAACCCTTTGCATGCTGGGAAATTTGTCGTCTGCTAAAATGTTGTCTGCTGAATTTCTAAAATTAGCATTTTCTTCATTTTTTTTCAAAGAATACTATCAGAATAGCAAACAGTTTGGATCCTGATGAGACGCCACGTTCTGTGGCGTCTCATCTGGATCCAAACTGTTTGCAAAGGCCTTCAAAATCCGGTTCCAGCGCTCAAAGGGTTAATAGATAATACGCAAATAATATAATTACATTTAAAATGTGTGCCAATGGGTAAGTTCGCTCTTATATTCAGACCCCTGTGAAAGTAAGTATTCTTCTACAAATAAAATATACTATTATATAGTTTAGCGTGACGAAGGTTTTATAACTTTCTCTCTGAGCGACACAAACTTGAAGGTGCAATCAAAGACACTAGTCTTGTTTCCAAGACGCCACGCGACACGAAAATCAATAATACTGTAGTGATTTCTGCAGGATGGGAAGATTTTTGCGTGCGAGAGATCAACCATGGTCGTCTGCAATCCGCCAAATTCGCAGACAGGGACATTTTTTTACGGAGGAACCATAGGCGCAAACAAAGCAAGCCCCGTTTTTCCTAATTTTATGAAAAAAAAGGTTTTCCTCCCCTATTCGGGGACTTGATTTAGAGACGCAGATCCCTTCAACGTTCACAATGGCTTTGTGTTTTGCAGGGCATTTAAATTTTGTCTTTTCCTAGGGAAATGCATATTTCATGATTATTGTCAAACCTTTCTTTCAGTGATTTGTCCGCTTAAGGCTTTGACTTAAGTTTAGTGTTATGTTTTTTAATTTTAGGCAGTTGGTTGAAAATCGTTGTTCGCTGAAATGTCGCTTGTGATGACTTGAGTTAGAGTTTGCTCAAAAATAGTTTTAACCCTTTGAGCGCTGGAACCTGATTTTGAAGGCTTTTGCAAACAGTTTGGATCCAGATGAGACGCCACAGAACGTGGCGTCTCATCAGGATCCAAACTGTTTGCTATTCTGATAGTATTCTAGGAAAAAAAAGTGAAGAAAATGCTAATTTTAGAAATTCAGCAGACGACATTTTAGCAGACGACAAATTACCCACCATGCAAAGGGTTAAAGTAGTTTCAGTCTGTTACTTTCCGGAAATGGGACCAATTAATACTTTTATAAAAACTGACTAAATCATCTTCAGCATTATCACAAACAGAACTACTATTATTTTAAACTGTATGGGGATGTTTAATACTGTTATCAATATGACCCAATCTCAAAGACCGTTGATTTGTTCCCATTTTTGTCAACGTTGTAACAATAACTCTACGTTAACAAAGAACATAACAACATCTTAATTATAATCTGGAAATATATATTCAAACAAAATTCCCAAATACAACAAAATATAAAATAACCTGTACACCATTTCCTATTTGCAATCACATATCGCACAGGAATGTCATCAATTTTCGCGATTTATCTAATTCTCGTTTTACTAATAACCGGAAAGATAATTACTTTGATTTTCGTCAGACGAGTGTTGTTTTATTGAGATTAGATCTTCTGAAACTAGACGTGTGTAACTTAGATCGTCTGCGATTGTACTATTTGCCGACTTTTGTTTATGTTTTCCATTTTCAATCGATTAAACATTTGTGCATATTTGGGATTACGAATGGGTAAACACGGGAGGCGGTAAACTACAACGGGCGAGGCATGGTATGGTATTGCGCAAGGGGGGTTAGAGGGTTATGGTTAGGGTTTTGGGTTAGTGTTAGGGGTCGGGTTAGGGTTTGGGTTAGCCTCAACCCAACCCTAACCCTAACCCGACCCCTAACCCTAACCCTTACCCTAACCCTTTTTTGGGTTATCACCCCTATACCATGCCTCGCCCGTTGTAGTTTTCCGCCTCCCGGGTAAACACACACTATTTTGTTATTTTATTTGATTATGCTTGTTAGCTGTCGTGGTTATGTTTATCTTTATTTTGGTAGACAAGAACTTGTATCGGATACAAATCTTGAATAAAATAAATAATGTAGATTTAGTTTTGAACATTCAACAATGCACTTAAGAACTTGTAATGTCATTAGAACAACATGTGATACCGGTTTGTAACGGTTTACTTTGTTATGGATTGATACTCACACATATTGATGACTGCGTGTATATGTATGTGATGGTAATGATAACGTTATTGATGTTGTGTCTGTTGTTGCTGCCGCTGATGATCATCGTCAACCTTATCTTGATGATGATGACACGATGTTGCATCGGTCGGTGTCGATAACAAGATCTGACATTCGTGTTTACCGGTCAGTTGTAATCGCTGACGTAACACCTGAACAGCATACTGATCGAATTAATTATCGTTATCGGCTATTTTCACCAACAATCCAATTCTCCATGTAAGATATTATCCAATACCAGGAGGGTTATCGGATCGTGAGAATAAACAAACAGGTTCCTATCTGGGAAAGGCGGCACTTTCTAGGGGCGGTACGGCGTACATGTAGACGGGGCTGGCTGTCTCGTAGCTTGTTAGAGAGAAGGCTTAATTGTGAAACGCGAAGAGTTTATGTGTAACTGGCAGACCGGCATGTATTTTATACCTCATTATTTCCCACTGAGCCGGTGTTAATCTAAACGGGGTTTAGGACAATGATACCGCACTTGCTTTGTGCGTTTGATACAATTAAATAGTGCTAAACCGATTAAGAACTCATTAGCAATTTGTCCTTCACGTATTTACATGGAGACGCAAGATAATAATTCGTCCTTACTTTGATGTAAAACGGCTGCAGCAGAGACAGCTAGAACTTATTCGAAATGAGCCTCGCTCTGGGAAAATGGAGCTTAATGCATGTGAAGCCCGCTTTTACGGAATTTTTCGTTTAAAGGAAGTCTCTTCTAAACAAAAACAATGTCTAGGCGGTAAGTGCCGTCCGTTATTAGCCTGTGCGGACTGCACAGGCTTATCTGGGACGACAATTTACGCACATACATGCGCCCTTTTTCCCAGAGCGATGCTCAAATTATATTTGTCGCCATATGGCGCGAGCGTTTTCACGGCTGACGGTTTATCGTAATAAAGCAGAATAGCACTATGAATACCTTAATATTGGTAACATATTTTGAATTGTCATTCTGACCATTTCCCGAGCCAATTGTGCTACGTAATAAATTATAGATTAGCACATTGAATATCAAACTACGGGTGATATACTTAAAATTGTCGTGCTGACTTTAGGTTGCGAACGTTTCCGTGCGGCGTACTTTTTTACACATCAGTAATTTGAAGAGCAAATAACCGGTGAAATATGTTTTAGAGTACGTTTGAGTTTTCAAAAAAAATCATAAGGTTAATTAAAGATTCTCCGCTCCCCAATGGTGGGAAATCTGCCTGGGACCATGGGAGGTGAGTTTGTAAGTATGTACACGGATGAATCATCCGCAATTTTATGTCACACAGCCACCACTTGTCATTCGAGGCTTTATCGCCGTGTTATGGCTAGCTGACAACTTAGGTAAACAGACTACTACTTTAAGTACTTAAGGAGCGACGTTTATTGCCCAGTGCGCGAAGTTTGTCACTTTTGTAACAAATTTTTCAAGCTCATCTATTTGCTGAATAGCCCACCCAATATTGACCGCGTAGATACCCAGTGTGGTTCGTAACCTACAGGAGTCAGTGGGGGGAAGGTCTCTGTGGGTCCAAATGTGTTCTGAAGTGAAATCCCACGGTGTGGGTGATTTAAAGCCTTTATGGTGTGGGGGTTGCCCCGGAATGGGGCTGCGCTCCATGGGAAAGCGCTTTTATTTACTTTTCGAATATTTTGTCAGCTCATAAAAACCGAAAAACTCTATAAATTGCTGAATCACTGTCGAAGAATTTTGAAACCGCAAATCTGAAATATTTGAAACATGGCTTGTTTTTCAAGTACAAAGTATTCGACAATTTCTAACCTTTCAGCGCTAGCAATTTTGTATCGAGTTATTGTTTTTTAGTCTGAAGAAAATGCACTAACATTTTACGTTATACTGTATTTTACAATTTAAGGTATTTTAAGACTTTTGTCATCGTTGCTGTTTGTGTTAATTTAGTTATATGAAAGGAAACAAATTCAATTAAAATCTCATCAGCAAATTTTTTTCATTTGATCGCTTTTCCTTTGCGTTATTGTTAATTACTAAACCAAACTCGCAACTTCCTCTCAAACTCATCTCAAATCGAAAAAAACAACACGATCTAGAACCTATTTTACGTTGACTTAATCGGAAATTATTCATACATCGTTTGAAAGCCTGTTACCGCAATTTTTATATAAGATCTTTCACCCTTTGGACTTTTTAACTGCCTTATGTAATTCAATCGGGTGTCATAAACCCGGTGCTATAAGGATTTCGTTTAATGTAATTACACCAAATGAAAGTAACATCGGCCATAAAATCTAATAAACTCGCTCGTTTATTTAAATTTTTCAGTCGAAACGTCAGATCGTTTTGTCGATTGGCGCGTTAATTTGACGGACTACTTTCTTCGCGGATCTTCGTCTTTGCAACATATTCAAAATTTGTATGGTTAGAAAGTATTTATTGTTGCGTGTGCGTGCCTTATCTTAAAACTGTTTGAATTTGACACTTTGATATAGCACTTATAAACTTCAATTCGATAAGGTTAACGCGGTACAACCTTGTCTAAATCCCCGTAATGAATTACGTGGACCAAGTCCCCAATATTTAATTATTTCCTTTTTTCCCATCGTCGTATGAACACGCTTGTCATGGGCTTTGTTAATGGGGAAATCTTCCCGTGATGTAACAGAAAGTCGCGACTTTTGATAACGACCATAATAGTCTGTGGGGTTAAGCCACTGTTTGAGATAAAGAAGATAACAGCAATTTACTTACTTAAGCATGTTCGCTGGGATGTCGTGGCTTCTTTGATACCCTCAGTGTGATAAAAGTACGAATTGACGAGGACGAACCATACGATGTTTTGAAGATTTAAGAACGTTAACGAACACAGAATTTGAAACGTATGTAAATTATCAAAACATGTGTGCAATGCATACGAATGCATTCCCTACACCTATCATAATAGTGTTAAACTGCGATCATATTAAAAGAATATTGAGCATATTCTACAATAAGATGTATGTGTTGCGTGCCCTTAAAACAAACTTGAACTAGTTCGATAATTTTGTACGTTTAATTTCCTATGTATCAGTATTTATCCGCCAATAAAAATCGACTTCGAGTTATTTTACAGAGACACTAGACGACCTTGAATTAACACCATAGTTTCGTACTTCGCTTCTAAAATAGTCAATAAACTCGCACTTAAAACAGTATTAGCGTATTTATAGTTCATTCCTTTGAAGACTCACATTCTCGTTTAATCAATGACTCGAAAAGTAACATGGACATCAGAAAGACCGATCACCCCCATTATAGTTTCCAGTCTTACCTCACATTGAGGGATAAACGTCGGATCAACCAGGCTTCAAAGCGCGCCATTACATTCAATAACTCGACGTTATACGTGGTGATTTTCTCCATATAAAAGTACTAGAAACCCATGGTTACCATGGCAACCGAATAAGCATTTTATTAACTTTGCCTATGTCATATAGAAGTTTCCTTCACAGTGCCGTGGAAAGTCGTAATTGAAAAAAAGGATGGCACACCGCGAAGTCTCGTCTTTAGATCTTTCAGTCATTATCGCATTAACGTTTATGTGGGGTTTATTGATTTCTGCATCATTCTCGAACTCCGAGGATCAAGAAGTAAACTTAAACAATTAGCGCTAATTGTCATAGAAACGGTAAAAATAGACATTGAGCTTAGTTTCTATACCATTGTTTTTCATGTAAAACAGTGCAACTTTTGATGTAATACATATTGCACTTGGTACTGCTGCTGCTACTTTTCCTCATCCTATTGCTGTTGCTGCTACTACTGCTACTTCTACTGCTACTGCTATTGCCACTGCCACTGCTACTGCTACTGCTACTGCTACTCATACTACTACTGCTGCTGCTGCTAGCACTCCTACTACAACTACTACAAATAATGCAATAAAATAATCGTATACAATGCAATAATTATATGCCGTTCTATCTTATTAAAACAGTACTTGATGTGTACAAGAATTCTTTGATCAATTCAATTCCTCAAAGGAAATAAGTGTAAATTAATCTCTTGTATAACATGAATAGCAGCAGAGACAGCGATTAAGTTGTTGTTTATCTCCATGCCAACGTAGTAGGCGATTCAGTTCATAGAAAAGCGATTCAAAGAAAAACCTGCTCAAAACTGGTGAACTCAATAGACTACTGATAAATACATTTATTCAAGCATATGATTATATAGTTTTATTTCATCCTGTGAATGAATGGAGAATACTGGTGAATGATAACCCGATCATTAACTTTAGCTCGAATGAAATGATAAGGTTTAATCCTTTCACTTTGGGTAGGTGCCATTTTTTTGGTTCTATTCGTTAATTATTTCTTTAATAATATGTGAATTTCTTCATAGTAATTGTAAATTCGACCTATTAAATAATAATTAAATAAACAGAAAGAAAAAGTCGCTCAAATACTCTATTTAAACAACAGCGATGCAGAAACTCTTTCCCAACGACTGCAGTGAACGTTATTTGTTAGTGATAATGTGACGTAATATTACTTAGTAATATTTATATACAAAGTACACAAAATGTCATGACGCTGTAGCACAATTCTGAAATAAACAGAATATGGCAGGTGGACGGACGGACGGACGGGTGAGAGGGCAGGCAGACAGACCAACTTACGAGATGGCTGGTGGACAGCAACTCAAACAGACATACTTTTTGTTTTACTAATATTCAAATATTCGCCGCCCCAATCTCGAATAAATGTGTTATAATAAAACAACTGTCAAAACTTGTATAATAAGATAACATACTCAATTCTTTCTCACTATGCTATATGCATACAACCGCAGCCGCATTCAAAAAGCCAGTCGTCTCCGGACGTCATGGCAATTATCACGGTTTCCACTGATTTAGCGGAATCGATAACCAATCAATCATTTCCAGTACAGTGAGTTTTAATGATCTTCGACAGGCACATTGCTTTGGTAATGAATTTAAAAATGCGAGGATTGTGCCTAAATGAAAGCCTTTAGGATCGAGATGCCATTGCTGTATATCCCCGTTGTTCTTTTCCGATCATGTTGTTTACAATTTCAACACTTATTATTTATGTACGTAGCTTGCATAACTGTGATACACTTGTAATTCATGTTTATATACGTTACATGAGTTCTGATACTGGCTCGTATGTTATTACCGAGATCACTCGGACGCAGTGTTGTATAGGAATTTGGTTGATAATATGAAAATTACGTAAGATAATTTTGAACGCAGTTTGATAATCCTAACTGGGAATCTCAACCACTTTCCTATATAGGGCATCATTTGCATAGATAAATCTAAGCTGATTTCATGCTGTGTCATTATTATTTTAAAAGTCAAACAGACTACTAGTATCTGACTTCGAATCTTACAAGAAAACTAATTACGAATTATTTTAATGATCGTTTGGCAATAAATGTTTCAAATGCTATTTAAAATGTCACGTTTGAAACAAGTTTGTGCCTTTAATATTTTAATAAATTTAACAACAGGTACACGGGTAATAATGTTGGTATTTTCTTGGTTTTGAGGGCAGAGAAGACAGATTCTACCCGATAACAAGAGGTTTGGGGCTGCTTCTTTCATTACAATCTTAGCCCGTGCCTTTACTGCGCTATTTCCCGCGATAATTGGTCGTTTTTATTCTCAAAAGTAGGTTTTTATTTGGCTATGCTCTTGTTGATAAAATCATTGACGATATTCATAAAAGCCACTTTATTACGCTATCGTTTTACGTTTTACGACTTTGGAAAAAGCAAGGTGTTGATAAATTATTCATGCTTGTCTGACAAAATAGTTTTAATGTGCAATTTCAATTCTCTCGGATAGGTTTCAGGTTATATATCACCGATAGGTTACGGATATGTTATTCATAGTTCATCCTTCTTTGAAGTGTGTTTGGTAGTTAAGAGTTAAATCGGCCGGCTGGCCGAGTTGGTAGAGCGCTGGACTACAAATCTGATAATCGCGGGTTCGATCCACGGCCCGGTCACATAACTTAAGTGGGAAATGGTCGTGAAATCCTTTCTAGGGAGATTCTCACCCTGAGTGTGATTCAAGCAGGCCAGTTTCCAGTTAGTCAACTGCATTTCAAGAGTAAGCAATATGGATTTAAATAGCCTCGCTCTGTGAAAAGGGGGTTTAATGCACGTGCGTAAAGTGTCGTCCCAGATTAACCTGTGCAGTCCGCACAGGCTAATTGGGGACGACACTTTCCGCTTTAACTATATTTTTTGCTAAGAAGAGACTTTCTTTTAGCGAAAAATATCATAAACTGCACAGGGCTAATCTTGGACGACTGTTTACATACATGTATTAAACCCCCGTTTCCCAGAGCGACGCTCATTTATATTTAACTCCACATGGCTAACGCGTGAAATGCAGTTGACGGCCGACATGAGAATAAATTTTTTATGTAAAATAAGGCTTTTGTTCCATCTCCGGCGATGGAGTCTGCATGCGCCGTTATTTACACCGATTTCTTTTTTAGCATGAAAAGTTGATCAATAATTCTTCGTAATGCTACGTTTTGAGCACACAGCTGCCGTGTATTTTTCTGTGTTCTTCAGTTTTGAATCATTGTTCTTGAATTATTAACGAGAGGAAGATGAAATTACGCCCTTCTCTGACGAACAAGAGCTTTAGGTTGGCGATTTGTATGATTAAAGGCTGAACTTGATAACGCGAAATAATGGAACTTGCTCTAGTTCCAGAAAAAATAAATGATTGGCAAGATTTGTTGTTCTGGTGTCTTTACATTCCACCAGATGTGTACAGACTGACTCATTTTGAATGTGCATCGTCATCGTTTTCTTCATCTTTTAATTCTTCTTCATCATTACTAGTATCACCATCATCGTCGTAATCATCATAAGCAGCAGACGAAAAACCTTTCCTACATCTCATTCACTCCCTCCTCATCCTCCTCCGCATCATCGCCATCACAACATAACCATCATCATCATCATCATCATCATCATCATCATCATCATCATCATCATCATCATCATCATCATCGCCGTCGTCATCGTCATCGTCATCGTCGATATTATCATAACTTGATATTATAATCATAATCATTATCAGTGCCGTCAAATGCATTTGAACTGCCTCATTCATTAAAATCACTACCATCTGCCTAACATAATCTTATCATTAACAACACACAGTCATATTCATCGCAAAACATGCATACGCCCCATCCCTCCTCCGCGTTTTCGTCTGTCCATCAACGTCGTTCTTCACTCGTTCCGTCATCAATCAAATTGAGAATTCCTTACCCATGATTTATCTACCGAAAATCTGCAGCGTTGAAATCTAGCAGTATCTTATTCTTGTACACGTGTGCAGTAGTACTTCAGCCATATGTCAGACAAAACCTGCGGATAATCACGAATTTCAATCTTCACGGATTTCTACTCTCGAGCACCTCGAGATGACAAGAGTTGATAGATTGTCAATCATCGGTATGGTTGGCTAGATTTTTGTTAAAGATAACATATCAGTTTTTTTGCCATATTAAATATGCAACGTTTTATGTATGAACGTTTTACATATTCCTTACAACGGAGGTAAACTGAAGAATCGAAAATCCGCTATCTCATCCGAGATTTTGGTATTTAAATGACATGCCAAAACGTTTATAAGAGTCGGGTTATTTACCCCCTTGTTCGTTTTTTTATGTATTGAAATTAAAACGTTAGCCATAGGGTTAAATTAGCATTACGAAATCTCGTAAGGCCGTGGTCTTTGGCAGTGTTTAAAAAGCATGTCACGAGATGATTTATATCCAATCTTAAGCGAAGCTAACCGTCCAAAATATTTACGTTTTAATGTGTGTTAATTCGTTTTTATCCAATCGCGAATCGTGACCATGGTAAAATTAGTTAATTCTGGAAAACGAATCCTTGAAACATCAGAAACAAATGTTGACATTTAAATTTTGCGCAAGCTGGATTAAATCGTCATTTTACTTTAAAATTGCATTTCAACGTATTGGGCATATGCTCACCACACGTATGTATATGTTCTTATTTATTACGGAAAGTACAAACACCGCAAATAACCACAGAACAAACTCTGTCTGGACGATCGTCCGTGCACTATTAAACCTAAGCAAACTTAATAGAAGTTGCGTAACATTTGTTTGATGAAACCGCCATGAAAACAATGTTAAGGGCTAAGATTGAACTTCATCATAGACAGTACGACAATAAAACGGAAACCGGAAGTGGTACGGAAGCCATTATTGAGCCTATTCATTGGTCACGTGGTCCGACTTAAAACAGGTCCTGTGATGAAATATGCAAGCTAACGTCTCCCCTGCTGGTGTTAGGCACGGAATAAAATACCGTCTGCCCAAAGTGAAAATATCGAACGCGTATCTTAAATCATTTTTTGCAAGTTAAAGACCGTATTTTTGACAAAATAGGGATACAACTTAAACCCCAACGTATACGCCATCACCACCTTTAAAAAAATTAAATTAAATATCGTATGATTGAAAAATATATTGCCGTCTGCTGAAAACAAAACACTTGCTAAAGGTTAAGTTGAAATGTCCATCCAGTAATGGTATTTAATTATTTATGTGATTCTGCTATTACGTGTTCGCACTTGTTCTGATATTGTTGTTTTTAATTGCTACTCAGTGCTATAATGGAACGTTGGGATGTGCTTTAAGGAAATTAATATGTATTTACTTTGATGTCACTTCACAGTATCAGACGACACGAATCCTGACTAAATTAACGTGGGGATTACATTCTCGAAAAAGACGTACTGTGCAGTAATGGCCACAGTTTCAATATACCATGATCAATTTGTGCGTGTTTCATACCTCTGTAGACTGGTTTTAGTACCCGACTGCAATTTCATTTCTTTGAACAAAAGTAGTTCATGCTATTTTTGCTAGTTTCCGAATCGGACCTGTACATCACATACACTACGGAAGTTTTTTTTTCTTGTTTGATTGCACGAATAGTTCTGTTCAAACTTAAGTCGAAAGTACAAACATAAGTTATTCGCGAAAACGGCAAGGTGTATATTTTGTCTCCAGGAAAAGTGGTTATTAGTTTTATTGTAATTTACTAAATTGCTGTGAATGCAATACAATAAACATGCTGAATGTCAAGTTTATTTTAGTTTTAATTATTTTAAAATAGTTGAATTAGCTGATTGTGTGATTAAATTTGGGTTAAGTATAATGTAATAAGATCTTTATGCTAGGGTTTAACGAAATAATGTAATTTACCATATGAAATAATAATATATTATTCAGACGCAACAAAATATGGTTAATTATGGCCGGTCAAGCAGTCGCTAGTTAACAGACCATCGCATTGCAATTCATTTACGAAGTCACTTACCACTAGGGGTGTCAACCATTTTGGCAGTGAATTATTCCGCTTTGATGTGCGAACAGGTTGATTTATTGCGTAGTCATCAATTAAAAAAGTGTCTCCAAACGTGGTGTACAGCTCTGTAGCGTGTTAAGGCTACTCTACCCCAATTTTAATCAACGTTTAGCCTTTCCAGGTGGTCGTACAGAAAGACGAAAATTTCACAAGTTGGTGAAAGATATTTTAGCGGAAGAAAATGCTTGGCACGTTACACCACGGTGATGGTGGGGGAATTTACCATCGTGTTGTTTTATAAAAGGTGCGTCCTCTCCGACCACCTAAGTTACGAAACTGGTTGTGACGATTTATAACATTACGCACGCCTGTCAGAACGTGTAATCTTTACCATAAATTATACGTTATTGTGTTTCATGTTAAAGTAATTTTATTGCGAAGACAATTAAAAATAAGTATTATTTAACAAACGGTAATATAAACAATTTGTAAACGCTCCCACTTGTCGAGCAGTCACATAGAAATGTGCATTTGTTTGGGTTTTTAGGTAATATGTTATAACTTATAACATTATGATGCATTTAACATTTTAACTTTTTTAACCATTTTTAAATAGCTACTTTAAAACAGTTGCGAAATTTACATAAATTAATTCAGGGAATCTATAAGGGAGAGATGCATTCATCATGGGGATTTTGCAACATGGATTTTTCGCTAGAGTATAATTATTCAACGATACATTAAAAATTGCTGTCGCAATTCGAACAAACATAAACTAAACACGTGAGGTCCATCAACAAGATGTCGCCATTAATAAACGCTGCAGTAGACGACAAATTCGCCTTTTGGCGCGATTCGGTGTGAGGCGGGTCTCGTCCTGAGGGCAGGCGATAAATTAGTCCAACAAGATTATTAATTACCTTTTTACAGCCATACCTGTTGAATGCAGCCACTTCAGCGCACCATGTCAGGTCGGTTAGAAGCGTCTAAACGAGGCCGATGATGAGAACGCTTGACGTTAACACCTTTAGTGTCGTAAAATGAATTGTGTTCAGATTTAACGACATCAACATTGCTTCTTGTTAAGATAACTTTTATGACAGTATCATCAACTTAGGGGCTTCATTTGACACGCCGCATTGACACATGCGTCCTTTCCAATATTGTTTATTACTTTTTTTGCATTTATTCATGATAACAGAATAATGAACTTAAATGACAGGTGTTCATACTTCGGTATGATAATTTATACTTACCATATATATCGGGAAACCTATTATAGCGCCCTCAGTTTCATAAATCAATATAAGGACATATTTATTTTCGAATTCATATTCATTGCTTGGATAATAATTCAAGCTCATCAATCATCATTATCCATTTGCAAGCCCAATGTCAATTAAAGCGGAACTTTATTTTATCTAATGAGAATGATGTCGATGGAAGTTGAAGAAAAAATGGGGAAAAAGAATAAATACAATTTGTACTTCAATTGAATTATTACTGCACATAAAAAGCCCCTTACTGAATCTCGCGTAGGACCATTTTTGTCCACAATTGCGCTTAATATAATTAACGAAAATGCATTCCATGTAGCTTCGATCAAACGCGCCACCTAGAATCAACGGAGGTGTCGACCTAAGCTAATTTGTCACTCAAGCCGAGGAATTTTGCCGTCTAAAATTGCATTGCAGACTTATTTAAGATTTACGTTACGTAAATTATCTTTGCAAATCGTATTAAACCGCTGTTATTAATCGGATACGTTTGAACCTTGCGAGATTGTTGACATTAATTTCCAGGGAAAAGCCATACGGCAAGTTTGGGGGATTGATTTGAGATTCCATCTTTTTCAACTATTAGATCCGATTTTCTCTTGGTGAAATCGGGTTTTACGAGATTCGTTCTCGCTGGTTGGTCTATTTATCTATTTTAATTAAAAGCATCTCTAACCACGCGAGAAAAGACGCAAGCTCATTTTTACGACTGTCTGACGAATTAAGTATTGAACAGTTGGGGTCACATGTGTCTTATGTGTTTTCTTATATACAAATAATCTAGAAGATTAAAGGTTCAAACGTATTCGATTAATAACAGTGGTTTCATTCGATTTGCAAAGATAATTTACGAAACGTAAATCTTAAATAAGTCTGCAATGCAATTTAAGGCGGCAAACTTTCTCGGCTTTTCTAGAAGTCGATTTTCTGCCAAACCTTTGGCTCTCCTGTTTAATTGTTATAACATTTAATAATGCGTTTCTTACTTTATCATTTTCCCATACTGCTCAGTCATATCCCTAAAAGGAACGCGAAGCTATCAAAGTCAAATCACAACCATACAAATACTATTTTCACCAGCGATCATCAAAAGAAAGTAAAACTCAATATCTCTAGTCTATCGAAAGATATGGTATTCCCAAAGCAATAGTTTCGGTGTGAATGCTCCCTGCGACTGTCTTATAACGACATATCACTAGCTGTAGATGTTCGTTCCTCGTTCCTGCGGCATAATCCACGGCTTTATTGATCCACAACGCGCGTTTGACGCCTTGGCTTCCGAGTAGGTCTTAATTGACCGGGGAGACCTTCGGACATGACAGGAATGCGACAGGGCTTCTTCTGGAGTTTATTTTCATCGGGGAAATGTTCTGCGGTGAACAAAGGTCGCCACTGTTTGCTGAATGCGGGGATATATTTTATTGTCCCCGAGTTGGAAATAATATGGCATGTTTCTTTGTCAGCGGTTTTGTTTTTTGTGTGCTCCGCTTTTTATTGATATTTGTGTTGTTGTTTCCTGATTTCCAGACATGTAGAAGTCACACTGGAATAGTTTCATCGGTCATACCGTATTTTTATTATATAGATTTAATTCTACGCGTTCGAGAAAAAAATAATGTGATTATTATACCTAATTGAGAACAATTGTCTGTGTACCAAAAGTACACTTTATGGAGACTTAAGCAGTGATTTAAGCACATATCAAGGCAATATTTTTGCTTTATTATTTTACGTGATTTATTTCAATGCATTTATTAATAATTTTTAAAAAGTGTCACCTATTGTACACATGCAGATAACCGTAATGAAAGAGATAAGAGGAGAATTTATTATTTTCGGCCTCGCTACGTTTGTTTGACATGTGCACATCGCAGTAATCCGGCTCTATTTACCGAAAGATCAGCCTATCATCCTCTTAATTCCATGTATTGCCTGTTAACTAATAAAACTAATACGAAATGTCCTCCAAACCATGTTTCCCGAGCTATACACTATCGGAACTACATTATACCGGAAGATAAATGTATTTATGCGCGCTGATATCTAGCCGTGTTTTAGACACTTCGCACTCTTCGAGTGGCCCGCTAATCGGCGCTACTTCTGAATGCATTAACGCTGAAGAGGTACCCCGGAATCACCGGTTGTCAAATGAACATGCCTTCCGGGGACTCGGCAAGCAACGGGATATACCGGTAGATCTGTTAAGAATAAGACAGTATATTATGTATCATCTGAACCCAAATTCACTCAAATTCTTAGTATAATAATGCACGAAATATACACCGCATGGTTCGAAGATAGTCATGCGCTTGTATACATACAACGTCCGTATCGTGTAAACAAGAAAAAGGCTATTAATCCGTGGGCGCATGCATACTGGTATATGGATTACCCTTAAGTGACCGGGCACTATGCATTTGCGCATGTGATTAGCATCGATGATGGTCAAACGTGTCATTCTTTGACAGCTTTATCCGCTTATAAAATGACAGGAGAAGCATTAAATGCAAATACTGAATATCATTACGCACTGCACAGGAAGCAAATATAGTAACACTTCATATACCGGATGTGTTCGTGGCATTAGTGGATAGAAAGCAAATGTAGGAGACAGCTTTGCTTAACTGCTAAAATTGCAAACGTCCTGCTATAAGACGCGTTCTTGCCCATGATAATTACAACTTTGCGAAAACTTAGCGAATCAATCGTTTAATGCTAAACGATCTGCTTCAAAAATAGGTTAGCACATGCTAGTTATCTGCTTATTTATTATTTTTTATAAATTGTTTACTTCCGTGATGCGCGTATTACAAAAAATAATGCCTAGAGTGAATGCGCTATGTATCTCACTTTGATTTATTATTTATTTAAGCTTTTGCTCAGTGAAAAAATACTCTTACACTACAGGGAAGTTTCAATAAATCAAAAGAAAGCAGACACAAAAGAGATGTATAGTAAAAAGCTATTACTAGGAAGATTTTTAAGTAAAAACACACTGGCATGAACTGACTGTTTTATTATTGGCGTCATCCATTTTAATGGAAATGTTTATCCACATATGCTGTATAGTATTTTTTCTCTGCAAATCGTCAAAACGTTAACAGAATTTTAAGTCCATATATTCTACCTATATTCTACGTCGCAATTGTTGAAGTTACTTGAAAATGAAACCGACACATTTTCTTTAAAGACGTATGGATTATTTCACAAGGTCTAAATCAATTGTTCACAAATGAAAGAATACAATAACTCAAATATGTGTATCCGTTATTATTATATCATTATTACATAGGAGGTACAACCACATGTAAACTAAGAAACCAGATAACGTGTTACAATTTGTGACAGACAATGGTTACAATATACGATATGAACGCAATGATTGATATTCACGGCGGACGGAGAGAGTGAGGAAATCAAAACACAAGAGACCGAATGATTGATGACGGTATTGCATGCGACACGGCATAAGCATCAAGGGCATGTTAGGAATTAATAACCGTCTCCATACAGAACATACCTTTCAAGTGTGTTGACTAGAGACTGGCGACTCATGGGTATTCTGTGTTTCTGTTATATTTGTCTCTTAAGTGTGAATTAATTTGGACTGCAATTTAAATAATTCGTTGTATGATTTTTTCCTTTAAAAGCCAAAATGACGTGTAAGCCTTTTCTGCCATAACAAACATATAACTGATGGAGATTGCCACAGTGTACTCTTGATTGTCTATAAAAGAATATTGTATAAGTACCTAAAGGGAAGTGTGCAATGTATGTGTTCTTAATGTTCTCAACATTACCAGAAGAACGTACAATCTCTAAGATCCAGTCAAGAAACAGACGGATAATTACATATTTATTTGATGTATGACATAAATACAACAGTACAACCATAATGATATTCTACTTATCGCATTTAAGGATATATTAATAGTGAGTAGTTTTGAAATATAGAAAATCCCTGTAACCAGTCTACGCAAAATATCTTAATAAACACGTGGTGTTATGTGCAGATGAAAAGTAAACAAACCAGGCCCGCTTGATCTTCGTGTCAGATAAATACTAATTACCCGCTCAATTAAAATTAAATTTTCTTTCTCCGTCGATTAGTGTTTTGTACGAAATATGTCTGTTTGCAAATGCATGTGAATGAGCGTGGTTACTTCATTTATCCAACAACACGATCACGTATTTAAGTAATTTCCTAAACAAATGTGTTCTAGGCATTTTTTAGTCTTGAGCTCAGTACCAAAAAGTAAAGAACCTCAATTACGGTATTTATTTGCCCAATAACAATGCGACAAGCTGCCACTGACACATTTCAACGCTACGTTTGCCGTCGTCTGTCTGTCTCTGATGGTGTTAGCGCAGTCTGTTGCTCGGCCACATTGACCCGTCGCCCGCAGACTCTTGTCCTATTTGTACGAATGCCAAAACTTATCGGTCGAGTTATACAAATAATAAACACAATTTCTTAATTAATGTATAAATTAACATTTTATGTGTATTAACTTTATTTGGAATAACTTGCAATATTGGAATTACTATAAAAATTGAATAATAATTATATTTGTGAGGCGTTCTGGGAAAACTGAACTTAATGCATGTGCGTAAAATGTCGCCCCAGATTAGCCTGTGCAGTCGTACACTCTAATCAGGGACGATACTTTTCGCTCTCATGGTATTTTTCGTTTATGGAAAGTCTCCTCTTAACGAAAATCCAGTGTAGGCGGAAAATGTCGTCCCTGATTAGCCTGTGCGAACTGCAAAGTGTAATCTTGGACGACACTTCACGCACATGCATTAAGCCCCGTTTTCCCGAAGCGCGGCTCATTTGTATATGTGAGTATTCAACATCCAGGCACATCATCATCGTCAGTTTTTCAAACTTCATTTCCATATGCATGTGAATTATGCAACTATTGTAAATATCAACTTGAAGACATAAAAGACATTCCGATGCGTAATTTGTTAAGATTTATTTATTATTTAACGCTATCACCAACATAATACCGAGCGAGTCGATATTTCAAGCCTATAGATTAGAGAATAATCGTAGAATTGCGCTGTTTTATGCGCAGTAATTTCATTTGCAGATTCTGTTAACGAGAATATAGCGTGCATACAGCCCATATTCTGAGCACCTTTGCAAAAAAGACCAATCTATTTCCACCGACAAATGCAATAAATGTGCATGTTCGATATCATCGAGATCGTTTGCGGTTTTGATCTCAAGGCTTTGTTATCTCCCATTTTGATTGCATTTTCCTTCTGATTTTCCTTTGCGGTTGTTTTTGAGATGTTGGATGCAATTCAGTCTGTCCAGACGTTTAACACATTTCCCAAATGGTGTTATCCATATTAGTTTAAGTGCGTCCGTTCGTTCGTCTGTCAGTCCGAGACTGCGTGAACGCTTAGTGTATCATAGGAACCAATGACTCGAATAGCTTATATAAAATCGATTCTCTGTAAGTAAATAGTATATCGAAGCTCCATGCGATATAACACTTGTTTATCTGTGCTCCGAACACCTTCTTAGCTTGCGCCTTCCACGAATGCCAACGTCTGGATCAGTTACGAAAACGCATTTCGAGAAATGTGTGCTATTTCCAAAACAATAACGTTATTTTCCATATACCGTTTCCCTGTCGCGACTCGGAACGCAAATGCAATTCAGAGCAATTAGGTTTGCTGAATGATACTGTTTATTGTTTTTACGGGTGTTCAGGGGCGCTTTCCGTTTCACAAAAGACTTAAGTGAGCTTTTAAAACCGATCTTATTCAGTAAGCAAATTTTGATAAAACAGTATATACCCAATTTTAAATAAAGTGTTAAATACGTTAGGTGTACTATACATGTAGAAACAATATTTTCAATTTCATATAGTCGAAACAAAGAAACGTTTCATAACGTTATTTTTCCAAAATGCCATATGACTATTATAATTGACTATAATAATATGAGATTATAAACCACCGCGTTTATGTATTTCTTCACTCGTTTACCGCTAAACACGACAAATGCAGACCATAAACGACTATTAGTGACGTTTTCGTGAAAAATTAGTAAATACATTATTGCTCTTGCACTTTTCTGGGAGTATTATCCTCAGAACCATGTGACATTATTGACATTTATTTTCGAAAAAAAAATTGCCGTTCCTAATGGGTCTTTATGATGGGAATACCACGAGTAAATCCTGCCCTGATTGTTTCATTGAAATAACGATTATTGACGCCATTGCTTGATATCACCACACGACAAGATTGTTGATGGTGGTCCTTAGTTTAGTGTTGTGTAACCTATCGCGTTCGGTTAGATTAAAAAATAACAGCAATGCCAAGAAATCGATTTGCAGTGCATACTAAACATGTTTAGCGTGCACAATTGAAATGCATCATTCTCTTATGCATCATTATGGGGATCTTGCAATTGTAATTACTTTTTTTTCACGTGCCTTGTACTTCAGATGTAAGCTTTGATTCCTCGTCCTGGCTGTAGCGCTATTCAAAGCAGACGACACTTTGTGATCACGTGTCCAATTTCTGCAGGCGATGCAGCTGTGCTCGGGTAGCATGCCTGTTTTACCCATAATTAACTGCTTTCGATTTTTTGCTAAACGAAGTTAAAAGAGCAAAGAGGCGGAAGTCTTTTAATCGACTGGCAGAAAAGTGAAGATGTTTTTAGCGATTGTTTGGAACAGGGACACCGTGTGCATTTGATGTGTGCCAGACCCCGCTGTGCCGCCCCGCATCTCAATGCGATTTCCGGCGGAACCCCGACTGCGCATGCTCAATCTCCTGCCGGAATTAGTTTAGCAGACGAACAGTAATTACGCGTAAGATTCCGATGATTAGGATTTCAAACATTTTTAAGAACTTATAAATACTTTCTACGTTGTTACGCAAACGTAAGTTCTAAACAATTTCTCAGTTCATTTTCTATGATGTTCCATTCGTGACCGTAGGAGTCCTTTTGACGTATTCGGAATGCATCGCTGAAAATTGTTGGACTTTATTTGAGGCTATGCAAGCGTGAAAATCATTTAAAAGTATTTCACGCGGGAAGTGCACGCATATCGATTTAATTAAAAATGCGGGTTGATTTGCCCCGTAACAGGGAATGATAAATGGTCTCCTTATTATAGTTTTAATTATGTATATTTTTATAATACATTTACAAACGCATCACTGTTTACTATTGGCTGTTGTTTTTACTGTAAGTGTTGCTGGAAATTTGAAAGCGATGATGGCCATTAACACGAGGAATTAATCAAATCAAATGCGCATTCTAAAATATAGTATGACAACGGCCATTTAAGCGACAGTAAGGTAATGGATTACAACTCTAGTTAAATCAGTTCAAATCAGTTTTGTTTAAAGCAACCGCATACGACGTAACATCTGTGCAAATCTCCCGTGCAGTACAGATCTCGCGAAAATCTGCTTTCAAGGTCTGCCGTTGGGAAATAAAAATGGTGGGACAAATTTCAACTTTTACAGATGCCTCGAAATTGAAATCTTGTAAAAAGCTTGAGGCCCTTTAGACGATGGAG
Organism: Dreissena rostriformis; assembly: GCA_007657795.1. NCBI lineage: Eukaryota > Metazoa > Mollusca > Bivalvia > Myida > Dreissenidae > Dreissena > Dreissena rostriformis. Next base: position 361,144 of record VMBQ01000455.1, read on the forward strand.
TCATAAATCACGGTTTTATTTATTTATTCGTTGAATTGCACGGGTTGTTAATGCATCCAATCAAGTTTGTATCGTCATTCTTTTTCTACATCCGATGACTTTAAAGAACATATCGGATATTAAAAGAAGATGTTCATTAAACTTTGGCGCCGAGTAAAGCTTACGTTAGGTTCGTTAGAAGATAATCAAATTACCCCAGCAGTGTTAAGTGTATGCATGTATAAACCTGTTTACTTGTTCTATGAATTGTACCAACATACAAAAAGTTAAGCGCGTTTGTATAAATACTCACTTGAGTCTATTTTTTAAGTAGAACCAGTCCTCAGTGTATACACACACTAAATCCATTATCAGGGAATTCAGCATAGAGACCGTTTCGTGGGTAGAACCAGTACCGAGTGTCATTTAAAGGCTACAGTATACAGCTCGCAGTCGCACTTTTATATGGGGGCATGCTGACATTGTGCACAAATCGACTACATGTTATTGAATCCGTGAATCCGTTATATTGTTTAATAAACTTGATTTAAGCGTGGAAATTACTTCAGTGTTTACTATCAACGTGGTTTAAACCGAACGACACTCAATTAAGTGAAAACACGTTTGAGCATACTGTTCGCCATAATTAGCATTATATAATATAACAAATGTGTTATGCATAATTAATGTCTCATTTTAATTGTTGTTACCTTGCAATGCAGAACTTTCACACGAACGTGTGTGGGAAATGTATCTTCCATGGGATAGTAAGTAATACCTCTACGAACTAGACAGATTATATAATGAGTTAATTACAAAGCCTGTAATTCGATTACGTCTAAGATATTTACATGGGGTAACACAATTTAGTATGTGATTACCTAGTTCGCAGTTTGTATGTTTATCGTGTGTTATATCTAAATAACGACGTGTTTGAGACACTTTACTGCCATCTTTTATTTTGGATGTAAATTTCTTAATAAGCGTCTTGTAATAAAAACCAAGTATTTTTATAACTTTAACAAAATGGCCGCTCGGTAAACCGCACTGTGTGGCAATTTTCAAGATTAACATTTGTTAATAGGGTTTTATTGATTTAAAGGGACTGTCCACTAGATAAAGCGTCGCGCGACGCGAAACGATATTTTGGGAACCTACGAGGATTGCTTATATAGCTAAAAAATACATCCTTATAAACATGAGCGTCCGTGGTCGAGTGGTCTAAACAGGTAGCTTTTTACTCTAGGACTCCAGGAACCCGGGGGTCAGTGGTTCGAGCCCTGTTGAGGGTTACTTTTTTTTCCTTTTTTTAAATTGTATTCTTGTTTTTTACTGGAGATTTTTAGTTCAAATGTTTAAATTTATCAATATAAAGCATTTAAAGCATTTAATGACAAGCTTCAATACATGCCAAAATCTAGTGGACAGTCCCTTTAATAGATGAAATAGGTAGGTGAATTTACTGAAACTCTCCGAAAACTTTGTTTAAAGCCTTAAATGAACGGCATTCTATTTTCGAGGTATGCAATTATTGGCAATTAGGCCCTGGAGATAAATCTCTGGCTAGGCTATGACAGGTTAAATACCGGGTGAACAAATGCTTTCTATCAAACTTTGGCAGGATGTGAATTAAATTTCACAAGAGTTTTAATTTGCAGCCATCGACCAGTTCACTTTATTTGACTAAATATGTCACTCTTGTCTTTAAATATATACACTCTATTTTAAATTTACTGAATGTCTCTAAACATTAATTATTGCACAGAGTGTATGTAGGTTTTTTAGCGCGCACACACCACTATTATGGTCGGCGCATGGCTACTAAATAGATGTGTTTAGGATTTATTTTACGTGGTGAAGAACCATTTTTGCAATTTAAATCAGAGATTCTCCAATCAGATGAACGCGAAGAAAATTCTGATTTAATCGTTAATCTACAATGGAAGTTGGAACATTTGGCGCTGACTTTAATCTTATTTGCAGAAACACTCTTCAGTATCAGCTATTAATCTTCGAGAAACATTTTATACTGCAGTGTAACCTCCTAGATTTAGAACTACAATCAAGCAGGTCAGCGGGTATTTTTTTTGGGAACTGAACCGATTACGTTGCAACGATCTAACATGTTTTAGTAACTCAGCGACTTTTAAAGTGTATGCCAAGAAAAAGGTTGTAAAACAGAGAGATGCTTAAAATGTTATAACCAACATAAAGATATTTACTTGGGTTACGTATATCATATCTGGGAAAATTCGATAATTAACTTCAAAACATACATGAAATGCTTTTGTTAAACATTTATTTACGACCTTCACAAAGAAATATGATAAGTATGTTGCTACCAAATCCCCAAACCCCATTTTCATTTTATGCAAAAATAAATAAATACAAAAATACGCGTTAAGTAGGTTAACATTTTCTTTTTAACTTTAATGACATCCTGTCCAACCAGCTAAATGAATATCATCAAATGTTTGTGTCGATGCCGTATTAACAATAACGAGAACCAAAACAAGTTAAGAGTTTACATTTAAGAGTTGGTTGTAATGATCCTTTTAGAGGACTTTGAAAACCGTCGTCAACAAGCAGGGTAGCTTAACAGTTGGCCAGCACTCAAGCAGTTAATTGGTTAACTTGGAAACAAAACAAATATAGTTCCAAGACATTGGGAAAGCAACTGCAAAATATGCAGACACTGCATTCGTGATCAACCCCTTTGTTTCTGCACCATAAAGAGAACATAAAAGATTTATTGGTCTTTGAATTCTAGGCCCCGCATCGGTCCCCGCTAAACCGTTCGTCTTTGTCCCTCGATACTTCTGCAGTCGTATCGTCTTTCGGGTCGTGCGGCAAATTACAAATTAATTAATTAATTTTAAGAACAGTCGGTGACACTTGAGACTAATTAGCAATGTAAACACTAACAGTGCCCTGTCCCAAATTAGCGTGCGCGATTCTGCAAAGAGAGCAATTCCTTACAAGCATCGTTCACAAAACGTTGACACTACTTTTATGGCGTATCCGGTCAGCGACAGATGGTGTATTTGTGCACATTGATTGGGTGGTATTTTAAGTAGACAGATTAATGCGCTGCCCTGGTTATTTGTCCTGCATGGTGGGTCAATGGACCGGACATAAAGTAATTGAAGAATAATTAAACACATTGAACAACGGAAACAGTATAATTAATGGTCAGTCATCTGGAATACCTGGTCGTTAATGTCCGGTTTAATATGTTGATCTTTATGGGTCCTCACGACTTTGTGGTCGAAATTCCAATGGTATTTTAATGAACCAATCACAATTGGGAAAAATTGGCTCGTTCATGATTCATTACATTTTGTTATTCGAAGGAATGTTTACGTTTGTTACAAGAAAAGGTAGCTTTTGTTTATAGACTTCACAAATATGTCATTTAAAGTTTTAAAAAACAACATCGTTTGCATATAATAATTATGATATATTGGTATTTATAATTTCGGAGTTTTTAATAATACAATTTGATAACAATAATTATGATTAATTGGAATTTATAACAATTTAAGATACCAATTAATATGTGCATTCTATCATCAATTTTGGAAACGTACACGTATAACCAGACAAAGAACAATTACTAGTAGTAGAAATAATACTGACTAGATCACAGCTAACACCCAATGTGATAAAGAAATTATTTAGGTTTTGACAAACTAGTTTCGAATTGTCATTTTTGCTTGAAAGCCAAGACACATAAATGCAAGAAGACGTCGAAAACGTCACATATGATTAAGCGAGACGTCAATCAAATTTCAGAAAACTGAATTAACGTTTATGTGCACATGTCAATCATTGAGTGTGATGTGACCTACCCTAGGTGTGATCGAACGCTTAATCATTATCTTACCTGTCATAACGTCATGTTTGTTATCATTCTTGTGTAATGATTACTGACTTTTCGTTCATTTTCGCAACTTGCGGCTCATTTGTTTCACGAGGTTAGTCCCGCTCTGAGCTGTGGCTTAATTAATCACTTGAAAGAAACGGTTTGTTTAAACATGTTAATGCAATGCTGCTAAATGGAGATAAAAATCCAACGTCTTTCGTTTATTTGCTGTTTGATAAATTACAATTTAATAGGAATGTCAACTACTAGTTATTAAGATGTCACAACAATGGGATACTATTTAACTGTAAATATTGTTCGAAATAGACGATCACATACATCTTTAAAACAATATTATTGCTTTCACCACTATTTTTCCCAAATAAGATATTAAGTTTCCGTAGTAAATGTCTTAGTTTAAACTATTATTTTGTCTTTCCAAGCACGTGCTATTATCTGTCAAAGATCCGAAATTCTAAATAAAAGTTTTGAATTTTACGTAAACTCGTTTGGTACACAATTTAAAGAGTGGAACTATTCTGTACACGGACGTTTAAAAGTACATTTATCTTCTCTTCTCCTTTATCCTGTCAAACAATCGTGAAGGTCATAACTTTACAATCCTAAACCCTGAACGCCCTGTTCCTCTAGCTAGGTCCGCATTCCAAAATGAACAAGTAATTACAAAGATGGCGTTTCGACAGTAGAAGTCTTTATTGACGCAGAGTGGCCACTTCACTTGCCGCTTTGAAATGTTTATACTGAAATATCCTCCTACAAGGTTGACAAAATGAAGATCAATGTTTGAGAACGATGGCGTTTGGCGTCCTTGTAGAGGGTATCGTTTGAATGAAAATGTTTGCTATCAACTAAACAAATGATATCACTGTCGACACGGTTTGAAAAAAATCTACTTTAAATAACACTGGACAGAAGTCGCTTTGTATTTTGTGATAACCCTTGTCTAGAGTTTGTTTTTTTGCTTCAGTCTGCTTGGCTAAATTAATAACACTTATGGACCGCTTTGTAAGATAAATGCTTGTCTCGCGTTCTTATATCGTTTGATGCTTACCTATATGTTAGTATTACATTCAAATTTAGTACTTATAACGGCTTCATATGTCGCACTTTAATTTGGTAATAGGTAAATATACTGCATAATATAATGCATGCGTAAATCATATACATATATGCATATTTAATAACGACATTATTAATGCATATAAGGGCAAACAAAGAACGGATTCTAAAACACTACCGTTAATTATTTGTTATAATTTGTTAATCATGTAGTTTCTCACTAAGACTTCCTAATCGTATTTTCAAGGAACAATAAACAGAGGGATCACATCCGCAAGTTGAACGTTTCTAGTTGAAATTGTCAAAATTGTGCAACTATTATACGACCTTGGTTTATTACAATAAAACATCTTTCCCTGAGTCAAACACCAAGTACTAATAGGTTAGATGTTGTTTAAAAAAATGAATTTTAATATTGTGGTTTCTGTGGTATTCTTACGCAACCTAAATTAGCCCCACGGCGTGAGCGGTTATTATCACGCCAGACCGAATTAGGAGGACTACGTTTAAAGCGTGACATTAAGCACTTATGGCTTCGGAATAGGATTAACGCGAGAGACAGTGGCGGAAGTTATTCTGCCATGGTCCACCCTTCACGGACTTATTTTGGCGAAAAATTGACTGTTTAATAAGGAGACTGTCTTCTTTACAATTGCCGGTATAAGAGGCTAAGAATTAAGTAAGTCAGGCGTTCATAACGAAGGTGTTTGTGAAAGCCACTCGGCTTAATGATAGCACGGATTAACTAATATTACGCAATGGCATTAAAGGTCATGACCTTGTTTATATCATTGATAATGCGGTCAGTGACGTTGGTGGTGAATAAGGTGCTGATGATGATGTTGGTGATTGTGATAAGGTTGATGATGATGATGATGATGAATATAACTATTATAATGATGATGACGCTTTTAATAATCCTGCGGGTGAAGTTGTAATGTTGTCATTGTTGATGGTGATTAATACGATGATGAATACAACGACGACGATGACGGCGACTTCGACGACGATGATGATGATGATGCTGGTGATGCTGCTGATGATGATGATTATGTTGTTGTTGTTGATGTTGATGATGGCGGTGGTAACATCGTTATGTTATAGTACTTGTTGTTGCTAGCGTTGGTGATGGGGTCGGGCGTGGTGCTGACAGCGGTAGGGGGAGGAGGAACTTGGAGGAGGTACTTAGTGGAGCTATGTATTCTATCGAACGATGCAATTTAGCCTGTGCAGATTTAGTCGCTGCAGTTTGCCGCTGCTACTAGCAAGTGATGGGGATAGTTTTTTTTCTAATAAAATCTTGTCTGAAACCATCTCTCTGTAGTAGATCTTACGTCTGCTCCATATCGAAAGTTGTAATAACATAATTTGGTATTTGGCAAACCGCGAAGGGAAAAAGTGGTAATTGTTTTTAATACGAAAAAAACTCAAATTTATTTATTCCAGCGCATTTGGTGGGGATTACCCTTAAGAATTTAAATGTCCATTAGTCAAGACGCATTATGAGTGAAAGAAATCACACCTTATGAGCATTGTAGCGTGAAAAATATCCTGCATGCAACAGCATTTGTGATCAAAACATTCTCACCCCTGATGCGATGGCCTTTCGTTCCGTTTCGGTGATGCTCGGTACATTCCGTTAACACTCGACATTAGAGTGAATCTTTATTTATTGGTCGACACTTTCTTGGAGTGTATAACCTGAGTTCAATATAAGGTAGCCTTTTATTTTCTAAACGGTTTTAAGATGAAACAGTAGCATGTCTTGGTTTCTAACTGAAGATCGCCACCGTGCATTTATCAAGGGCGACACTTTATTTGCTGTGCAATTAACATCCCGTAAACTTGCAAAACACATATAGCCTGGGCTCCGGCGGTGTTTGCTCAGGTGATTAGCCAATTTCCTCGTGCATTTCGTGACAGGCAGACCAGATAATAGGGATGTTCTACAAGCGCTGTCTGAGCGGGCATCATTGATCACGTTGGAGAGAAAGTTATCTTAAAAACAGTTTGAACTATACCACGTAGATGTTTATGAACATTTTTGGTTTATAGATTTAAGCTCATTTATTACCGATACGAAGACATAATCCATTAGCGCATCCATGTTTATTTCGATATAAGGTTTTAACAGTTCTACGATCTGTCACAGTAGCTCAAATATAAGTGCAAAAGGTTCATGTATACGGATAAGCACTTCGAATTCTCAATGGTGATTGATTCGAATGAACAGTGTTCGAAATAGAGGTGTATAACTGTAAATGTACAAATTGCTCACGGATAAACATGTGTCAATGATAAATAACAAATTGTGTGTCTACGTAAAATGTGCATGTCCATCGTCACGCAAACGTAAATCGAATGACCGCTAAATCTACTAGTAACGCAACATCGTATTCTCACGAACAACCGCGTATTAATATCCCAGCCCAACGCAACGGACTATCTTTATCCGCTAACAGACTCCACTTCAGTGTTATCTTGTCAAAATATTCACAAGTTTATATATCCCAGTCTTCTAAGAGGAAGCTGTTATTGTTTTCCAAGTATTTATTCCGGACAAGTATCGTTAAGTACCCCAATTACAACGATAATTGAGATTTCCATCTGACACGGCGTAGATAAAAATTTCCTCAGTCATTCAACTTTTGATTAGAATTTCTTAATTTAGCTCACATTTACTCTTCGTTTAAGTACCACCGTTTCTGTTTTAATTTAAACCTGAGTTTGATGACCCTTTTTCAATGGGAAAGCAGTGTAATTATCCTTGGTGGCGAACTATTTTGCATACCGGGTAAATGCGTGTGTGGCGGTGAGCTAGATAATTTATTCATCGGGTAATTGTTCCAGTCTTCAAAGTCTCATATCATTAGCACACAGTCCCGTTTGTTACATTTTGTCAATATGTATGAAACAATTCTGGCAGTGAAAGTAGCTGCTGTTTTTCCTTTTTTTTTTTTTAATGTGATTATTTTACTCTTCATTGAGTTAGTTGACACATTACTACAATGATAGGGTACTGTTTCTGTTTGTTGGTGAAGCTGGTGGTATAAGTGCTGGGGATACCACTATTTCTTGCGGAAGAGACGCTTATAATTCTGCTAATGATGTCGTGTTGGTGCGATGAATGGATGCTAGGCAACACATACACACTTTCATTATTTACAATAATATTTAACTGCATTTACGGCCACAATATTTATAACTTTCCAGTTCTTTAACAAGTTCTTTAGTGCATATACATTTATTAAATATTGTACTCATAAAAATCGCAAAGAAGCACGTGCCACATGCTGTCGACGACTAAAGTCGTGATTTGAAAAAGATGATTGCGACGAAAAGAATAACAGAGTTTTTATAAACCGTGATTATGGTCGAATGTAGAGGATATGAATCAATTCCGTGTAATTAATCGTTTTCAGTATATTGGGAAAACAAATCATTTGAACATAGACGCAATAATTCATACCTGTGAAATCGCAAATTAAGTAAACCGTTCACTAGAGATGAAAACTCAATATTGGAATGTGTCCCGAGAGGACATTTTGTAAGATTTGTTATTTCTGGTGAAGTGAACGGTCCTGGTCGAGGCGGTTACATAACACTTAATTTGGCATCCAGACATCCTACTCGAATTGAAAACACTACTTCTGTTATAAAGGGATCTGCCACATTTTCGTAATTTATTTATACTACATGTACTTAAATATGATGTGTTTTTACAAATAATGCATTGTTTGTGTTTGAATTGTACACGTAACATGTGCACATTTAACGCTTAATCATGTTAAAAATAAAATAAAAAATGCAGACGTTGTTAAATGAAACATCAGGGAGCCACTGCTTATAAAACGCTATTTGGAGATTTAAACAGAACGTCAAATTTACAATGGATTAAAGGGAAAGATACAAGACTATTATAGCAGTTGCATTGTAAACCAACTTATCACTCGGCGTTTCTGACTCCGTGCTTTATCTTTATCATGGCTTGTTGTCGTGACATTATAGTGCTTTGTAGCCTAAAATCCATAAATTCGGCAAAACAAATGACCGACTAACAGCCACACTGTTTCGGAATAACATCAATCAGGAAGCAGTCCGGATTAACTTTCGGATGCGCGAAATCATTCTATCATGGCTATGATTGAACTGTTTAATACCTGTTTACACCACCGATTGTTGGGACAAATCTTATTAACCTTTAGGATTACTTTTACACAATGAAGGTGTCTGTGCAAATTTCCTTTGAAGCTTAAGGTTGCCCTGTCCGTTAATGGTAAACAGCAAATGTCATCCTTAAAGACAATATTTGCATTTGTTTAACAAGGTCAACCTTTCTTTGGTCCTCGCGCCTTCCGAATTTCGCTGAAAGGTGCACTGACGGATTAAACATTTTTTATGAAATTACCCAATTGCCGCTTTGAAGAAAATACAGTCAATATTTGTTTTTGTTAAAAACAGTCAGTCATGGAGTGTTTGATCGAGGACGTCTTCCTAATTGACTTTTTACCTCAAGAGATGAACAGACGGATTATGTAACATAATACGCGCGGATGTCACCAGTAAGAAAATATTTGAATTTACTGCATATAGGTCATGGATTGATGGATTCATTGCCCCTTTCGGAATTCACTTTCTGCCTTACGAAACGTGCACATTACAGGGATTAAAATGGTAGCCATAAGAACACACCGGGGACGGGAATTTGACACCCACTAGATGTCCTATAATTCTGTAGTTCCGGACAGGATAATTACGGATATAAGGGGATATTTTTCACGGCTGATCTGGGGCCGTCTTATTACAGTGTCAACAGGTTGTTTTAGAAAGCAAATTTGACATATTATTTAAATTAAGTGATACCTCACCGGCAACAGATGTGTAGCCCCGGTGTCGAATTATATCCAAGCGCGATACTTACAGCTTAAAAATTTCGCTACAACACCTATCAAATTGTGACAATTGCAATATCCCACACATTAAAGGATTAATTTTCAGCAATAAAAAATAATTTAATTTGCAAAGCGACTATGCTACTGTAACGTTAAGAGTTTTGAACACTAACGACGTTTAAAGGTCTTGTAAAGAATTTTTGTAATGGCGGTGTGACAAAACTTGACAGTAGGTGGCGTCGATTATAACAAATTGGTGACGTTTGGCAACCTAGGGTCAAAGGTGACGGCAAGAAGTTAAATAGGGTTAACTTGATGGATTTGTTTAATCGAACATTATTGTGTTTTGCTAAAAATGATTTTGATTCAGCGTTCCAACTTAACAAAAAACTGCACAGATTCGCTTAACTGTTGATTGACTACAACACATATACAGACACGGCTAATGTCTATTTGCGTATATTACAATTCACCCGGAGCCAACTTGTATATTCTCATAGTAATTGCGACTTTGAACAACTTGACTCTCACCCTTGTCGATGTTTTTAATTATCCCAAAGTTAATGTATTCATCCGCACGGCTACACACAACTATACAATTTAGATACCGCATTCGATAAAAATGCAAAGGCACATACTGTTCAGTATAGCGCTGTTTAACGTGTGAGAAATGAAAGGAAGAAAACAAGAAATTGTCATAGCTAGGCTTCTTGGCTCCTGGTTTCGTGTAGCTGTCAGTCAGAACAAAAATATCTTCTGACAGGTTATGGGTGGATGTAAGCCCGGATTAAAATCAAAACCAAGCATCTTTGAGTTCATTGTATAGTCACATACTTGTTGTTGGCTTACGAAGTGAGCTCAACATATTGCATCTCATAGAACTATATTGTATACTTCACAAATATTGTGTATGTAAATGTCTTTGAATTTAAACTTGCTCAGATCATATACGAGAACATGGTTCAAAAACATAACTTCATTTTAGCCGCGTTCTATACGCTGATAAGAAGGCACACACAAATATATGGAGACGTGATTGAGATAGTTCATGATATTTTATGAATCAAATTATTATATGAATGAATATTTGACAGAACGAACGTTATATTTCATAAAATCCTTATACTCAGTTTAAGACGAACGTATTTTTTACTCTGGAGAAAGTTCACAAAGATAGGAAACTCATTCAATGATTGTACATATTGTGCGCAACGGAATTTCAAAGCTCACGCCAATGAAAGGAATACAAAGACCACATTGAACAAAAAGCCTCGATGAACGCGGAACGCTGCACGGGCCGTCACGTGCATGGATTCCAACATGCCTGCTTTGACAGGTACACATCAGGCTGAGTTAGCGGCCGACGACTGGCGAACATCGCTGTCAATCTTCATTAGACTGCACGGGAAAATCTAGATCGACTTACACGCGCGTTGCTTTCCTCGTCCGCCAATGCGTCGCTCCGTGGCGTATCTTTCGCGAACGACGATTAAATGTTTCTGATGTGTAATGCGATGGAAATGATATTGCTTTTATAAACCGTAAAATAAATTGACTCGCTGCCTGGTTTTACCGAATTTTCCTATGCACACTGAAGAAAGTGGTACACTAATACCTGGTCGTGGGAATCGGTTTATTTTCTCCCATCTTGTCCAACAGCGCTTCATTAATTTCTTAAACCCATATTTTAAAACACTTTGTTTACTGAGCCATGTTTTATTAACAATTGACATCCACTTGATTTGGCCTGATAGGATTATATGTTTGTCTAAAACTGGTAATGAAACCCATAACACACTGGCCCAACATACATTCAACGCAATATTAAATTATTAACACACAACATTGTTATAAATCTATGTTCTATTTGCATATCAGAGAACATCTAAATTTTATTCAGAAACTTGGAAAATATTGCTTCCACCAGGAATTGGACATTAGGATAGTACTTCTTTCACATTTAACAACCAGACCAATCCGTCATTCACCATTAACCCGACTTTCATTAAAGCCGTATTGGCTTTGCATAATCTACACGACTCACTAGTAACAATCACCCAGCTTCATTAATCATGTATCAGCCATCGATTCTTTCGGCGAAAAACAAAATCGTAAAAAATATACACACCGACTCCAAGGTGACTCATTCGCTCTCTAAGACAAACATGCTATACCTTCAATGTCATCACTACAGACAAAGGTATCGGATTGCTGGAGAACTAGGAAACCTTCAGAGGGTTGGCAATTACTGCTTCCACATGTGCGTTTCAGAATTCCAATACGTCTCACATTAAACTTGGTAACCGAAGACTTAAGTTAAATGTACACAAAGTGGCTGTTATGATTTTTGAGAAGTCATAAAACGCTCCGCGGGTGCGCGCAAACATGCGAGCCGAAAACAAGTATAAGCATCACATAAATCATATCTAGTTTTAAAATTTCTGTTTTATTGCTTCGCGATGCAAGCTATGGATTGATCATAGATTTTGTCAAAGCTAAAGCCATTAATAACTCATAAACGAGTTGCGTTAGTTATGTGCCCTGCCTGAAATAGTCGGAGGTCTCAGTAGGGTTCCGGCGATATCGAGGCTTAATTGGGGCGCGAAAAGCGCAGTGGAGTGATAGTATGAATTGATAAAGCACTTTGCAGCATGTTCAGAAAACAAACTATAACAGCGATCGCAGTCGTGATTGTAGTAAAACAGCAACAACAATACCACAACAACACACACGTGAACAGTGTTGAACACTCAGGCAAAGCAAAGCTTCAACCGATTGCAATTATGTTTAATTTCAACTTACTTTAACTTCACACTGATTTATTACTCTGAACGAGTTTGGTAAGTCATGATCATATCGTAACGATTTCTGACTCAAGTGTAGCATTACAGTAATTCTACGTGAGAAATACAATACTTTTATAAAAAAAAACAGATGTTCACATATTAAGAAGCTTAATTCGTTTTGCCAACTAGCCGGATGTTGTTTTTACATATCTTGTTTTCATTCGCCTCGCATTGCACAGCTGATGTAAAAAGTTCATTCAAGTCGCATTTTTTCACTATTCATCAAACTTCGCACCGGGAGGCTGTGAGAATCTAACCGCAAATTTACTTCAATAGAGAATCTTTCCTATTAAGGGGATTTAAAATCAATTAATTCGCCATCCTTCGCGGGAATAAATCCATGTTTGAAAAGGGCATACACAGAATTACGCCTCATTTGCAAAAAAAGTTTGATCGGAGGTTGACACCTTGCCTTACACCCTGTCCAAATGACTGCGGATGTATTAATAATAAATTCATACGAAAATATGTTATAAATCTATTGCTGTACAGGACACAGATGTTTGAAGCCGTTAAAAGAACGCTGCTTGATCGAATTCACACTGGTGGATTATTTACGATCGATTGTGAGCAATCTGTCAAAGGCGTTTGTCTGATCAAAAAAGCAACGCGCATCTACCTATGAGCAGGTTTCTGGTCGTACAAAGACGTCTTTGTGTGAAAGACGTTGTGGTAGTAAGTACGCAAGATAAACGATTTACTATGTCCAAGTTTTGAATATTATGTATGTCTCTTTGATACAATGAGCGTTTATTTCGTGAAAAACGAACGTTACTTGTTTAGCTAGCTCCTGTTGATTCTCAGAAATGTGGGGTCATGTACTGTATCCCTGCACATATTAATTTCTACCTAAATAATCATAGTGGATTAAAATCTGTTCTAAGAATGCTCAGGGTCAGTGAAATGGTTTATATAGAATACGTATTTTTGTTTTAAAGATGCACTTTCTTCAACAAGAACTCATGTACATGTGTTTATTGAGTCAGTTGGATAACCTTACTCGTACCTGTAGAAATCATGTTTAACAATCGCGTTAACAATTAATATTGTTAAAAACATGTTTTCTAAATTATCATTGCGACAAGTCAGGTTCGCAATACCTCATACAGTTGTAAGTGAGTAGCACGCCCAAAGCAACATCTGTCACGTTTCATATCCGGCGCTTCCTCTGCCTTTCTGCCGGGACATTTCCCACGTCCATGGGACCTGACGATATATCATAATTTACCATTGAAGATCCTTATGAGACTGTATGCGCTGTCATAAAGTAATATTGATAAATCGCGCGCGATCAATGGCCGGACTTATTCTTGTTTAACGCACTGGAAACGCCGTCAATTAATCATCTACGTGGTCGTCTAAACAACAAAGTTTGCCTTAAAGGTCACAAAGTGACATTTTGAGGACGGATAATCGCTGAGTAATTTATACAATTTTATTCCAATTTATAGTATTACGTCCATTTGTGAACTAAGTTCGAGTTTTATCTGTAAACACTAAATGTAAATGCATACAGATATAAAAACAGTAAAGCATTCCTAAACTCGTTTACTGACAAAATATGTGTAATGTTGTTTTGATGGCATTTTGATATAAACACCGATCTATCAAATTTTCAAAAAGCGTGTACGGTTTTATGAGCGTTCGTAATAAATTCAGATGTTGCAATTAAGTTGTTATTTACGATCAAAAGGATACCTAAGTAATACGAGATTTATGCGAGCAGTTCCCTCATGCATACATGATTGTACTTCATCGTAATGTTGCAGCTAATGCACCGTTATGATAAATCAGATGAAATCGCCGATGCCATGTTGACACGCATTCATTAACGTACTTCCGGTTTTCTCGAAAATCGTCTTTATCAACACAAGTGAACGAGATAGAAATTGAACATTTACGGACAGAGATCAAGTTTCTATGGAGAAATCTTTACGATTCGTTCGACGATTGTATAATGCATCCCTTACATGTTATTAGACGTATCTTCCGGTGTGTCGATGGCAAATGTCCTCTTGACGGTGATTTAGAGACATTAAACATTTGTTAATTAATGATTTAAGCAGATGTGAGATTAAAATCGATATTTTGATTGTGACTTTCTAAAAGGGAAATTAGTTCAGGCATTTAATAAAGTTGACCATTGATAGTAATGGTATTGGGTTTTTAAAAGGGAAATTAGTTCAGGCATGAAATACATTTGATCCATTTATGCATAGCCATTGAAAGCTATGGTAATGGTTATGTCCATTGAATGATGTGCACGAACAGTTAACATAATGGTCTGGAAACAATGGTATAATTTCGAGAATTTTACGTGTTTTTATAATGAAGAAATCCCCATGCCGATACTCTATATGTTTACAGTGTAAATCAGAATATCATATGAGACAATTCACAATTATACGGTATTGTGATTCAACAAAACGTTTACCAAGTAACATTGGCGTTTCCTGCGGTGTTGGCCAAGCAATTTCATTGCCAGTATCAATGTGACAGAACGATATTTATGGACGAATTAAACGTAGCTTCAGACTGCAAGAGAGCGTTCTAGACATATTATTAATCTCGTCTTTAACAACAATATAACTAAGGCAATACATTGGCATTTGATACCCTACCATACGCGGGCCCGGACTGGGTTTCGTCGATCTTCTTGCTCGTCTTTCGCGAGATCGCGTGCTTGATCGCAATGAAACCTAGTGTCTTGTGCCAATTGGACTTTATTTGAAAACATAATTACTTTTATTATGACTAATGAGGCCTCTTAGTGGCATTATAAGGCTGTACACGGAGTATAACATGTATATAAACTATATTAAGACGGTTAATTGCGATATTATATTGAGTTGTATTTGTTCAAGTCTTCGTTAGGATTTGTGCGCATTGTAATTTATGAGATATTTTAAGGTAACGATGTTTAAATGAGCTCTAAGTAAGCTTTTGTTGGAACAAGCAACATCAACATTTAATTCTAAGAGAATAACTCATGTTTCTGAAAAGTGAACGAAAAGGAACACTTAGTTAGACAAAAACATCCAATGTGTCCGTTTTTATCTACCATCCAGGGAAGAGTGTGTTTTGTTTAGTCTAACTTATCATTTTTGCAGACCGTTTATTAATTCAATTTCGTTTTCGTGGAGAAATTGTCTGTCTTATTTAGAATAAATTTTAGCTCTAAGTGGACATTTTTGTAGACATTGCCAGACAGAGCTAGCGTGTTGGTGTTACATTATGAGGGAGATGTCAAAAACCATCAAACGTAATTAATTTTCCTGTTATATATTTGTCTTTTATTTAGAACGAACAATAGCGTCCTCTAGCTCTTCAGCAAACATCATCGTCGTCCTCGTCTTTATCATCATTATCGTCGTCATCATGATCATCCTCACAAAGTGAAGAAACTGAACCGAAATCTTTATCAACAGCAAAGCATCTGTTTCTAAGATAATGCCAACGTTCTAATCTTAATTATATCTTCATCGTCCTGGTCATCTAAATCATGGAAATGGAAAAGGTCTCTAAAAGTGTCCAATTATTTTGCATACGGGGCAATTATCGGCGTGACCCGATGAAGCATTTTGTCCTTTCCGCCAAATTTCCGTTATCCATTTTTCTTTCCGTCTGGTAAAACCATCAGGTCACCGCGAGGCTTGCTGTTTGGACCTAGGGAGCTTTGCCGTTGATTGACAAGCGGTGCTAATGACCCGGGTTTGATTGACAATATGGCGGCTTTCCTAATTTAGAACTGCCCTGTTTGGTATTATGGCTTTCTTCATAATGGACATTATATGGCCGCAACTGACATAAGACTTATGGAAAATAGCGAGCTTTGGTAGCGTTTAATAAATATTTCCCGAGGAATTTGGAGAAAATCTGCCAACCTCATATGATACATAACCCGGCTAGAATAATGAATAGTAATCCAGTAAGAGCAGTAAATAGAATTATTTTGTGTCTACCACAAGTAGTCGAAATGCCAGATCGCCTGAATACCATTACATAAAGTGTCGTTTGGTTGGATTTGCAGTTCTTAGACAAGTTATTTGGCGTTGTATGTTTGTATTAGATCCATTCATGTAATTAATAAGTTGTGTAAAAGCATGTAAAAACTTAAAAATAAAGTTTGAAATTTCTTTAAATGTGCTGTATGACATTCGTGATGTCACACCCAATTCATAATTATTCATATAATATTTAATATACAGAAAATCAGTATTTACTCTTTATTAAGTTTTCTCTTACAAAATAACGTGAAACATCGCAAAGAAAATACCGTTGCACTTGTAATGTTGAGATTGAAATTTGTTTCTGCTCAAGTGCTTGAGGCACTTCCTTACTAATCTGACATGATAATCCGTAAACAACATATTCCTGAATATAGTGCGATGGCGCCAGTGTTCACTCGGAGTAGCGTTTTGCGGGGATATTTGCCAAAACCCTTTTCGCCGCCGT
The DNA here is from genome assembly GCA_007657795.1 of Dreissena rostriformis. Classification (NCBI taxonomy): domain Eukaryota; kingdom Metazoa; phylum Mollusca; class Bivalvia; order Myida; family Dreissenidae; genus Dreissena; species Dreissena rostriformis. The sequence goes on from VMBQ01000455.1 coordinate 378,261, forward strand.
AGTGGATGCTTTAGATAAATGCGTAATGTTTTAACAGCAAGTGTCCAAATGATAAATGCTTTATGAAAATATTGCGCACTGTCACTTACTGCATGCGTTCATGTACATGCACATTTATTTACTATAATATGCATTAAGTGCTTTTCCAATGTGTAATGTGCTGATTTATTTTAAAACCCATATTGACCATAGATATGCGTTAACACTTGTCTACACCACTTCATAAATCACACAGAGTAATAATATAATTGGAAACTGTACACTTCCCCTACAATTACGTATAACTATTTTGAGAACAGTCATTTTTATAGCCGATTACCTCTATTACAATCTTTATACGTGTTCTTATTAAATGTTTTATTAAAACCGTTATAACAAGGACCCTTTTGTATTGGAAACAAAACAATAATGGTCAGAAATAGAAAAATAAAAAGAAACGCAACGAAATTCCAGTAAACGTGATTGTCGGAATTGGTATCCCAGTCTGCCAGTCTGTTAACACCTTGTTTCAAGTCAATATGCCATTTGTATACAGAACTTTTCTATTAAACCTCGCCGAATCTTTCGACAGTGTTCATGTTGATTATTTAGATACAAGATATAGATGACGTTTTGTCGTTTATGTTTTTCATCTGCGAGATAAAACAAAGAGCAAATCCAGACATGGGAGCGTATCTTTCATGTTAGATTTTCACGAACGAAATCAAATAAAACATAATGTATGTTCTTTTAATTTTTAAACGAAGTTTTCATTTTCGCTGTCTAGGGAATACCGAATGGTTCATGTCTAAAAAAAAAACTATTACTATAGTGAATAATATTGTCATTCTCTCTAACGTACGCGACCCTTTACATTTTTCTTAGAGGTTCGTATACACCACATTTCTATAACCACTTCTAAACGATCATTATACATATATATACGAAAACGTGCGAAAACTAGCCATCTCATTTAGCTCATTCAAAGCAACAAAAAACACAAATTTACCATTTCCAGAACACTCAGCAACGTCTTAATTCCAAGACTGCTCAAACAAAACGATGCTGATGAAAGACATCGTAATTACTCTCGTAAACCGGATCGTTGGCCAGCCAATTGCTCATGAAATTGACGTATCAGCGTCCAAAAATTACTTATGTCTTCCAACTGCACATTCTTTTAGTGTTTTTTTCCGCTTTAGTCTTTGCCTTGCCCTGAAATGTAAATGCCATATTTATTGTTTTGTTCTCTTAGTGGTTGAAGGCAAGGTGATGTATTGTTCTCGTACTTATTATTAGCTATGTTTTCGGTAAATTTAACATGCTTAAAGGTTGAAAGACGTAAGTGCCTTTTAGTGGAATCGACGAAACGTTAAGAGATGATGCGTATGTGTAATAAATGAGGACTTCACATATGAGTATGTTACTGTGTCTGTTTCTCGTATCGCAACATGATAGAAACTCATAAATCATACCAGTTTCATGAACCGACTGTTTCAAATGCAAACACCATATGCAATCTTTACTGTTGTTTGAATAAACGAGAGATATATGGAGTAAACACCCATCCCTCACAGTAGATTACCAGCTACTATTGTATAACACAGGCGATATGCGCCGTGTCAACATACAGGCGACTTTCCTATTGTTTTAAATGTAATTAATTACTCTCTGACATTTGAAAAAACTCTCATTTAATAAATAGCAACGAGTGATAACAACGCAATTTGTAAACAAAACAATGAAACACACCCTCATAAACACACTTGCAAACACAAATCAACCTTAAAAAGCATTACTAGCGTGTATGAATATGATGCTGGATAGGTTTAGTATGTGAATCATATGCGGCACTTAGGCGTTTAATATAAATGTGACTTCCACGCGAAGTTAAAATAAGCCAAATTGATAATATGATGCGTTTTGCGTCCACGTTTGCTCTTTCAAATACACGCTTTTGGTTCAAGTACTATTTTTGTCCTAAGCGTGTACCAGTTATATGTGACTTAATTAGATTTTTTATATTAGTGATGAATTTTATATTTATATTATTGGTGACGAGTGGTCTTTCCCACGCGTGTCCTTGCACACATTTCCTGGTTCTGTTTAATAAAATAACTCGTACCCCATTCAAATATTGCCGCTCGAGTGAAATGCACGCTCAGCTTTTGTTCTCATGTTCCCGATAATATATATTCAATATTCATGATCTCAGTTATCAGAATTTTGAATACTTCACTCAAAATTATCATGCACTGACTTTCATCATTATCATGTACGATGGTAATATAATGCGCATTCAACATTGGAGAGTTCAAAGCCATAAGTGTATATCCGATAAGTAATTTAATGAGTATACGAACTAAACTAACGTGTCCTTGCTTGTCTACTTATAGCAACATGCCACGCCCAACTCGGGATGGAGGACAACAGGATCCCGGATGAAGCTCTCACCGCCAGCTCCACACACAACCACAAGTCCGTGGGGCCACACAACGCAAGGTAAGTGTTGACATGTGCATGTGTAGCCTGTACGTGTAGTATGTGACCTTGGGAATGACAAGAGTAAGCAACCATAATGTTGCTCTTAATAACATCCTACTATTAAGTAGAAAAATGGTAATTTAATTTAAATCAGGTCGCTTTTGTTGCAAATTGATATGTATTGCGATTCTACGAGGTTATTTTTTATTTAAACTGAAATGTTTTGTGAAAATGTCAATCTGTTCCTTGCCATAAATAAAGGACCGCAAGATATAATAAGGTGTTTTTCCAGATGGTGCAGCTGAAGTTTCACTCTGTGTGTATTTGTGTTTGTCTATGGTTTTCGTCTGTTGTTAGTCTGTTTGGTAATCGGTCACTCTTTATTCACTTTTTATTCAATTAAGAACCTTGTATAAAAATGTGGTTTTCTCAAGCCATTGCAGCTGAAGTTTTACATTGTTTAACAGTGCCATAACATCCATTATGTACATAAATGTACATAAATGGCGGGTAATAAGCAAGCGTTTGATGAACTTTCAAATGCGCTTTTTATGTCCATGTCACCAAACAACTTTCAATATCTTTGGTCTTATATGGAGTTTTGATGACATTGAGTATAGTGAATCCTCAGTTCCACCAATCTACCAGTTCATGCTGATTAGACGTCTCCACAAATGTCATTCAAATATATGCTTATCAATTAAAACTATTACCCAATTATCGATGTGTTCAGCGATTAAATCATTTTATACAAAAGTGTACGTGGCTTTTGTTTTTGATCGTATAACGAGCATGTGGTGATATTTGCGACTTTGGAGGAATGCAGTTAAATCCTTTAGCAATCGTTAGACAGAACTGTAATCTATCCATGGTATAACTTTGGATAAGTCTATTGATATTGACCGAGGCATGGGTTGAAGGCAATGCTACCAGAAGCAACGAAGTCCTTGGTCAAGTTCATTTCTGATGTGTCCCTAATGTCTCTCATATCCATTTCAAGCACGTCTCAAGATTTTTTATGTGCATATAATTGATATGGAATTCCCTTTTACGATTATACATTGCAGTATGGAAATTCATTTGATATGTTTTCGTTAAAACAAAATTGCCAAGAAACGATGCATTACAAACGAAACTATTTCTAAATACACTTTAAAAAATCATAAGTTAACAATGAACAGACGTCCACAAATTTGCTCGAAACATGTAATTGAAAGAATTGTGATATTTGAAGTATCATTATTATTCTTACGATAATGCGTTATTATGAATGGAAATAATTGTGAATTTGGCCATTTCCGTTTAAGAGCACATAAATACTTCAAATTCCTCTTAATACCATCTCTCCATCATAATCAACGTTGGTATTATTATAGCAATTTGCGTGACTTCCGTAGACGATGTATGGGTAATTTTAGATCCCGACGTACCAGCAATTGTGGGACACCACAATTGTCATTCTTTTCTACTTCGTAATTACCTATACCGTAATTGGCGATACAACGAATATTCCCATTTGCAAAAGAGGAGAAACATGTAGCAATTGTTGTCACGCGGCACTTTTTACCAAGAATCTTAATTAGTCGTCATAGCAACGCGATATTAAATTGACAACAAAACACCTGGTAGAGAAACGGTTGGTGGTCCACGCAATAGGTTTGTCTAATATCGATGATCAATACTGCCTTTAGATGGATAGGCTCTTGTGTCGTCAGTGTCTAGAAAGTTACCTTTTCCGTTCCTATATTGGAATTCACGATTAAATCTAGAATGGAATTTGGCGTGTTTACGTGTGTACTAAATTAAGCAGTAAAACATTCGTGTACGAAACATGTTCATCACATATTGCAACTGCAGAAGCTCTATCCAAATACCCTGTTTAAATTTCGTTTATTTAATTATCTTCCGAAACATTCAGGAAGAGCTTTGATCATTAAGCATTTCATAAAGCTCTTTGATGCCAAATAGTCCCGTTTCATTTAAATTTGGTAATGTAAATTTATACATTTTGTTTTGGCAAAAACGCGTTAATCATAAATTGAACAAAGTAATAATGTATATATATGTAGACAATATGACATCTAAAACAACATACCCGGGTTTGTGACCCTGGAAATATTGGTGGAATGACAATCTCCGTGGATGTGCATGCTAATACACAGACATTGGGGAGACATGAATAGTCCATTGTGTATGTGGACTTGTTATGTGTTCGTTTTCGTCTGACTAATCCAATCCCCATATACATTAATGAATCAGCGCTTCCAGAAAACCTTGACATATATCTGGATATGGACTCGTCTACAAGTTCATTGCAATTACGTCTGCATGTTTTAATAACAATTACATCTATTTGTGCGCAGCCACAAGGGAATGTCTGTTAAATTCTGCATGTCGGACTGTTGGAAAAGCACATTGTTCAGTTCAGTGTAACTACATTGTAGAACTGAGTTCATTAGAAAACAAATTAATCCGCGGAGTTTCCTATTAAGTATATCACCTTTGTATGTATGGTCACAAATGGCGTTACAAGACATCAATCGCAAATCATCTGAACGACATTTTCGCAAGTTTCCTTGAATCACAAAATGTCTACAACGCGTGCGAAGGCCAGTCCGACTGGCACCTTTAGCGTGAACAATATGTTGCCGTGCAAAGCTTGTGCTTTAAAAACCATGACTCATGCATACCACAATGTCACGGACAAAGAATATGAGTTCCAGATTTTGTTACTTGATTCTATCAAGGATTGTATTGCGCAATTTCATGATAAATCTCAGGTTCACATTGGCGACATTGTTGTATGGGCATTGTTGCAATCAGCGACATGAGGTCAAACTATTGTACACTTTAGGTAAATATTTGAGGTATATATTTTTACATGATGCAAGGCCATTGCTATATATTTATATAATCGACCGTAAAACATAACCAACCAATATGACTTCAAGAATGTCACAGAAAACAAGTCGCATGACGTGTTATGTGACAAGAAAATGTATTGGAATTTGTGCCCGTTATTTGATTGAAAACCATGGTCAACGCGTCATCGTTCATTCGAAATTGATTCTGTGATTGAAGATCGCTGTCAGGCAGAAATATTAAAAGCAGCACGTGATCAATCGGTGCTGCTAAAATAATAGATCGTGTAAGTCGCAAAGGCGTTTGCGGAAACATGTGACGGCGTTGACGATAGATGGTCTCCGGCAGAAACAAATTGAGGCAAAAGCGAGAATTAATTGAATACCGATGTTCATACGTAATATATGATATTATAATATATAATAAATGGGCGTCTATCGAATTCCAATGTGATACAATGCATGTTACAACAATCTGAAACTTCTAGGTCGTTTAAAAAATATTTTCACAAAATATGCAGTAGAGCCAATTTAAATTGTGTAGTTAATTTTAATTTAAAGTATCTTGATACGAATGCTACCTTTAATTCTTTTGTTGATGCATTGCCGTTATGCTTCTCGCCTCAATCTTACACGTGACAATAACCAAGTGAAGTTAATACTGAAGATTTATTTCTTCAATACAACGCCATCCCCGTTCTGTTCTCATGAATGATATTCATAAAAATAGTTTAAAATACACTACCTTTTGTTTTAATATCTGGCACGCAGCCACACACACGTTCGTCTCATCAGTTTCAACAATTATTGCTTATAATAACGAACTTAATGTCGACATTAGATGAGACAAATTATCATAACTTTAATCTGCCCTCCATGTCTGTGTAACAATTTGTCACAAATTGACGCGACTGCTAATGCCTTTGGTTCGTTCCATTGTATTGCCTAGCACAGCTGTAGTTTTGTAACATACACGTTGTTTTAATGTGTTTGAGTAACAGAGTCCCATGATTACATTCACCCTCTTGGGGAAAATATTCCAGACATAAAAAACAATTTCACTAATTAATTGAAAAACGTACGACCAACTGCAAACAAATTTCTGTAGCTTTTATAGCATTTGTCGGGTCTTCCAAATATTATTTTGTCGTTGTTTTTTCCTATCAGAGCTGTACGTTACAAAAAAGGCAATATCCTATATTGTGCTGATAATAGAGCATACTCGCTATTATGTCAGATTTGCAAAACAATAATGACTTTATTGTAAAATGTCATCATCCCGCTGATATTTCGGATTTGTTTTTATGGTATTTTATTTAACAAAATATATGCATCGGAGATGAAAACAATCAGGCTATTGAAACACGCAAACCTTGTTAGATTAAACAGTTCCTAAGTATATATAGTACCAAATAAACATGTTAATATTGTCTAATTTTTTGTTAAGCACCTTTCTCCGTGATTCAATAGGAAATGCTCTATTTCAAGAACTTAATTGTCAGCAAAATGCAAAAACACCTTATCCGGTATGTTCAGTTGGCACGGACATTTTACATCTAGATAATTCGGAGGCAGATAGAAACTGTTATTTGTTTGAAGAGATATAGGCGTTTCATCACGAACAGAATCCATCTGCGTAATTTGGCAACGGCAGGAAAGAGCGTTTTTTTTGGTGAAGTGGCGGAACATTGAGCAATCTTTTAGATGAGTTCAAAGTGACACATATTAAATAACGCTTAAATGTTTACAACTTATGACAAATGTGATTTGTACGTTTTAATTCCTCGTTAACAAAAGGAAAACTGTAAACATGTTTGTGAAACATTTAGCGTTTTAACATATTTTTGGATTTATGTATTTATAATGCAGTTCTGTTTGTTCATAGCGACTCAAAATCGAAAAATGTCACTTCTAGCACCGATTACCTAGGTATGTTATAATGCATTATCTGGATGTATCTGGTTGTATGCATTCACTTAGTTGCCAATTGTACGTTAACTTCCGGACCACACTGGCGTTATGCTGCAGATCTCAATCTTCTTATTAAAGTTACAGGTTGCAGAGTTCTGCATTACCCCCTCAGCGATGGTTGTTTAAATAATACGCATCCGATTCCTCGGGAAAATGCAGAAACAAATGTAGCGTATAATTGAAACGAAAGCTGCATTTTATTTCAAATCCCACCGCAAAGAATTCTATTGTCTTGCTATAGTTTACGACGTGCTTTCAACGCGTACTTTACGCATTAATTTGTGTTTCCAGTACATCATCCTTTTGTGTTTAGTTTACGATTTTGTTGAACTTGAAACAAAGGCTTATAATGTCTTTAAGAAAATCGATAGTGAGCTTAATACCTTTTGACAGTGACGTTAACACTGCTTCCTACGCTGTCTTAATGTTCTTTGTGTCACTAATTAATTTAGGGCAACATTTCAGGGAGACATGTATATACGTCGAGAGGTTTTTGTCTTCCTTATCACAAATAAATTTCACCCCCTTGGTTCAAGAAAATACAATGTACTATTTAAATTTAATTTCACATGTTACCTTTTTGCCCCAATGTGTTTTCCTAATCTAATATTGTTTCAAAGGCGAGGAAGTTCTTGCGCGTCACAGCGTGGGACTGCCCAGTTTGATTATGGAATTCTCGATTATAGGGAAACGACCGCATTATCAGCTTAGATTTTTCTTATAGAATCTTTCTTTGTTTAAACGGCTTTAATTAGTTTTCAAGGGTCGACATAGTCATATAAGAATTGTTCATTGTTTAAACAGCCATACAGAGTATGCAGAAGTATACATAAGTCAAACTATCTTTGTATTTTACTTGGAAATAAATGATGAATAAAGCAGATGTGTGACATTCTGGGAAAACTATATTCATGTTGCCTATTTAAGAGCCGGGAGCTGATTTATAATGACCTCATTATTAAATGGCATGTTATATCATTTACGACTTAAACGAATACACTTAATTGAAGAAGTCATCCCTTTAAAAGAACTGAACGATATTCATTCATAAAACCATCGCATACTCTTTTATCGAGCGGTCTTTATAGTTCGACGGTCTACGCAATCTCCGTGTATTGTATGTTGTGCTGTTATATCTTGTTAGGAGAAATAATTGCATCCAACGATGCAAGCGATCCAATTCTGCCCAACAACTTGAGCGTCACAAAAACCTTATTACATCTAGAATCGAGGCCTGGAAAGCCTTTGTCCTCGCAGACAATTTTCAATCCCAGCGCCAGGCACGTTGGCGTTCCCGACACACATTCCGAAACGTGATTAACCCCGTTGTCATTGGATGGAATATTGAAGGTTCGATTGAAAAGCTGTCAGTCATACCAAGCAGGATTTGATTGCTAGGAAAATAGGAAAATACGATTTTTCTCGACGGCTATCAAATGAACATCTATCAGAAATGAGAGAAATATTGCGCGGCTTGACAGCTCAAATATGCTCGGAAATTTGGCGCGTTATTTATTTGTCGTGGATCATATAAATGATCGATTTGAAATTGGCAATTTCAGAACCAATCCTTTTTTGATGAATAAATGTTGCAGATTATAATAAAGAAAGTTGGTGACGTGTCAGCAATTGATAATTCAAACGTCCCTCATATTAACAACATGATGCCGTTTCCAACCTATACACAATACATGTATTTGAACTTGTACTTGTAATATATTTCTTCCGTTTAAAAGATGACAAAGATACGTGTTCACTTAAATACTAAAATCAAAACAATGTAAACATTGTGTCAATCGTTCATAATACGAACTGGTTGACGTCTGGGAATGCATGTTTTTCATTCATTCCATCAACGAAATATAAATTTAAATTAAGTACCATGTACTAAAAATGAATCAAAAACAAAAAAGACGCGCTTTTTCTATCAATGGACACGTTATTCAAATCTCTATTCATCAATGAATGAATTGAATTCTGCTCATTCTGATTAAAGAAACACTGTGCCAACAGACACAAAACTCATTCAAATTGAATGTGTCATTCCAACTGCTACTTAATATCTGTTTTTGCACAGAGGTCGATAAGAATCAAATTCCATTCGTCAGTCTAGTTTCTGTTTCTCTTCTTAGATCTGTTGTTGGTTTGTGCGCATTCAGAATTCCGCCATTGGTATATAAAACAATTAGATGTAATATAAACCTTCTTGTTTATGCATTTCTGACACATTCCTCCCGCCAAACCATTGAATGTACTGTTTCGTGTGGTATGTTTGCATCTAAGAGGCAAAATGATTTATCTTGCATGCAAAACTCATACTTAATAGCCTTTTTTCACATTGTTTCAGTCCTAAGTCAATGTTGATACGAGTGTAAGTGTTGTTTAGGGCGTTTTGCAATCAGGTGAATCTCACATTTTGTACAAAAAAAAAAATTATACAGACATACTTTCAGTTGAAACGGAGTCTCATCTGCGCTGACGTATTAATTGCTAATAGCAATTCCGGGCAACAAAGTGTCATGTCGTTTTGAATGTTCGTCCATAAGCATTCCAAGTTAAAAACAACTATACTGTTTTTTTCTTGCACCAACACCGTATTGTTCATATCTGCTGTCGCTTCCGTTTCTGACTAATCCTCCTCTGAAATGAAAATAAGTACTTTGCATCAATCTTTTTCTGAATTAATGAGATACCGTACTTTTATTTGTTCTAAAGTAATTAGAATTCTTTGTTATAAATTATATTACATAAATTGTGTTGTCCAATAGGTCTGTATTTATTATAGGGGTTTTAACAAATATTGACTTTTTAACCATATTCCATGAAAAAAACTCCAATTCAATGAACCTGCAATATACATTTTTTGATCATCGTATTCTATAACGATGTCGCAATATCTTGGCTGCCGTGTGTAGTGTTTTCATCTTAGTGCTCGGTCATTGACCCTGTATCGATTCCAATCCAGAAAGTTAATAGATTCCGGAAAATGTAACAAAACCTTACGCAAGAAAAAAAAACAACACCTCGTGGTCTAACAGTTAACCCCAGATGTTATTACAGAGCAGGTGTTATCACGCTCACTGTATCTCTGTAGCGTTATGCTGAAAAGAAAAGAAGATGCATTTTTAACTGTCTGCTGTCTGCAAAAGTTGTTTATTCTTTCATGAGCCATGTTTTTAATGTTTGTATTAACAAACTCGTTTTTTAGTCATTAAATTCTCCGGAAACGTGTCATTGCTGTACTGGTTTCTTGTTCGCATCCCTGATTGTATGAACAAATAAATGCATAATAACGAAGTTAGATAAATTGAAAAATAAGATATAACAGGTAATGCGTCTAATGTTTGACACTAATTGATTAATGCTCATATAATTATAAAGAATGTAAAACTCCAGTTGCATCAGCAGGACAAAAAACCTGTTACAGCACGATGTATTGTATTTATGGCAAGTGACCATTTGTCAAAGAGTTTGTCACATAAGGATTGCTACAACTGTTTTATACCAATTTAATCATATTTATCCAATTTGTCAAAGGGGGCGTTAACAATACTAATGACAGTTCTACAGGTACTTGATAACATGCCTTCAATATATGACATTTGGTAATGTAAGCGCATGTCAAAAATGAGTTCTGCTCATAGTCTCATGCTATGCACCTATGATATGATACTTACATAAAGAATGACATTCAAAGATAAAGATACCTTCATGACTATCAGTGCTTTGGCATGCATTATTGTAACATGACCACATGAACTGTATTTTCTTACTAAACAAAGATTACGAAACTTTGTTATGAATTCCACACATTCTAATATCTTAAAAAAACAGGGAAAATGAAACTACAAAAACACTTTCAGGAGATAAATTCTTATCCGCTAGTCATGTATTTCGGGTCAATGACCAATCGTCTATACACTATAAGATAAAACATACATTACGACATTATTAATAGACGAATTAGTAAAACGAATACTAGCATTTTAGATATAATTATAAACCAAGTTAAAGCGGGTACTGGTATTGAAGATATATAATAAACCAAGTTAAAGCGAATACTGGCATTTAAGATATATTACAAACCAAGTTAAAGCGAATACTGGCATTTTATATATATATTATAAAACAAGTAAAAGCGAAAACTGGTATTTTAAATATATTATAAACCAAGTTAAAACACTGCTCATTCCAGGATACGTCAAGAGAAGAATGGCGGTGCTTGGTGTCCGAGTGGTTTCGTGGACAAGGACTCCTACGAATACTTGCAGATCGACCTTGGAAGACTGATGGCCGTCACCAAGGTCGAAGTTCAAGGTCGATTTGGAAATGGACAGGTATGTCAACAATGTCCAATGTGTATGCATGAATGGGCATGATACATAAGTCATAATAGGCGTAAGATTATTATTGTGTGACCTTTGAAGAACCGTATCAGGGATAACATTTTTCCAACGAGACTGGATTTTATTGTACAAGAGACTTCCTTTAAACTTCATTAAAGCGAAAGGTGTCGTCCCAGAGTAGCCTTTGCGATTTGCACAGGTTAATCTCTGACGATACTTTAAACACACGCATAAAGCCCTGTTTTTTTCCAGAGCAAGGCTCATATAATCTCCAATGGTCCTGATCCGTATCTGTGGCAGACACTTTACTGCACCTGATAATGACTGCAATGCGCGCCATTCGCCAGTCACACTAATTGATCTAGATATTGCCTAATTACTCGCGTTACCTGTTATTCCGCCACGTTGCGAGAAATCATCTCTTCCCGTCCCTTCTAATTCATTTGTAATTGTTATGCCTTTTCACAAAAAGGCATATTAACAAGACAACATTTTGTAGAAAAGTGCATATGCGTTATTGTATTTAAACAGGTTTTTGCATTTTAAACTGTATAACATAATGTCGTGGCGATTGTTTTATTTGAATCTAGAACACAAAGTCATAATTGACATCAAGAGTATGAAAAACTATCAATAATCATATAATACATTTTTTTCATGACAAAAACCATTTACGTCTTAGTTCTGAGCCATAAAGGGAATAACACATTGTAATGGAGAATAATGTCATCTTTCCATCACGGCCAATCTCATTTAGTTTCAACATTGCCTGTGGAAAATCCGCGCTTCAAGGCACAATTACGGCGTGATTGGAAACTAACAAGGACTTTGTAAGACGACGAACAAATCCCGAAGCCTAGGAGCATTGATTTTTTCGGAGAAAACATTTTCTCTTTCAAGCATTTGTGTCTCTTACGAACATGATGTTGGGAAATTGACAATAATTACGAAGCCATCGCCGTGTCAGTGTTAAAATCAGAGTTCCCCGCAAGACAGGAGATATAGATTCTTATTCGGCTGCCGTCATGCCACGGGATTCCTAATTGAAAATTGCCATACTCGGCGTTTTCTTCTCTAATGGGCATATATAGAACCTGATAATGTGATGTTTGAAGGGTTGCTTAGATGTAGCAATATAGAATTGCCCGAAGGTTTAGGTTTCGCAGACATCTTAGCTTGTCATAACGAACGCTTCATTATTTTGAAACCTATTTAGAACGGTCTTGGTTTCTGAAAGCCTATACATGTTAATGTGTCTCAAGTGAATATTTAAGAGTTACTGCAATATTTCGTTTATTAAGAATTCGTCCTCATAATTCATTCATATAAACGTAGTTATTGTCATCATCATGGTATTACTAATACATTAATTTGTTTAGTATTTCTACACTTACCATGTACATTATATTAACATATTCGTAGATTGAAATTTATATTTTAAATTTATAACGGTTAAGAATATTAGATAAAACAAAAGAATATAAGATACAACAAAAGAATATTAGACACAACAACATAATATAAGATACAACAAAAGAATATTAAATACAAAAAAAGAATATTAGATACAACAACATATATTATATACAAAAAAGGAATATTAGATACAACAAAAGAATATTAGATACACCCAAAGAATATTAGATACAACAAAAACATATTAGATACAACAAAATAATATAAGATACAACACAAGAATATTAGTTACAACAAAAGAATATTAGATACAACAAAAGAATATTAGACACAACAAAAGAATATTACATACAACAAAAGAATAGTAATTACAACAGAAGAACATTAGTTACAACAAACGAATATTAGATACAACAACATACTATTAGATACAACAAAAGAATATTAGATACAACAACATAATATTAGATACAACAAACGAATATGAGTTACAACAAAACATCTTAGATACAACAACAGAATATTAGATACAACAACAGAATATTAGACAAAAAAAAAGATTATTAGATACAACAAAAGAATATTAGACACAACAACAGAATATTAGTCTCAACAAAAGAATATTAGTTACAACAAAAGAATATTAGACACAACAACATAATATTAGACACAAAAAAAGATTATCAGATACAACAAAAGAATATTAGACACAACAACAGAATATTTGACACAAAAAGAATATTAGATACAACAAAAGGATATTAAATACAACAAAAGAATATTAGTTACAACAAAAGAATATAAGATACAACAACAGAATATTAGATACAACAAAATAATATAAGATACAACAAAAGAATATTAGATACAACAAAAGAATATTAGATACAACAAAAGAATATTAGGTACAACAAAAGAATATAAGATACAACAATAGAAAATATTAGACTCAACAAAAGAATATTAGGTACAACAAAAGAATATTAGTTACAACAAAAGTATATTAGACACAACAACAGAATATTAGATACTACAAAAGAGTATTAGTTACAACATAATATTATAAGACACAACAAAAGAATATTAGATACATCAAAAGAATATTAGACACAACAAAAGGATATAAGTTACAACAACAGAATATGAGAAACAACAAAAGACTATTAGTTACAACAACAAAAATATTAGACACAACAAGTACACGTGAAGGCCGCTTCATCTCATCCCAACACACTAATATAAAGCAATGCAAGACACAAATGTAGCAAATCTAGTACTTGTATATGTTCTAAAGCACTGAATTTATAAGAAATATCTCACAGCCAATGAGTTCCAGCTAAAATGTGACCTATCGATACGTGACACTCACCTGTACGTTGATTTTACTAATAATAACTCAAATATACAAACTTAATATGGATTACAATTTGGGATCTACCGGAAAATGATACTGTCCTTTAGTGGGTAGTTTGGGGCGGGCAGTTCACCATAATACGCTCGTTTGTATAGTTACATGAATGACAAAGCAATGCGCCCTTTGTATTCATCTTAAATTGGTATTGACATGAACATGCTTCTCGCATTGGAAGGGGCAGATAGATGCATACCTTCCCCTTTAACCACTTGAGACTCATGATGTATACCGTTCGCGCTAAACCTGCCGCCTTAACATCATCTTAATCACATTTGCTGCAATATACAAGGGGCACTAAAACCGCTGTTTGAACACTGAAAAGCGTTATGATGCTCAATTTGAAGTTCCGTTCAGCGGTGAGTTATTGGGGATCGATTGATCGACTGACGCCAAACGGCTTCGCATTGAAAGACCTGGGCCCGTATTCACCAACCAATTCTAAGACTTAAGTCTAAAATTAAACAATATTATTGAAACGGGTTTGTTCTCAAAGTTTAATACAGTCCAATAGGACACGAAATTTCATACCTCTAACGACACAATTCTTCATTTGGAACGCTTTATTGATTACATTATCAACATTTATAGCCTGTATATATATATATAAGGGGAAGGTATGCTGAACGTTTTTTCTTGGTTCTAAGTCTATTCTTTTTTCTGAAGTCAAAGAATGGGTTGGAATACGGGCCCTGTAATTCCCCTACCGGATCGTTTGTAGACGTATATGTAATATCGGCGAAGTCTGAATAAGCTAACGTATATTGTTATAAGACTGGTACTTTTTATCTTCTTGTTAAGCCATTAGTATCAGATTGAAATGTGTAGAAATGTAGATAACATTACTTGTTACATATCTATATTAATCGTTATATCAAATAAAATGTTCCGAAAAAAATTATACATTTTCAATTATATTGATCTCAATTTAAAGACATGAAATATAAAATTACGATTTTAAATAGCCTGAATGTGAAGTACAGGCTATTGTTTCGATGCGTAATTAAAACAAAAACTTAAATTACATTCTAGTAAAATTAGAAAACAACAATGCCCAGAAGAATCCGCCATGTTAATTCCAACAGACCTTTACGACGTCCATTGCAATCGTTACATTACGTGTTTTGAAGTAACAAGTTATGGTCATTGTTTATGTCCTTTGTTAGAGCCTTCCTTTAGTTCTAATGGGATTGCACTGGGAGGCTTTGTCTTAGAATTAAAACATCTCAAAATTTAAAAGAACATTTCTATTTCAGTCCTTCCATTGTTATAGGTGTCACCATAAAATCCTCATTGATGTAAAACTCGCAAAGTGCCCATTGTAAATTCGCAGGATCAGCAGCAAAATTGAATACACTTGGCCGTTGTCTGTTGACATTAATTCCTGTCATTATGGGTGTCGATTTCCAATTGAATATGTCAAATCCCATAAAATATGTATCAACTTTCAGCCCGAAAAGCTATCTTCTGAATATTTTATTATCGTCTTCGCCAATGAATTGCAAAGATTAAATTTATATTTTTGTATCGCAGGTCAATCTTGTCTTCGTTGTTCATACTTAGCACCTCGTAAACAGCGCGTTTAAATACGCGGATGCGTTTGAAACGCATGGCAAGGTTTTATGGATATTGAATCGCCATTTGACTCATTTAACAGGTGTTATCCACATATCAGATATGTATCCATTAATGCTTTGTTGTATGTTAAATGTTTTATCCTTTCATTACATCATTCTATTTGCATTCATAAAAGATACCTTAACTGAAATTAGAAATCTTCATTTTGCTTTGAAAACATGGTTGCCACGCTCGTAAAATAGCACAATTTTTTAATTTATAAAGTGACGTTTTGTCGTCTGTTTTCATAATAACTACATGCCAACAACTTGCATGCTTGAGCGTAAAAATGCGCTTCGGCTGAAGAATACTGATTGGCCATATTTGCTTACAATGATTGTATGTATCAAAATAATAGTACATTTGTAAACAACAGAAGGTCCATTGTTTCAAGAAAGATACCAATTAGCCAATGCGAAACAGAAAACTTCGAACAAACACTTATAACATACAATTAATGCAAGTGTGTGTTATTGCAGGGGATGGAGTACGCGGCGGAGTTCCTGCTTGAGTACCAGAGGCAAGATGGCGGCGAGTGGATCCGCTTCCGAAACAAGTTGGGGAATGAGGTATGAGCCGATAACACACGCTAGTATTTAGCATAGTTTCGTCCGCTTAATGCACTTAGTACCGCATGTTAATGTCAATCCAACTTTGGTGTCCAACTCCAAAGTGCGTTTGCTTTTTGATCAATATAAAGAAGTGAAACTAGATCATAGTTCGTTGCAATGGTACATTTGTGTTTGTGAAAAGGAATGCACTTTGGTAAGTGTATGTTCAACCTCATTTGAGATGATAATATATAATTCCAAATTATTACCATTATTACCATCACCATCATCACAACAATGAACACGAGTACGTTTTTCTTCGTTGAATAATGCAGAGTTTATGTCGTATAATACAAAGAATTACTTTGCCCGTGCTGTATTCCTAGGACTTGCTATTTTGCTCTTACTAAAGATAATACCTGTCCTAAGGGTTTGTAACTCGGTCAAATGGAACAAAGAGTTGTCTACCTTTAAATGTACACAGTTTATGCATTTAGTTTAGATGTGGACTTAAATAAGTTTAGTTTCGTTCACTAACAGACTAGTACATATTTAAACCTGTTCGAACCCACTTCATTGTAAAGTAAGAGAATTTAAGTATGTTTTTTTAATGTTAATGAACGAATAATTCACACATGGTAAATCATACGGCGTGTCTCATTGTCAAATAAAACACCAATACATTGTTTGCACAGCTTAACGATGAGGAAGTAAGAAGACAATAAATTGACATCTAAACACAATATACCGTCATTTGCTAATGAACGATTAAATGATAATTTGCGTTAACCTTTTTTTATTGAAGCTAAATCAACACCCGTATTTTTACATTACAATTATAAATGGCCGATTTCGGCCCATACGTTTTCCAACTTCGAATGGCATTTCCATTACATTTGAAACAAGCAAATAATGTTGTAAACAATAATTTCTACACTGTCTATGTAGATTCCAGCTCTCTAACAATATAGTATGCTTTGGATAGAATCCCATTAGTTTTATGACTTTTGATAACAAGCAGCGCTATTGCAAGGTATTATTTATCATATTTCGTTATTGAGGGGTTTGTCTGTCTGTTTTTTTTCCCCACATCTCTTATGAAATAAATGATATGATAATCATGGATTAATGTTTCTCGTATTAATGGCCAGGTTTGACGTCATCATTTTATTCAGTGTTTAGAAAATAATTGTGGATGCGTTTTGTTTTAGAACTAAGTTTTATCCCTGTGTTGATACTATAAGAATAAGGAAAATTGCCCATTTCAATTTCAGGTTATATGTTTTGTAAGACTTTAAAATGGATGGCGCAAATGTCTATGATATAATTGAACATGCCAATATTTAAAATGCCTAAAAAAGATTAAAACTGAACGTCATCCGAAAGAACGCCATACCACATTGTCGGCCTTCTAATTATCTTTCTACTGAATGACTTCGCGAGCACGTTCTCGAAGCGTTCATAGGACGTTTGCAAATGCTTTGTAACTGCACTAGAGCGCTGAATTGACACGGCATTAACAGAGACATAACATGTTTTATGAGACGTTCGTGGTTTCATTAATAGAAAAACAACTGCTAAAACGAATTCTTAGCTTTCTTGCAATCGATTTTGTTCAAGGCAAGCACTCATAAGATTATATCATCGCAAAAATGAAAAACCAGCTCAACAATAATTATTTGAGAATTTATGATAATTTATATAGTGCGCACATGTGCTCTTCCTAGATAGTTTGGAAATCGATTAATCCAAAATACTCTCCGTTATTGTCGACTTGAGTTTCAATCAGGTCGTAAAATGCACCTGGAGTTTGTTTAACGGGATTCCCCTGATTCCTTGACGCATCGGGTGTACCTGCAGTAAATTCCTGATTGTATCAGGTAGATTCTAAATGAAAGAAAAAGCAATTGCTAAGATCGGTGTATAGAGACATTAAGGTTATGATGTAAAGACGTATTATGACTTTTTAATTTAACAGAATATTGTGTTATTGTGTCCGTAATGTATGGATTTTGTTTCTTGTTGCTTTGTACTTTAGAAGTTTGTAGTTATGTTACATAAACGACACTTAATGTTCGTTGCATGAGAGATATACATACCAGTAGTTTTAGCGAGATTCGATTAACACGATAAACATACTGTGAGTCATTGTCGAGGTCATTTTGAAGTGTGACCAAATTATAATCATATTTTGTACGTGTATGTTATACTGCTGCTTTTTTACCGTTTTGGGGAATATATGTATTTGCGTATATCGAGTTAAATGGATGGAAGTTTAGATACCACTGCATAGTAGAATTATTATACTAATGCAACCCATGTACGAGCAAATCGATATGAATAATATGAAAGTATGATACATGTATATATGACAAAACTGCCTCGCGTAATTGGTTGATATTTTGAGTTCGCAAGTGGCATGCTAATGATACGTATACGATCTGTATAAAGCCAATGTAATGGTAGCTTACACATGGACGCGAGTAGAGCTTGTCTTCGACGTAGCTGCAATATAAAATCTCACAAAACCGTTATCTTAAATTCTTGTCTCGAAAACTTAAAAGTTTAATACCCGTTTTGAACTCTTTTCCCACAATCGCAGACAAAACATCAATCTAGCTGCTATCGTACGTGGCAAACAATTTAAAACCTACATGACAGGCGTTTAACTTTGCATCTGACTTGAAACGCCGAGCATGATACGTTTATGTGCTGCCGATTTAAACAAATAAAAGATGATTTATAGCGATGAGTTTCCACACTTGTCAGAACAAATCTGGATATGTCAATTTTCTTGAAGAACTCTGTGATGAAAGGATTGATAAGGGACTTAGTGGAAGTTTTCAATGGTTTTGTGGGATTTGTGAGAAGCATGTGGTAGACATTTAAGCGTTTTAAGGGTCTTTGCGGGGGCATTGAAGAGCTTATCCTTAGTTTTGTGCTGTATTTCGTGAGGCACCTATATCAAGTAATATAATCTTAAGAATGCTTACGATCCGACTTAATCGTTTCAAGTGTGCATGAAAGAGTTTGAAGCGAACGTTACGTCTTAAAATATACCAATTTGACGTGGAGTCCACACATGTTTATGCATATTATATACCCCATTTCACATTGTTTTTGCTGAAGTAATGATATATGATTTACTTTTTGTGGAGTTTTGTTTTCACCTATGCATTTGAAAAGCGATGTCGCTTTGTTCTTAATGTTTGCATATAAACTTTCGAATGTTACATACTTCAAGTATATATTAATTGTATACTGTATGCAATCATCGTTTCATTTTGTATTTTTTTTTTAATTAAAATTGTATACGGTATTCAATTTAAATATCGCCACTTGTATCGCATTTGTACACTGATGACCATTTATATCGCGTCTATGTCAAGTCTGCCAGTAATACACAATATACTGTATTTAAGAATATAAGTATTTAAGAACTATAAGTAAAAACATTCCTCGTTTTGGTAAATACAACATAATATTGTCCGAAGCCAGACGCTGGTGAATTCGTGAGATATCTCCCAACTGGCAATCATTTTTAACAACCTTCGGTGATTACATCGACGTATGTAAATGAATCCGCAAATATACTTAACCGGTAACCAATGAAATATGGCTCCGATATGCCGATTGCAGCGTAACGAACGTCCATCCAGTAATGATTCTCTCATGAGCACGTGTGATTTATTTCTTGTAAATGTCGATATTGTCATAATTCCTTAGAATTTATCGCCATTATTTCCGTTTGAGTTAAACGATATGTCTTCGGAAATACTATGCTGACAGATTTCTCCCAAATCGTCTACTAGACCAATCTCCATTCGCTATGTTAGAGACGTCTTGGGATTTGGAATGTGTCAAATGCTTTGTCCGTAATGGCATCTTTGATGGTGCTCTAATGAAACGTTCTGAATCAAATATGCTTTCCTTCGCAAAATAGCAAATACGTTACTTATGTTATTCGTAGACCAAAATGATATTGTACGATGCGAGATAACATCGAATGCTGCTTTTTTATTTGTGTTATGCAGGGTTAACACGTTCAAATGATTGAATAATACGCCTACCAAAAAGTAAACACTCACAGGGAACCTTTAATGGAAAATTCCGGGATGTTTTGTTGTGATTCGAAATGGACGTCGCACCGTAAATCTTATTCTATTTATCGTGTCTAATATATGTTGTACAATTACAATTCATGGACGTTGCCATTTTGTCTCTTTAAATTGAGTCTAGGTTTTCAAGAAATATGTGCATTTACATATATTTATTTTCTTTCTATCTGATTTATTCAGTTTCAGTTTCATCACTTTCAACGGCTTAACATCAGTCTAGGTTTTAAAGAAGTATGTGCATCACATAATATATTTGAGCCTTTTGACGACACAACCTGTATAAGTGACACCAGTGTTGATGTTATAGAAACCCAACTTCAATACCACTGTTGTATCACCAAATGACACTCGAATACACAATTTTTACGATAGCACAACATAATGAAAAGGCAAATTCTTGTCATGGAAAGTCTTATTTCTCTTCGCTCTATCCGGCTCATGCGCAGTTTCAGTTTTTAAGGACAAAACTAGTTCAGGCTTTCTGGTTTAGTATAAGAATACATCTTAATCTATTTTTCTCTCTATCGTGTAAGAAATTTGAGGGCAACGAAAACCCATACCTGGAGGTGATGCGTGACGTCTCCCCTCCCATCATCGGCAAGCGTCTGCGCTTCATACCGTTCTCGCAGAACCCGAAGACCGTGTGCATGCGCGTGGAGATGTACGGATGCCCTTGGTCAGGTTCGTGATCTTCATTTTGAGGCTGGGCTTCATTGCTCATATTATGTTGTTGACACGTTGTGTATGTGTCGAAGCTATGTAATTGGAGTGTCTTATAACGTCTAGTTTGGGCATTAACATAAACGCAGTTGTCATTTATGTTTGTGTTTTGCCCAATACATATGTCTAATCTGATCACTTTTCAATGTTCAAAGGTTAAAAACGAATACATAAGGGTACATGGAGCAAGCATTGTACCTAATATGTCTTCCTCCTGAAATTTCCGTTTCGAAACACCCTAATGTGTTATATACAATAATTTAATTTGATTTTATACATTCTTTGTTTACAAAAGTGATGTCTTTGCGGGGGAAGTTGGAGGAACAAACAAGGGAGAAGATGCAGCACCCGAAAATTGCGCTCAGTATCAATTCATACTCCATATGTTTTGTAACAATTTTTTTATTTTGTTGACTACCTTTTTACAGAGGGGCTGTTGTCTTACTCAATGCGGCAAGGGGACACTCGCGGGTCGGAGAACGACTTTTTCGATTTCACCTACGACGGAACGCTGGACCCGGATGGCTACCTGTATAGGGGCCTGGGACAACTTACGGACGGGGAGAAAGGTGAGTGGGTATGACGGGTTTGGTTTTTTGGCTAAAGTGCAGTTTATAGCCAAAGCTTTGACAAATTGAGTTTGAGTCATCCGATATAGGTATCATCTAAGAATATTGTTTTGACCTAATGTTAGGGTTCACGAACGGGATGTGACAGAAACTGTTTAAGTGTTTTATGTTAGTGCACACTTGCATATCAAAAAGGGATGCGACCAAACTCTTTACAAACTTAGGATTTTTGACGTGAGATATACGTTAAACTAGTTTGTGTGGCGAATTTTGCCTTACTATTATATACGTTAATTGTTTTGCAATTTCGACAGAGGGGTTAAAAGTGCTTGTATACCGTTATTAAACCTGATATAATGCAGAACCGGACGATAATCCTAGCAGACAAGTATCATAATGAAAGTTTTTTGTTGTCACGTGTTTTCATAGGCTGTTTTACAAGTACATTAACACAATACTGAACTACACCAAGAATATAAGCGTGTGCATTTTAACCTAAATAGGAATGCATCATTTCTACATTGTATCTATTCGTGTTTTCGTTAGGTAATAACACATATCTTCCTCAATGTTACCATATACTTATGTAAGCCAGTAAACATCTCTATATACGTGGAAAGTATTTATCCTCGGTTAGAAAATCACTTATTTAACCAATAAATTGTCTTGTATATCACAGTTCTCTTATTAACTTTGATTTTTTTGGCCTAATGTCGCGCCGTCGTAATTGCGTCGGAAACGTTTTTATTATAGGGTGTAAGTAATTACAACCAGACGATTCCCGAGAGAAAGTAAATGCATTACACTCAGAAGTTATATTGACATTTCTGTCTTTATGGTATTAACAATTTCTTTTTTTTTTCTCAGACTAATGCTTCTTATGTTGACGTTTCTTAATCGTATGTGACTTTAAGTGCATTGTTTGAAGTCGGGACTCGGTGCTCTGGTTAATCTCGCAAAAGTGATATTTATAATGTCATCAAAATGTTCCTTTATTGATAATATACAATGTATTTTTATTGTTAGCCCAAAATTTACTTTAAAGAACACAATGCTAGCAAGCTAGAAAAAGCATGAATTAACAAAAAACGTTCGATAATTGATAAAAACGTTATATTATGACGATATTTTTCTAACTGCAAAATAGGCTTCTCCAAATACTACAATAACTCTTACAGGTTTATTTAAATTCTACTTGAAATGTTTGCCATAAAAACATATCACATGTATGCCTGTGTGAATAAACTGTTTTCGTATAGTAAAAAGCTTTTACTTTACTTCAGAAGAAGTTAATAAACCGCAACTTCGTTACTCTATGAACATCATTGTCTTTTCAGGCTAAGTGCGACTTTCTTATCAGTAACATTAAGTCATGAAGTTTTATTTCGTTGTTCTCTTTCATTTTAGGAGTAGTCAACTTTCGTCTCGCCAACGGCGACACGAACATCAAAGGTTACGAGTGGGTTGGGTGGAGGAACGACACCACGACGCACGGCGAAAAGCCCGTCGAGATCACGTTCCAGTTCGAGACCGTGCGTAACTTCAGCTCCGTGAAGCTCACCTGCAACAACCACTTCAGCAAGAACGTGCGCGTGTTCCGCCAGGCGCTCGTGTATTTCAGCGTCGGCGGCATGTTCTACATCAATAATCCCGTCACCTACGATTTCGTGCAGGACAGATCAATGGAAGAGATCTGGGAGGTTAAGATCGATCTCGGCCACAAGTTGGGCAAGTTTGTGAAGTTGAATCTCGCCTTCGACGCTAAGTGGATCCTAATCAGCGAAGTTGAATTTGAATCAGGTATTGGATTCTGTATGTATTACTGAACTAAGCTGAAAGGAAACGAACACACTATAGGCTACATTTATGACATTTCAGGTACGCATGTAACTTGTATACACACTATTTACCTCGCGAACAAACAATAGATCACAATTATACCTGATCTTGACAGTTAGTATGTGTTGAAATAATATCAGGTATTAGTTCCAAACTAGGTTATATAAGAGAACAAATACAAACTGGGTTGCTTCATATCACGAGCCAAAGTTTTGTGCAAAGCAAAGATGAACTTAAACAATATAATCCAAAAAAGCATCAATGCAATGCTTAGAGCCAACATTGCATATCATACGGCATATGTTGTTGCGTCTGGTTTTGATCTTTTAAAACAATATATAAAGTGATATAAATTTGTATGCTTATCAGTATGACTGCTGTTTATATTTTCTCATTTAAAATTATCACCTATATCCAGTTCCGGCAGAAGGCAACTTCACTATAGAGGAGGAGCCCAGGGCGACCATGATTAACTCCACCCCGGCCCCTAAAGTCGATAAAACCGTCAAAGACGAACGACGTATAGTTGACCTTAAGGCGGAATCATCCGAAATAGGTAACACCACAGCGTCGTTTGAAAACATCGCTTTAATTGCGAGAACATGACATTTCCATATCACAACGTGAACATTTTCTATTCTCTGTTCTTACCCTATGAGACACATGCTGTAAATAATTGATTGTGTCATTAATCAAATTCAAAGTTGAAACTGACTGAAATTATCAAATACATTACTTAGGCTGGTGACGTAAATACTACCCACCCAGTTTTAGTCATAAGCTTTACCACTGAATTTTAACTTCTAAGATAATTGTTTCCTGATATCACTCTTTATTAATGTTGTACATGTCGGGATATTGTTATTCAGGGCTCATCCACAGAGACGCGAACACATCACGTGATGACGCCACAACGACGGCCGGCGAGAAGACGGCACCAGAGGAGTACGTCAGCATCATCATCGGCGCTTTGGCCGCGTTGATCGTCATACTCACCATCGTCGTCATCTTCGTCGTCATCCGTTACCGGCGCCGACGAAACCAGAACCGACAGAGTCTCAAGCCCGTGTCCGACACGGTGCTTAACATCAACTTGAACAACTTCCAGAATAATATCACCAACGGGAAGGTTTCCAATGGCAACGTGTATAACGGTGTTGCCACGGATGAAGACGACCACGTGAAGGACGTTAACGGGAAAGGTAAGAAAAACGATTTACCCTTAACCACTCAGATACGCACTTTGACATGTTTGTGGTCCTTTACAAAATCAAATTATTTTAAGACCTTTTTAAAAAAAAATAGATTTCTTGTTTTAAAGGCATCATTTTCAACCCTAAGATATGATGAGCAAACAGCATAAAACCTGAACAGACTGCGAGTTACCGGCAGGATGTTCTGGTTTGATGCTGGTTGCAATTGCACTTGGCTTCTGAGTGGGACAGATTTACCGAGACTGGACTGATTTGAATGGAATTGTAAGTTAATGCTTCTTTCCATGTTTATTGTTTGAACGAAAAACATGTGAATAGAGATATTGATACAATAATGCTGACCTTTGAAATGTCGCGAGACTATGTTGGTTTTGCGTTGGCTGGAATGACTACTATTCTTGATTGTTTGATATGTCAAGTTAATATTTTGCAGGGAAAAATTAAAATTATTGAATATTTTAAATAAATGTATCTTTCACTGAAAACCAGAAAATGTGAATATCGACTTAAAAATGTCTAGAATGTTTGCAAGCAATTAATGCTCTCCTTATGTGTGTATTAATTGAATATAACTGTTAAGCATAATAATTATTTAAAACATTCTTTCGAATATATCATTGTATATACGTGTTCTGTATTCTATGATCGATTGCCATTATCATCTTTTGAATTAATAGTATTGAAGACTAATTAATACTTGCAAACATGTATAAGGAATTGTTTTCACAATCCTTATAATGGCTACACTTAAATAAAACCCTTATTTGTTCTCAATTGTATATAGTTTCACAGTCATTTGAAAAGGGGGTTGCTTAACTAAATAAAACAAATCTTTCATCGATTAAAAGAAAACACATCGTTGTTCTCTGCAGATTTACTCTGTCTCCCGATAAACTTTTTACCGCCTCAAATGCAATTTCTTCTCAGCCTTTAATCAAATATACAGTCGCTTCTTTCATGAAATGATCTCAGATAATACAAATTAGTCAAGTCACTGTTTGTTTTGGATACATTAGCTGAAAAGGCATTTCTGTAATCATATCATTCTCACGTTCATTCGATCTATTTTGTCGACATTTGTAGCGCTTTTGATGAGTTTGCATTATATTCTTTCTCCATAATGTGTATATGTATTCGTTTATCCATTCTGTATCGTTTGTGTAACCCCTCTATAGCCTTTGTTGTGCCACTTGCATCTTTGCGCTTTCCACCATTTTATTCATGTTTGAATAGTGCACACGTCTGACGGTATGCGACAAGGACCCTCAATTTGACCTTAAATGATTAAAGAATCATTCAGAATAATGCTCCATGAATTAAATACAAATAATGTAGAATAAGGCTTTTGTTTTTCATTGATCACATCATCATTTGCTTCGTTTACTGTGCTTATAACAGGATATAACACATTTACTTGTCGTTGCGATTTATTCATATTACGCACATTATAATCCAATTACAACACAATGTGCACGAGGCTTACTTATACAGTCTGCTATTAGTCTAGCTTCCAGTTACTTGTATTCGAATGTTTGCACATTTTTCTTTCCCTGCCTTTCTGCTTCGTGTTCGTGTTTTGATTTGCAAATGCTTTCTTTTTCTGTTTCTGCACAGCTTTAGGCGTCAATACCTACTACTACGAGGAGCTTGATGACTTCAAACCGCATTTAATTGTAGCACTTCCGCCCATGACGTCACCAATGATGCCGGTCAATACGTCACAACATTCCACTGTAAAGTCAAAGCATCAGAACTCCGCATTGAACGCCCTTGATAAGCCGCCGACCTACGACGCGCTGTACGCTGCGTCTGACGTCATCAGTTCTTGTGTTCCTAACATTCCTAGCCTGCAGGGCGTGAGCGGAAATAACGTTTACGCTGTACCGAACTCGGATATTCTAGTCAGTAGCGTAGACTGTGCTCTGGTGGAATTCCCGCGGAGAAATCTGAGATTTGTCGAGGTTCTTGGGGAAGGAGAATTCGGAGAGGTTTGTTCAATCAGAGACAGTATCAACGTGTGAAATCTGTACTGGATAGATGATGAGATTTGGCATTATTAATACTGAGTTTAGTAAGTTGCCAGTCCATCGAAAATCATGTTTACAATAATTGTTTAAACATACAGTTTATCTCTTATTCTCAAATATTTAGAACATAGAATGAGAATATAATATTTGTGACCGTAAAGTTTGGGCAAACTAGATTATTAACGGATATATTTAAATGTTTAAAGGATGTCTCTTCTAAACAAAAATCTAGTCTAGGCGGAAAGTGTCGTCCCTCATAAGCCTGCGTGGTCTGCATAGGCTGATCTTGGACGACGCTTAACGCACATGCATTAAGCCTAGTTTTCCAGAGTGATGCTCATGTCATATTTGCCCATTTTGACACAGGTGCACTTATGTGAAGCGTTCGGCCTGTCGGACCCAATGTTGCCTGGCGGCGAATACATGATGGGTCGCCGACGTAGCGGGCCGGTGCTCGTGTCCGTGAAAATTCTGAGGAAGACCGCCGATGACCGAGCCAGGTCGGCAAAGTACTGAGCCCCTCTTTCATTCATCTTATAATTCCTTGTTATTTTTTCATATAATCGTACATTAACTAGTTATTCATTTATCATTTATCTTACATTTACTAATATTCGTTAATATAACATTTATAGATTACATTTAGTAGTTCTTTATTCATCTTACATTTACTAGATATTCATTAATATGTCATTTACGGTTATTTGTTTATCTTATATTTACTAGATGTTCATTCATCTTACATTTACTAATTATTCATTAATCTAACATTACTCCTAAATAAGTCGTCTTACATTTACTTGTTATTAATTCATCTTACATTTACTAATAATCCATTGATTTTACATTTCCTATTTATTCATTCATTGTACATTTATTAGTTATATATTAATGTAAATTTGCAGGTTATTCATTCATTCAACAAAATGTTTGTATCGTCATGAATATTAAATAATTAAAATAATTAAAACTATATACATATCAATCGGTATTCCCGTAATGTTTATATAATCGTATTAGCACTAAATTATTTCATCCAACTAACCTACCAAACACTGTGTGTTGCCCAATTCGTTTATATTTCAAAGCTTTATTAAAATTTCAACAATGAACCAGGTGCATTCAGACAATCTAATGGCGTTTAAGCAAGATATTATGATCCGTTTCGTGCAATATCGCGTCCAATTTTCTCTGTTAAACTGTTTAATAAGTCGCTTAATGATGGAAGTTTTGTGCACAATGGACAATAACCGCGGAGTTCTGGCAATTGATTGTAACTAGATAAGCTTTTTATCGCGGGAAGAGCGGCACAATTGAAAGCACAATTCTTTACACACGTTTTGGGCCAAACAATAGTTATCGGTTTTATTTTGCATTAAAAGGATCAAATGAAATAAAAACTAAATCAACGACTTAAATTGAAATTGTTATATAAATTTAAAAAACATCAATCAATCGCCTCCTTATAGATCTTTATTGCACGGTAGAAATGCCTTTAAATCATTAAAAAAATAATCCGGAAACTCCGTCATAAATCGGACCTCTCCTATACTAGGATCATCGTGAACGTTCTGTCCTTTCCGCCTCATAACTGACTCTACCCGAGATCGCTTCGGTAACGTTCGCTACTTTCCGCCGCAGGTCCGACTTCGCCCGAGAGATGAAGGTGATGTCGATGCTGAAGGACCCCAACATCGTGCGTGTCCTGGGCGTGTGTACCACGGAAGAGCCCCTCTGCATGATCGTCGAGTACATGAAGTACGGCGACCTCAACCAGTTCCTGCTCGAGCACGTGTCGGAGACGCACGTGCAGACACCGAACGCCAAAATATTGAGGTATTTATTAATTTAAAAAAATAGCTTTGTTTTAATTTTTAATTAACCCTTTATCTCTCGGATTCGCATTTTTACCCGTTTGTAGTCGCTTAGAAAGTAAAATATAATTAAAGGCCTTTCTTAATAGATTCAAGAGTTTAAGGCTTCATTTCCAACCCTAAGATACTGATGAGCCGCAAACAGCATAAACCTGAACAGCCTGCGAGTTACTTTTCTAATATCATCATATAGGGAACATTCTAAAAAAATGGTTTTCATCGTCAAGAACATTGACATTTTCTCTCTTGAAGAGGTATAGATTCAGGTTTATGCCATCTGCCTGCTTAAATTTCTAATCTATCAGATGAAACCCTCAATCTACAATGATCAAATCTAAACTTATTTATACTGTCATGTTTAAAGTTAGGTCGCATTTCAAATTTACAAGACTGACTGAAATGTATTGCTGTTGAGAAATAATTAAGTTCTGAGATCCAATTTTGGATAAATGTATCATTTAAACTAGACTTTACCAGGATAAAGACACTATTCATCACCTACACAATGGTTTAGCCATGCATGATGTACGCCTAAGGCCTGCAACAGGTTT
Organism: Dreissena rostriformis; assembly: GCA_007657795.1. Classification (NCBI taxonomy): domain Eukaryota; kingdom Metazoa; phylum Mollusca; class Bivalvia; order Myida; family Dreissenidae; genus Dreissena; species Dreissena rostriformis. The sequence continues at coordinate 407,809 of VMBQ01000455.1, forward strand.
CAAATAGATTTTTCCCAAGAATGTGTGTTCGGATTATTTATTAAATTCTCACACATGTGGCTATAATTGCAATTGACATACTTGTGATCTTCTAACTGAATAATTTTCTACCAATACCTTATAACATTAATGGCTCTTTTAGTTTTCAATGATGTTCTTCCATGTTCCCCATGTACACAGTTATTCTGTGTTTGAATTGTCACGCCTAGTAGTTTTTTTGCAATCAAATAAGTGGCCTCTTTCAATTGCCATTGACTCAGTTAAGCCCCATATTTATGACCCATAATTTAAAATTGGTAAAACAAGTTGATCTAACAACTCTAATTTGATATGCTTTGAAATTGTTGGAACATTTACTGAGCATGTGTTAAGCTTAAAAACAGCCTTCGGGCTTGGCCTGCAAGTGTTTCAAAAGTATTTGCAAAAGATCCTCCTGTAGTGAATACAATTACTAAGTATGTAAATGATTTGACAATTTCTAATGCTTGGTTTTGGTTAAAAAATTCTATATCCCTCCTTAGGTGTCCCCCAAATTTAAAAACCATAGCCTTACTTTTATTTGTGTTAACACATAATTTCCACTTATCACAATATCCCTCCATCAAAGACAAACCTTTAATAAGCTCTTCTTCTGATTCTGCCATAACTACGATTTCATCTGCATATAACAGCACAAATAATTTTAGCATACCAATATCAATTCCTTTAACATATAATAAAGTCATTCAAATAAATAGAAAATAGGAATGGTGATAATGATTTCCCTTGTCTAACACTTAAACAAAGAGGGAAAATCTTCAATACTCATTGTGTTACCTAATTGTATTCTTAATTTTACATGTGTATACACAGATTTGATGATATAAAGCATTTTTCCTCTAACGCCTAGCGTAAACTGTTTATACCAAATGATATCCCTCACCAAATAATCGAACGCTTTAGTGAAATCAACAAATATGGCATACATTTTTTTTGTTAGGCAATACTGATTCGGACTCATACTTTGATACACGTCAGTTTCGGTGTCTTGAAAAGTATTGAGGTTCATATTATATTACAAAGCACTGCACAAACCGAGTACATACATTTTTGATTCACTACTTCCAGCTACGGTTGCCTCGTGTACATGGCGTCGCAGATCGCTTCCGGCATGAAGTACCTAGAATCACTGAACATGGTACATCGTGACCTCGCAACCCGGAACTGCCTCGTGGGCCCCTACTGCACCATCAAGATATCCGACTTCGGAATGAGCCGGAGCCTCTACAGCGCCGACTACTACCGGATCGAGGGCCGCGCCGTCCTGCCGATACGCTGGATGGGTTGGGAGTCGATCCTACTGGTACGCTATATCGAAATGCAGCCACGTGAACGCGAGTTACACCGTCTGAATCAACGTTTTGTTTATTTTATAAATATAATACTGTCGTGAAGAATGTAAAGCGTGGGATTCCACAGACCCAGGAACGCTAAGGGATTCAAATTCAAAGATAACGGAAAACGCTCGTAGGAAAAGTGGCTTTATGTCGATGGACGCTTTGATATGTCCCTTCTAAGCAGGACGGCCATATCGGGCGTCTATGTCCTTTCTATGTTCGTATATATACTGTATATGCATATTTTGTTATTTTAGTATTTATTGGCTATCAAATAAGGCATGGGTGTGCATTTAGTTTGAAAACGAGTCTTTTTCTATTTACTGTTTTTATATACTCGGAATGTCTTATGAAGATTTATTTGAGCATGTTTGACAACCTTTGCTCTGTTTTTTATTCGTGAACTCTACTCTCGACTCATCATCACCATTCATCGTCATCTCAAATCACCCTTTCGATAACGTCAATTCAAATATTCCAGCACGTGCCGGTAGCTTGCCGTCGATCAATTAACTCCCTATTAAACACGAATACAGTAATCGCCATCGTCATCAGTGTTGATATTGATCTCATCTAATTACAGGGGAAGTTTACAACTAAAAGCGACGTATGGTCATTCGCGGTGACGCTTTGGGAAATACTTACATTTGCGCGGGAGCAGCCGTTCGAAGGCATGACGGACGAAGAAGTGATTTCGAACGCCGGACATTACTACCGTAACGACAATGAGCACGTGGTGCTCTCCCACCCTCCGAACTGCCCCAAGGAGATTTACGACCTTATGTGCGAGTGCTGGAATCGACAGGAGAGCGAGCGACCATCGTTCAGAGAAATAAACATGTTTTTGTGTAGGAAAAATATGGGGTACGATCCCAGACATGATAATCTAGATCATGTTAGTTAAATCTGTTGGTGTCGCACGTCTGATTAGTAGTTGTGTGTGATTTTGTGCTTTGTGCATAAAAAAGGCCCCCATAACGATCGGCTCAGATTTAAAATGGCTTAAAGAAGTTCGAAGGTTTTTGACGTCAATTTTGTCATGATTGGTAAAAAATAAACCGACCACCTGAATGGGTACGGTAACTTTTATGACATTACCAGATGTGTTACTATTGGCAAAATATGATGACAGCGCGATGTTAGATATTCCAATGAACTCACCGATGGGTTTTATTCTAGAGACAGCCAAAGGAGAGACATTTTGATGTCGTCGTTTAAGTCAGCTCTTATAGGGCGTTAATCCGCAAAACTAAAGAGAAACTGAACGGACAGATACGTGGCAATATTCCATGGTGTTATGTAGAAAATCGTGTATAGACTATTCAGTAGTAGTTTATACATAGAATGACAATTAGTATATGTAATTATGAATTACAGTAAAATGTTTCACTGAGACAGCTATAGTATACTTGTGACTCATAGAAATTTGTTCATTCGATGTAAATCTAAAGGCTATTGACTAACTATTTAAATGCTTACCGGTTTTTGTTTTAACGCTGACATAAGCGACGATTTTGTTGGTCGCAGTCCTGGTTTTAATAGTTTTTATTGTCAAGCGATATCTTGGCCTCTTATACCATAATGGGTTTTAATATACATGTAATTACTTTACGTTTAATTTGGTCCAAGCATTTCTTATTACATGAATACAAAAAAATCGGTCACATTATTTTGCGAAGTTAATTATGTACTATCAACTTACATATAGTGATTTATAACGTATACAATTATGTGTACATAGTATGTTATTTATATTATTATGTGTTAAACGTTGCTCGCATATGTTATTCTTATTATTACAACTGTACTTATATTTCTCGACATCAAATCTGATTTGATGTACTTTGCAAATGTAGTTTTGATATTTAATAAGCATTTGTCTTTGGTTTTGTAAAACAAAAAATATGCACAAACAGACAAACGCTTTTCCAAAACATAATCTACGTATTGTCCGTACACGAAAAAGCATGTCCGAAACCTACGTTAAATACACGTCAGTGCTTTTATTTTTAATTGATTATTTTGCGTTGCCCTAAACAGCCGTAATCTAATATAAAAATAAATTATTAATAATGGCATAAATAGTAATAAAAATACTTAGAAGATAAGTAGACTTTAATGAATATTAAATATTTACGTAATACATGATTAACCTAGATTAGTTAATGGTTGTCCCTTTAGATTTAGGGCGTTTTGTAACGTGACTGTTGTGATATTCGGTAGTCATGGTAACGTTATTGTTGTCAGTTGACATTATGTACGATGGCTTAGACATCATGTTGTGTTTCCCAAGGTTGTGAACTTCCCAAAACTAACGAAGCGTGACAGGTTGTGCGGGTCATACGAGTGCATTGGAAATCACGTGACTGTTTGTTCGGGTCATAAGAGTGCATTTGAAATCACGTGACTGTTTGTTAAGGTCAAATTTAAAGTCGTTTATAATTACGTCATTGTTTGCTAGGGTCAAATTTGAAGTCGTTTGTAATCACGTCATTGTTTGCTAGGGTCGAATGTGAAGTCATTTGAAATCACGTCATTTTTTCCTAGGGTCAACTGTGGCGTCATTCGCAATCACGTGACGGCTTGATAATGTGAACTAATTGAGGATTCTTCTTCTTGTTTATTATGGTTATGAGATGTCACGTTCGGGTCACGTGTGAGGTCAAATGACTTGCACCGGTCCTGTGATTATGTGATCACGTGATCCATATCAACTGACTGTTTGCGAATGTCACAAGGGGCCATCATACGTACAAATATTGCGGAACGATATTAAATGGCGACTGTCATGCGAAATGTAATTACAAACTATATATAATTTCTAATATAAAGATGATGTAGCCGAATGTAACATTTCTGAATCACATAACTTGATCTGTGACATGACACGTGGCATATATTGGTCAATCTACTGCACTTTACTGGTACAGGTCATATTACTTAACGTTATGCGTCAGAAGAAATGTATGTGACTCTCAATTAGCAGGTGTTCCCATACAAAACCCATTCAACTGGTATCCTATTTCGTATCATTCTAATATGCATGTTACTATACAACGACAGCTATACGTTAATGAATTCTAAAATCATTAAAAAAAACTTTTTCAAGATAAATGTGAGGCGATTACATCTTACTATACATAAAATATGCATATTGGAGACTAAAAATATACTGTATTATTATACACATTTTACGTTTCGTTATCCTTAATGCCCTATTGCACGTTTCGCACAGTATTATTATTTACAATTGAATGATGAAGTTAAACAGTTTGACGTATTTTGTTTTATAATTAAATAATATTATTGGTTGTTAAAATAAACAGCGTTGTTCTATTCGTTCTCACATTTGTATAAGTATATGCACATTTTCCTTTTTTTTTTATTAAAATTATCTTACATTTGTTGTACATGTTCCTTAATTTGTATGATAAATAACATACAATTTCGATAAAAACAAACTTAAATGCAAGGGTTCGTATTTCAGAATCACAGTAAAATATATTTGATCGCCAAGATTTAGATTCCACCCTTAATTGAACTGTTTATTTCTTGCACAAACCACTATACTTGTTGCTTTAAAGATTTTTTATGTATTCATTATCAATTGTATTATTAAACAAAACTGCAAATGGATCAGAAATGTATCGATAATATATTATGTTATACACAAAACTGACGTTTTCACCTATGTGAAGTCAACTTAGTGAAAATATAAACTGATAAACTTAAGATTTGGAATACAACCCCTGATACTTTAGAGTTTACGTAAACAATAAAGCCCGAATGTTTAAGCTTTATTATAACATATGTAATATTTATGGATGATCAGAACTACATCTTCTTTGTTGTCGTATAAGAGCGACGGCCAAATAGCTTTGCCGCTTGATTCGCGCATAGATAGATACCTTCATTCGCTTTGCCTATGCATATCTTAACCTCCTTGAATTACATCACTGCGTACAGTGAAAAAAAAACAGACAGCCACTAGGGTTTAATTGGATTGAATACTTTGTTTTTTGTTTGACAAGCATTTGAATTAATTTAGAGCGAATTTTGATTGAATAATTTGTTGTTTTTTTTTACTTATATTTGCAAAAATGTAGTGCAAAGTTTCTTTGGCCGTTGCTTTTATAAGCCGCAGTTGTTTCGAGTCTGTTGATACATTAGAGGTTTATTCTTGTCTACCACCGTTATATGTGTATTTGTTCTGGTTATCATTTTATGGATAGTGAATGCATGTATGAGTCGGTGAAAAACTGGCACTTATTTTCTAAATAAAATATATAAAATCTGTGACGTGTTTTTGTTTTCGAATGCCGTCACAAGACGCATATTTTCAACTTATTATCAGCTAGTATAATTTATGCAAGTTTAATTTCATGCATCTCATCCTCATCGGATACATGAGTCCGTATTTTGGTTGATGTATCAAGTTTGGATCCATGTTATTTAAGCATACGAACATTCAACGTTGGAAGTGCATCATTAAAGCCCCATTAACACTTAAAATCAACGAATATTTCGTAAAACATTTCTTAAAATAAAGCCAAACAATAAACAATCCGTGTTCCTTATAGCAATAACCAAAATTTCAACGCTAGATATGGTGTGGTAAAATAGATTTAACAAGATACAAAATGCAAGTTTTAATTTTTATCTACGATATCTATTCATAAGACACACGAACACTAATATGGCACATGCGCATGTTTTGACTATATTGTGCCACAACAAAATAATAACGAGCATTTTGTATCTTGTTAAATCTATGTTACCACACCACATCTAGCGTTGAAAATTTGGCTATTGCTATCAGGAGCACTGAATTTGTATAGCTTACCTTTATTTTACGAAATATTTTACGAAATATTCGTTGATTTTAAGTGTTAATGGGGCTTTAACGCAAAGTCATTTACGTCCACAAACAGAACGTTGATAGGGCAGAGTTAGTATGTTATTGTTCAACGAAAACTTTGACTTATTTCAACAAAATTTATAATTTATAATGTTAATACGAGAATTTTATGTTTTAATCAACGCTGAACAAAAACATTGCTTTTTCGGACCAGCTTTTGTCTCTGAGTTGACGTTAGGAGCCTAATGGGTTGCAAATCACAGGAAAGTACACACACGTTACAATGTGCTGGTGTTTGAATGCGATATTGGACAGATGATCCATGAAACCTGAAATCAATAATTGTAACCAAATAATTTGATACTAAGCAGTGAAGTGAAGATATCTTATTTTTGGCTTTAAGTTTCAGGACTTAATTTAACAATGTGCCTAACAGCGAAACACTCCTCCACAAAGTATCGAATAAAGCGACATATCTCACTTCATAATCTATATTGTAACGAGTTATAAATAAAAAAAATGTCTTAAATGAGTGGTTCAATGTTATTGCATTTATTTCAAACGTGTACACATTGCTTTTCTACAAAGAAATTAGAAAATGCACTCTTGTGCTTATGGAATTGTCACTTACAAAAGATGAAAACGCAGTTGTCACAATGACAGAATAACACTTGAATGTTCCCTCGAAGAAGTTCAAAAGTTCACAAATCTTTTTAAGCTATGTTTTGCTGGCATTCTCAAGTAGCATTTTTAACAAACTCGACATCTTTATTGACATGTCTAAATGAGGGGGCATGATTAAGGGCTAAACGGTTTTTGGAAATTTAGAAATGTACACACGTTCCCGACCCCAAAGTCTTCAAGCTATTAACAGTCATTAGAAATACACGAGCAGTCATAAACAAGATTCAATGCATATTTTTAGCATCCGAGAACTTGCAAACAAAATCATGCTTAATTCCAAAGATCTGTTTTAATAATGGCTGGCATGATTGTCCAAGGCGTGACGACGGTTGCCATGAAAACGGGACTAAAACTTCTCAGCGTTTTTGTTCAAGTAATTGTGCCCCGTCTATAACATCGGTATTTACTTGTCATTACAATTCTGGTGGAAATAGTTCTGTTCTATAAGCTAAAACCGCTGAGATTTGTTATGCTATAAGACTTTAAATTTGCGTCATGGTTATTCCAATATATTATTTATCAGGAACGAAACACGTGAACTTCGAACTTATTTTAAACTTCTAACAACTTTGTTTATATTGCTATTAGTAATGAGAGCCATGAACATGTTGCATAGTGTCCATAACGTTTATTTTATGACATGTACAATAACGTAATATATCTTTTATTCATAAAACTGTGGACAGACGTGAGTTTTGTTTAATGCAATGATAAATACGCACCGGGACGCCAGCATAAGCACCGCCATGGCATCTAGAAGGAGCTTCAATGGAGGTTCTCACACAGGATCAGGACCATATGATTATGAATGCTTGTCTCGTCTTCAAAATATCTTCTCGAATTGTCGTTGATTTTATGTCATCCAAAGTGGTTTCAATTCAAAGAACCAATATTGAAACGTTTTCATGAAATATACATTTTGTATTAGTGTTATTTGTCTTTCGAAAACGTCACCCATCAACGGTATTTGACACACGCTGTTTGGCCCATCTCATAAGGGTTTATAAATAATAATACATTATAATCTATGAGCGACAAAAAGGTGCAATCATAGAAACTGGCCCGAGTCGTTTTTTCGAAGACACTACGCGAAACGAAAATCAATAATACTGGGGTGATTTCTGCAGGATGGGAACATTTTTGCGTGCGAGAGATCAACTATGGTCGTCTGCAATCCGCAAAATTCGCAGGCAGTGACATTTTCTTCTAAGGAACCAGAGGCGCAAACAAAGCCGGTCCCGGTTTTCCTAATTTTATGAAAAGAAAAAAAAATCCCTTCAATGTACACAATAGCTTTGTGTATTGCAAGGCATTTAAAATTTGTGTTTTTTTTCCCCCAAAGAAATGCATATTTCATGATTATTGTCAAACCTTCTTTCAGTGATTTGTTCGCTTAAGGCTATGAATTTAGTCTAGTGTAATGTTTTGTAATTCAAGGCAGTTTGTTGAAAATCGATGTACGCTGAAATGTCGCTTGCGATGACTTGAGCTAGAGTTTGAACCCAAATATTTTTTAAGTAGTTTCAGTCTGTTACTTTCCGGATATAGGACCAATTGTTACTTCTTTCAAAACTGATTAAATCATCATTAGCAGTATCACAACTTCACAAGTAGAACCACTATCATTTCAAATTGTATAGGGATTTTTAATACTGCTATCAATATGACCCAATCTCAAATACCGTTGATATTTTTGCTATTTTGCCAACGTTATAACAACAACTAGCCATATACTTTAACAAAGAATATAACAACATCTTAATCATAATCTTGAAATATATGATCAAGCACAATTCCCAAACAAAATAACCTGTACATAATTTCCTATTTTTAATCACATTTTAATCCTATCGCACAGGAATGTCATCAATTTTCGCGATTTGTATAATTCTCGTTTTACTAATAACCGGAAAGATAATAACTTTGATTTTCTTCAGACGAGTGTTGTTTTAGAGAGATTATTTCTTCTGAAACTAGACGTGTGTAACTTAGATCGTCTGCGATTATACTATTTGCCGACTTTTGTTTATGTTTTCCATTTTTTATCGATTAAACATTTGTGCATATTTGGGATAACGAATGGGTAAACACACACTATTTTGTTGTTTTATTCGATCGTGCGAGTTAGCTGTCATGATTATATTTATCTTTATTTTGGTAGACTAGAATTTATACCGGACAAAAAATCTTGCCTTAAATAAATAATGGGAGATTTTGTTTGAACATGCAACAATGGACTTGAGAGCTTGTAATATCATTAGACTAAAAGAGCAATACCTGATACTGGTTTGTAATTGTTTACTTTGTTATGTATTCATACTCACAAATATTGATGACTATGTGTATATGTATGTGATGATGATGATAACGTTATTGATGTTGGGGTTGTTGTTGCTACCGCTGATGATGATGATTATCATCATTTTCACGATAATGATTCAATCTTGCATCGGTCGGTGTCGATAACCAGATCTGACATTCTTGTTTAGTCGTAATCGCTGACGTAACACCTGAACAGCATACTGATCGATTTAATTATTGTTATCGGCTATTTTCACCAACAATCCAATTTTCCATGTAAGATGTTATCCAATACCAGGAGGGTTATCGGATCTCGAGAATAAACAAACAAGTTCCTATCTGGGAAACTCGGCACTTTCTAGGGGCGGTACGGCGTACGTGTAGACGGGGCTGGCTGTCTCGTAGCTTGTTAGCAAGAAGGCTTAATTGTGGAATGAGAACAGATGATAGGTAACTTGCAAACTGGCATGCATTTTATAGCTCATTATTTTCCACTGAACCGTTGTTAATCTTAACGGTGTGAAGGGCAAAGATAACGTATTTGCTTTGTGCGCTTGATACAATTAAATTGTGCTAAACCGATTAAGAACTCATTAGCAATTTGTCCTGTACTTAAATACATGAAGGAGCAAGACGATAATTTGTACTAACTTAGCTGTAAAACGGTTGCTACAGAAGCATAACTTATTAAGAAATTATCTTTGTCGCCATATGGCTCACGGTTATTGTAATAAAGCAGATCAGTGCTATAAATACATGACTGTACTTTACTACAGGTAACATATTTTTATTTGTCATTCTGATCCTTTTTCTGAGGCAATTGTGCAACGATATAATTTTACTACATGAAACATATTTTAAATTGTCATTCTGACCATTTTCCGAGGCAATTGTGCAACGTTATAATTTACAGATTAGTGCCTGGGACCATGGGCGGTGTGTACGCAAGTATGTACTCGGATGAATCATCCGCAATTTTATGTCACACAACCACCACGTGTCATTCAGTGCGTTATCGCCGTGTTATGGCTAGCTGAAAACTTGAACTTGGGTAAACAGACTACTACTTTAAGTAATTAAGGGTCGACGTCTATTGCCTAGTACGCGAAGTGACAAACACTTTTGTTACATATTTTTAGAACTCATCTATTTGCTGAATAGCCCACGCAAAATTGACCGCGTAGATACCCAGTGGTAGTTTGTAACCTCCAGGAGTCAGTGGGGGAAGGTCTCTGTGGGTCGAAATGTGTTCTGAAGTGGTATCCCACGATGAGGGTGATTTAAAGCCTTTATGGTGTGAGGGTTTCCGCGAGTTGGGGCTGCGCGCCATGGCAGATGGGGAAGCGTTTTTATTTACTTTTCGAATATTTTGTCAGCTTATAAAAACCTAAAAATCGCTGAATCACTGTCGAAGAATTTTGAAACCGCAAATCATAAAATATTCGAAACATGGCTTATTTTTTAAGTATCAAGTATTCGACAAATTCTTACTTTTTAACGCTAGCACTTTGGTATCGAGTAATTGTTATTTTAGTCTAAAGAATATGCATGAACATTTTTCGTAAAACAGTATTTGACAATTAACAGTATTTTAAGACTTTAATCATCGTCGCTGTTTGTGTTAATTTAGTTATATTCAAGGAAACTAGTGCAATTAAAATCTCATCAGCGAATTATTTCATTTTATCGCTTTTCCTTTGCGTTATTGTTAATTACTAAACCAAACTCGTAATTTCCTTTTTTAACTCATCTCCTTTCGACAAAAAACACAATCTTGAACCTACTATACGTTGACTTAATCGGAAATTATTCATACATCGTTTGAAAGCCTGTAATCGCATTTTTTTATTTCAGATCTTTCACCCTTTGGACCTTTTAACCGCCTTATGTAATTCAATCGGGTGTCATAAACCCGGTGTTATACGGATTTCGTTTAATGTAATTACACCAAATGAAAGTAACAACGGCTATAAAATCTAATAAACTTGCTCGTTTATTTAAATTTTCAGTCGAAACGTCAGATCTTTTTGTCGATTGCCGCGTTAATTTGACGGACTACTTTCTTAGCGGACCTTCGTCTTTGCCACATATTCAAAATGTGTGTGGTTAGAATGGATTTATTGTTGCGCGTGCGTGCCTTATCTCTAAACTGTTTGAATTTGACACTTTGATATAGCACTTATAAACTCCAATTCGATAAGGTTAACGCGGTACAACCTTGTCTAAATCCCCGTAATGAATTGCGTGGACCAAGTCCCCAATATTTAATTATTTCCTTTTTCCCAGCGTCGTATGAACACGCTTGTCATGGGCTTTGTTAATAGGGAAATCTTCCCGTGATGTAACAGAAAGTCGCGACTTTCGATAACGACCATAATAGTCTGAGGGGTTAAGCCACTGTTCAAGATAAAACAGATAACAGCAATTTACTAACTTAAGCACGTTCGCTTGGATGTCGTGGCTTCTTTACTCCTCTCAGTGTGATAAAAGTACGAATTGATGTTTGAAGATTTAAGAACATAAACGCACAACAATTTGAAACTTATGTAAATGATCAAAATATTTGTTCATGGCAGCCGAATGCCTATTATAGTGCCAAAATTGCGATCAGATTAAAAGATATATCTCAAACTAAGATATATAATTACAAATGTATGTGTAATATATATGTGTTCGATACCCATAAGACAGACTAGAAATAACATGATTTTGTCAACAATAATCTTCTATGTATCATTGTTTATCGACCAATAAACACATCAACTAAGTGTATTTGACCCAGCCACTAGACGACCTTGAATTAACACCATAGGTTTGTACTTCGCTTCTAAAATAGTCAATAAACTCGCACTTCAATCAGTATTCGCGTGTTCATAGGTCATTCATTTGGAGACAAAAAATCGCGTTCAATCAATGACCGAACATTAACACGGACATTAAGAAGACCACGCACCGATCGCCCCCATCAAAGATATCGGTCTTACCTAATATCGAGGGTAAACGTCAGATCAATTGGGCTTCAAAGTCCGCCATTACGTTCAATAACTCGACGTTAAACGTGGTATTTTTCTCCTCTCCATATAAAAGTACTGGAAACCGTGGTTACTATGGAAACAGAATAAGCATTTTATTAATTTTGCCTTTGTAATAAAGAGGTTTCCTTCACAGTGCCGTGGAAAGTCGTAATTGATAAAAAGGATGGCACACCTCGGAATCGCGTCTTTAGATCTTTCAGTCATTATCGCATTAACGTTTATGTGGAGTTTATTGAATTCTGCAATATTCTCGAACTCCAAGTATCGAGCAGTTAACTTTAACAATAATCGTGGATTGTCATAGTAACGGTAAAAATAGACATTGTTGTAGGTTTTTGTACCATTTGTTTGACATGTTATACAGTGCAACTTTTGATATAATATCAATTGCACCTCGTTCTGCTGCTTCTACTTCTGCTTCTGCTGCTACTGCTGCTGCCGCTGTTTCTCCTTGTGCTACTTCTACTACTGTTGCTGCTTTTGATGCTAAATCTGCTTCTACTACTACTGCCGCTGCTGCTGCTGCTTTTATTGCTTCTACTGCTGCTGCTGCTTCTACTGCTATTGCTGCTGCTACTTTTACTGCTGTTGCTACTGCTACTGCTGCTTGTGCTGCTGCTGCTGCTGCTGCTGCTGCTGCTGCTACTACTACTAAGTACTACAATTAATAACATAAACGAATCCTATGCACTGCAATAATTATATGCCTTTCTATCTTATTAAAACAGTACTTGATGTGCACAATAATTCTTTGATCATTCAATTCCGCAAAGGAAATTAGTTTAAATTAATCTCTTGTATAAAATGAATAGCATCAGAGGCAACGATTAAGTTGTTGTTTATCTCCATGCCAACGTAGGAGGCGATTCAGGCCATAGAATCACGATTCAAAGAAAAAACTGCCCAGAACTGGTCAACTAAATTGTCTCCTGACAATACATACTTTTTTTTAAAGCATATGATGATTATGATATAGTTTTATTTCATCCTTTTAATGAATGGAGAATACTGGCGAATGATAACCGGACCATTTACTTTAGCTCGAATTAAATGAGAAGGTTCAATCCTTTCACTTTTGCAAGGTGCCAACTTTTTTGTTTCTATTTGTTAATTATTTGTTAAATAATATGTGAATTTCTTCATAGTAATTGTAAATTCAACCTTTACAATAATAATTAATTAACACAAAGAAAATGTCGCTCAAATACTCTATTTAAACAACAGGGACGCAGAAACTATTTCCCAACGACTGCAGGGAACGTTATTTGTTTGTGATCATGTGACGTAATATTTCTAAGTAATATTAATATACAAAGTACACCTAATGTCATGACGCTGTAGCACGATTCTGAAATAAACAGAATATGGCAGGTGGACGGACGGACAGGCGGGTGAGAGGGAGGGCAGACATATCAACTTACGAGATGGCTGGTGGACAGCAACTCAAACAGTCATACTTTTTTTTACTAATATTCTAATATACGCCGCCCCAATCGCGAATAAATGTGTTATTACAAAACAACTTTCCAATTCTTGTATAATAAGATAACATACTCAATTCTTTCTCAAGGTGCTATATGCATACGACCGCAGCCGCATTCAAAAAGCCAGCCGTCTCCGGACGTCATGGCCATTATCACGGTTTCCAATGATTTAGCGGAATCGATAACCTATCAATCGTTTCCAGTACAGTGAGTTTTAATAATCTTCGAAAGGCACATTGCTGTGATTATGAACTTGAAAATGCGGAGATTTTGCTTGAAGCGAAGACTTCATGATCGAGGTATTTTATGCCCCCGATGATCATGTTGCTTTAAGTGTGAACTGTTATTATTTATATGTACGTAGATTGCGTACCGGTAACTGTGATACATTGGTAATATATGTATATTTGCGTGACATGCGTTCTTATATTGGATCATATTCTATGACTGAAATCATTCGAACATTCGCAGTGTTGTATTGGATGGATTATTCGAAAATAACTATCGGACATTTCGAACGCAGTGTTGTATTGGTTGATATTATGAAAATTACGAAGGAATATTTCGAACGCAGAGTTGTATTGGTTGGTAATTTGAAAATTACGGAGTGCTATTTCGAACGCAGTGTGATAACTAAGAATCTCACCCACATGACTATATAGGGCATCATTTGCATAGATAAATTCGGGCTGAGCTCATGCTGTGTCATTCCTGGCACTCCGGTCCCCCCACAGAATAATACCTAACTAAAGTGGGAAATGGTCGTGAAATCCTTTCTAGCCCCCCCCCCCCTGCGCCTGTTTCAAGTAGGCCAATTTTCAAGTGTCGTCCCTGATGCAGTCCGCACAGGCTTATCTGGGACGACATTTTACACACATGCATTAAACCCCATTTTCACAGAGCGACACTCATTTATATTTAACTCCACATCGTCGCTTTATTGCTATAGTGCTCTCCATTTTTTTCAAAAATTGAGTTTTTTTATATCGCTGTGTTCGTGAGTCTCACAGAAGAAGTTGCTCGATTCCATTTTGCAGTATCTCCCACATTTTGTATAGAATACAGAAGAAGTTTTACGATTCTATTTTGCTCCATCTCCCACATTTTTACAACCGTGTGAATGCTGTACGGCACCATCTCCGGGACTTAGAGCAAAGTAATTAACGATTTTTATATTTTTTTAGCAGAATGCTCTATCTCCATAAATAAAATTGCAAATAGCATAAACATATAATTTACTAAAGTAAATATTTAATTATATTCATATTCTCCGTTTGCTGATAAACACTCCGGTATATTTTTGTCCACATACGTGCATAAATAAGTGAGAAAATAAAGGTTAAACCTTTAAATGCGTTTTTCTCCAAAAAATGAAATTTGTAGTAAGAGCACTATAGCAATCAAGCGACGACATGGCTAACGCGTGAAATGCAGTTGAGGACCGACATGAGAATACACTATTAATGCGTCATTCTAGCATTTAAAATAATGAGAAGCTCGCAAGTATAATCTTAGGACATCATTACCCGACCTACTCAAGTACTCAAGTTGTCAGACGTAAACTAAGGCTTTTGTTCCATCTCCGGCGATGGGGTCTGCATGCGCCGTAATTTACACAGATTTTTTTAGCATGAAAAGTTGAGCAAAAATTCTTCGCAATGTTACGTTTTGAGCCAACAGCTGCCGTGTATTTTTCTGTGTTCTTCAGTTTTGAATCATTGCTCTTGAATTATTAACGAGTTGGAGATGAAATTACGCCTTCTCTGCCGAACACAAGCATTGGGTTTGCGATTAGAATGATTTAAGTCCGAATTGGATATTACGAAATTATGAAACTTGCTCTAGTTCCAGACAAATAAATGTTTGACAAGATTTATTTTTCGGTTGACTTACATTCCACCAGATGTTCACGGACTGACTCATTTGAAATGTTCATCGTCTTCTTCCTCATTTTATTGTCTAAATCATTAGTATCACCTTCATCATCATCATCATTATCATCATTAGAAGCAAACATATAAAATGTCAGTACTATTGCTTCCCCCCTTCATCATCTTCATCCTCATCGTCTTCTTCGATATCATCATACATTGTCATTATACATGTAATCATAATCATCATCACTGTCGTCAACTGCACTTGAGCTGAAGCAGAGTCAACATTTGAATCATCACAGTAGCCAAGATATTGCCAACAGCTTCTCAATGACTTCATGATCATCATCATTTATCAAACTATATTACCATCTGCCTAACATAATCATATCATAAACATCACCCCGTCATATTCATCGCAAACATGCATACGCCCCACCCCTCCTCCGTGTTTTCGTCTGTCCATCAACGTCGTTCTTCAATCGTTCCGTAATCAATCAAATTGAGAATTCCTTACCCATGATTTATCTACCGATAATCTGCAGTGTTGAAATCTAGCATTTTCTAATTCATGTACACGTGTGCAGTAGTACTACACCCATGTGTCAGACAAAACCTGCGGAGTATCGTGAATTTCAATCTTCACGGATTTCTACTCTCGAACACCTCGAGATGACAAGAGTTGATAGATTATCAATCATCGGTATGGTTGGCTAGATTTTTGTTAAAGATAACATATCAGTTTTTTGGCCATATTAAATATGCAACGTAAAATGTATGAACGTTTTACATATTCTTTACAACGGAGGTAAACTGAAGAATTGAAAATCCGCTATCTCATCCGAGATTTTGGTATTTAAATGACATGCCAAAACGTTTATAAGAGCTGGGTAATTTACCCCCTTGTTCATTTTTTTTCGGTATTGAAATTAAAACGATAGCCATAGGGTTAAATTAGAATTACGAAATCTCGTAAGGCCGTGGTATTTTGCAGCGTTTAAAAAGCATGTCACGAGATGTTATATTTCAAATCTTAAACGAAGTTAACCGTCAAACATGTTTACGTTTTCAGTGTTTGTTAACTTAATACAAATTCGTTTTTATCGTGCAAGTCCGTCAAAGTCAAATACCGATCGCGAATCGCGACCATGCGGTTAAATTTGTAAATTTCTTAAAAACAATTACCTGAAACACAAGACACAATAAGTTAAAATAAAATGTTTGCGCAAGCTGGATTTAAGCGCAATTTTACCCTTAACATTGCATGTGTACGTATTCTGCATGTGCTTCTCTTATCTATTACGGAAAGTACAAATACCGCCAATAACCGCAGACCAAACTACGATGGCATAGAGGTGACCTTCACTCCTCTTTTTTAAATTGCACTCCTCTTTTTTCTATCTCGTGGCCTCAAATTAGTATCTCGAGGCCACGACTTACTAACTCGTGGCCACGAGTAAGCTATGTCGTGGCCACGAGATAGAAAAAAGAGGAGTGCAAAACTAAATAAAAGTGGAGTGCAATTAAAAAAAGAGCGGTGCAGTAAATAAGGGCAGTGTGCATTAAACAAAAGAGGAGAGAATTTTAGCTATCTCGAGATCCCGACTTAGCTAACTCGTGGCCACGACTTAGTCAGCCAATCACATTTTTTGGCACCGCTCTTTTTTTTATTTGCACTCCACTTTTATTTAGTTTTGCAGTCCTCTTTTTTCTATCTCGTTGCCACGACATAGCTAACTCGTGGCCACGAGTTAGTAAGTCGTGGCCTCGAGATACTAATTTGAGGCCACGAGATAGAAAAAAGAGGAGTGCAATTTAAAAAAGAGGAGTGAATGTCACCTCTATGCCATCGTACCAAACTCTGTCTGGACGATCGTATATGCACTATTACTCCTTAGCAAACCCAATACCATTTGCGTTAAATCCTTTTAATAATACCATCATGAAAACAATGTAAAGGGCTAAGATTCTGCTACATCCTAGACACGGCGACAATAAAACTGAAACCGGAAGTGGTTCGGAAGCCATTATTGAGCCTATTCTTTTTGGCACATGGTCCGACTTAAAACGGATCCTGACATGAAATATTCAAGCTGGCGTCTCCCAAGATGGTATTTGGCACGGAATTAAATACCGTCTGCCCGTAATGAAATATCGTATGCGTGTATTTAACCGTTATTTGTAAGCATAAGACTGTTTGTGTGAAAAAATGGGGATAGAAACTTAACAACTTAAACCCCAACATACTTCATCATAACTTTTAAAATATATTTTTTATTAAATGTCATCTGATTGAAAAAATGTATTGCCGTCTGCTGAAAACAAAACACTTGCTAAAGGTTAAGTTGAAATGTCCATCCACTAATGGTATTTAATTATTAACTAGTATGTGAAACGTGTTCGCACATGTTCTGATATTGTTTTTTTTTTTAATTGCTACTCAGTGCTGTAATGGAACGTTGGGATTCGCTTAAAGGAAATCAATATGTATTTACTTTGATGTCACTTCACAGTATCAGACGACACGAATCCTGACTTAATTAACGCGGGGGATTAATTTCTCGAAAACGTCGTTCTGTGTGCCGTAATGGCCACATTTTCAATATACATGTACACTGATAAAGTCGTGTGCGTTTCATACCTCCGCAGAATGGTTTTAGTATCCGACTGCAATTTCATTTCTTTCATCAAAAGTAGTTCATGCTATTTTTGCTAGTTCCCAAATATGACCTGTAGTTTGCACAATTTGTTTTGTTTAATAGCACGAATACAACTTTACAAACGTTAGCATACTTAAAGTCGCGAAAAGCGGCAATGTGAAGGTAATGTGTCCAGGAAAAGTGGTTATAAGATTGATTGTAATTTACTCAATTGTTGTAAATGCAATAAAATAAACATGCCGAAGGTCAACATTTATTATATTTATTTGCCTTGGTTGATTTTGTTTGATTGGGGGGTTGATTGTGGGTAAAGTAAAGATCTTCATACAAAGTATTGAATAACGTAATTGGCCATTTGTTATAATAATTAAGTATTCAGACACAACACAATATGGTTAATTACGGCCGGTCAAACAGTTGCTAGTCAACAGACCAACGCATATTGCAATTCATTAACGAAGTCACTGACCACTAGGGGTGTCAACCATTTTGGCAGTGAATTATTCCGCTTTGATGTGCGAACAGGTTGATTTATTGCGTAGTCATCCATTAAACAAGTGTCTTCAGACGTGTTGTACAGCTCTGTAACGTGTTAAGGCTACTCTACACCAGTTTTAATCAACGTTTAGCCTTACCAGGTGGTCGAACAGAAAGACGAAAATTTCACAAGATGGTGAAACATATTTTACTTTCAGCGGTAGAAAATGCTTGGCACGTTACAACTCGGGGATGGTGGCGGAATTTAATTTACCATAGTGTTGTTTGAAAGGTGCGTCCGCTCCGACCACCTAAGTTACGAAACTCGTTGTGACGATTTATAAAATTACGCTCGCCTGTCCGGACATATAATCTTTCTCATAAATAATGCTGAATAATGTTTCACGTTTAAGTAATGTTATTGCGAAGATTATTAAACATAAAACATACGGTAAAATACACAATTTTTGTAAACGCTCACACTAGTCCAACAGTCACACACAAAAATGCGCATTTGTTGTTGTTTTTGTAGGTAATACATTATAACTTTATAACAACGTTAATTAGCTATTTTTACAGTTGCGAGTTGACATAAATTAACTCGGGACATTTATACGGAGAGTTAAATTCATACATGTACTTGAGATGTTGCAACATCGACTTTTTGCTAGATAAATTCAACAGTAAATTAATACTTGCAATCTAGATCGATCAAACATAAACTTAACACGTGAGGTCCATCAACAAGGTGTCGCCGTTAATAAAAGCGGCTGCAGACGACAAATGTGCCTTTTGGCGCGATTCGGTGTGAGGCGGGTCTCGTACTAAGGGCAGGCGATAAATTAGTCCAACAAGATTATTAATTACCTTTTTACAGCCATATCTGTTGAATGTAGTCACTTCAGCGCAACATGTCAGGTCGGTTAAAAACGTCTAAACGAGGCCGATGATGAGAACGCTTGACGTTAACACCTTTGGTGTCGTAAAATGAATTGTGTTCAGATTTTACGACATCAACATTGCTTCTTGTTAAGATTATTTTTATGACAGTATCATCAACTTAGGGGCTTCATTTGACACGCCACATTGACATATGCGACCTTTCTAATATTGTTTATTACTCTCTTTTTTTGCATTAATGGATGATAACATAATAATGAACTACATGTAGAATGACAGCTGTTGATACTTCGGCACGATTATTTATACTTACCATATATACCGGGAAACCTATTAAAGCGCATACAAATTCATAAATCAATATAAGGAGATATTTTTTTCCAAATTTGAATTCATATTCATCCCTTGGCTAATAATTCAAGCTCATCATTCATAATTATCCTTTTAACAAGCGCAATGTCACTCAATTAAAGCCGAACTTTCTTTTATTAAATAAGAATGACGTCGCTGGAAGTTGAAGAAAAAAGGGGTACAAATAATAAATACAATTGATACTTCTAGTGAATTATCACTGCACATAAAAAGCTCCTTACAAGTGCTCTCTTAGGGCTATTTGTGCCTACAATTGCGTTTTATTTAATTAGCGAAAATGCATTCCATGTAGTTTGGATCAAACGCGCCACCTAGAATCAATGGAGGTGTTGGCCTAAGCTAATTTGTCACTCAAACTGAGAAATCTTGCCGCCTTTAATTGCATTGCAGACTTATTAAAGATTTACGTTTCGTAAATTATCTTTGTAAATCGACTTAACCGCTGTTATTAATCGGATACGTTTGAACCTTGCGAGATTGTTGACATTAATTTCCAGGGAAAAGCCATACGGCAAGTTTGGGGGATTGATTTGAGATTCCATCTTTTTCAACTATTAGATCCAATTTTCTCTTGGTGAAATCGGGCTTTACGAAATTCGTTCTCGCTGGTTGGTCTATTTATCTATTTTAATTAAAAGCATCTCTAACCACGCGAGAAAAGACGCAAGCTCAGTTTTACGACTGTCTGAAGAATTAAGTATTGAACAGTTGGGATCACATGTGTCTTATGTGTTGTCTAATATAAACGTGTGTATAAAAGTTTCGTCTACGCTGCACGTGCTCAGAATGAAATGCAATAAGAAATTCTGTTCAAATTTAAGATAGTTTGTCAAAAAATAAAATATCAAATTAATGCACATTGATGTTAAACATTGATAAGGAAATTAAAATTCCTTTACATGTATGTTTGCATTTATTCGTATTAAAACATAATAGAAGCTGCTTAGACCAGTTTACTTCATTCGGTTCTCTGGTGGGTGATCTAGGGCCTTTGACACTCTCGTTTTATTATTATAACATTTGATAATGCGTTTCTGAAAGAATCACCAGTCATATTCCTCAAGGGAAGCCGAAGTTATCGAAGTCAAATCACAAGCATACAAAATTACAAATCACATTTTCACCAGCGATAATCAAAAGAAAGTAAAACTCAATATCTCTAGTCTATAGAGAGATATGATATAACCAAAGCAATAGTTTCTGTGTCAATGTTCCCTGCGGCTCTCTTACAACGACATAGCACTGGCGGTAGAAGGCCGTTCCTGAGGGCGGCATAATCCTCCGCTATATTGATCCGCGCCACGCATTCGACGCCTTGGCTTCCGAGTAGGTCTTAATTGACCGGGGAGACCCTTGGACATGACAGGAATGCGACAGGGCTTCTTCTGGAGGTTATTTTCCTCGGGGAAATGGTCTGCGGTGAATAAAGACCGCAACTGTTAGCTGAAAGCCTGGAATATATTTTATTGTTCCCGAGTTGGAAATAATGAGGCATGTTTCTTTGTCAGCGTTTTTTGTGTGTGTGCTCCGCTGTTTATTGATTGTTGCTGTTGTTTCCTGATTTCCAGGCATGTCGAAGTCAGTCTGGAATAGTTTATTTGGTGATGCCGTAGTATTAATTTATTGTTTTAATTTTAGGTGTTAGAGAAAGAAATATTATAATAATTTTACTTAGTAGGGAAGAAATGTACTTAATTGACAAGAATTGTAGTTAATTGAGAGAAATAGTCTTTCAATCAAAAGTACAGTTTATGCAGACTTCAACAGTGACTAACAGTGATTTAACCACATATTAAAGCAATATTTTTGCTGTATTGTTAAAGTGATATATTTCAATTCATTTATTGATACAATTTTTAAAATGTTTTATCTATTGTAAGAATGCAGATAACCGTAAAGCAAATAAAGAAAGTACAAGAGAACAATTTATTATTTACGGCCTCGCCACGTTTGTTTGACATGTGCACACCGCAGTAATCCAGCTCTATTTACCGAAAGGTCAGCCTATCATCCTCTTAATTCCATGTATTGCCTGTAAACTGATAAAACTAATACGAAATGTCCTCCAAACCATGTTTCCCGAGCTATACACTATCGGAACTACATTATACCGGAAGATAAATGTATTTATGCGCGCTGATATCTAGCCGTGTTTAATACACTTCGCACTCTTCGAGTGGCCCGCTAATCGGCGCTACTTCTGAATGCATTACCGGTGAAGAGCTAACCCGGAATCACCGGTTGTCAAAGAACATGCCTTCCGGGGACTCGGCAAGTAATGGAATATAGATTGTACGGAAATAATAAAGTATGATACTAAGATTATAGATATTGTCGAACCAACGTTCTCTCAAATACTCTATTCTTCTTAGTATAATAATGAACGAAATATATACCGCAGGTTGTTAAGATGGTCATGCGTTTGTAAACATGTACATATAACGTTCGTATCTTGTACACAAGAAAAGGCTATTACTCCTTGGGCGCATGCATACTGGTATATGGATTACCCTTAAGTGACCGGGCACTAAGCATTTGCGCATGTGACTAGCATCGATGATGTTCTTTACGTGTCATTCTTTGATAGCTTTATCCTCTTACAAAATGCAAATATTGAATATTAATATTACGTACTGCAAAAGAAGCAAATATCGTTACACTTCCTATACCGGATGTCCGTTCATAGCATTACTGGATATAAAGCCAATATGGGAGACATCTTTGCTAAACTGCTTACGTCCGGCCTAAAAAACGCTATTCGTTCTGTCCCATGATAATTACAAACTGGCGAATGCTTTGTCATGCAATCTTTTGAAATTACCATATCTGTTAACTCTTTGCATGCTGGGAAATTTGTCGTCTGCTAAAATGTCGTCTGCTAAATTTGTAAAATTAGCATTTTCTTCGATTTTCTTTTCAAAGAATACTATCAGAATAGCAAACAGTTTGGATCCTGATGAGACGCCACGTTCTGTGGCGTCTCATCTGGATCCAAACTGTTTGCAAAGGCCTTCAAATTCCGGTTCCAGCGCTCAAAGGGTTAAAGTAATAGGATAGAAAATGCCAGTAATCTGTTAATTAATAATTTTTTATATTTGCACATTTTCTCCTCAAAAATATGTACGTTCAAAGGTTACTTCCTTGTATGAAAAGAAATAATGCCCAGAGTAAAGGCGCTGTGCAGCACACTTTGATGTATTATAATTTATGTATGTAAGATTGTTTTCAGTGAAACAATCTCTTACAATAAAGGAAAGTAAAATTGTCAATAAATCTAATGAAAGCAGACAAAAAGAGATGTATACACCCTTTCAGTTATTGACAGTTTATAATTACCTCCCCTGAATGACGTCATCCGGGGATACCCGATTATCGACTGTAAGCAAACAAAGAGATGTCTGTTTGACAATGTGTGTTTTCAACGGTGTAAATGGACTCAAAATATGAACGAAAAGGTTTGTACTGACCTTATTATTAATAATTTATTATTTTCTAATGCAATTTTGATATTCGGTTTATAATGCTGATAAAGCAGCGGTATTGTTTATGTCTGTTATATGTTTTCGCGAGGACGAAACGTTCAAACGAAGGATTTTTTACTGAAATAAATCCTGTTCAGAAATGTTGATATAGATTAAATAGGAGGAAATATTGACTTGTTTTATCTAAGGACATTTCGTATTCGTCAAAGTATGAACACTTTTTGGCATTTATATTTTGAAGCAACTAATGGACGCTCGTACTGGTCTTAGTCATACCGTGCTTTTGTACCAATTGNAAGTTGAGGGTCGGCGCCGATTCTGGAGACACGGTCGGGCGACCGGAAACGGACCTATTTTTTTTTTGGCCTTACGTCCGGCCTAAAAAACGCTATTCGTTCTTTCCCGTGATAATTACAAACTGGCGAATGCTTTATCATGCAATCTTTTGATGTTACCATATCTGTTAAAGTAATAGGATAGACAATACCAGTAATCTGTTTATTAATGATTTTTTATATTTGCACATTTTCTCCTCAAAAATATGTACGTTTAAAGGTTACTTCCGTGTATGAAAAGAAATAATGCCCAGAGTAAAGGCGCTGTGAAGCACACTTTGATGTATTATAATTTATGTATGTAAGATTGTTTTCCGTGAAACAAACTCTTACAATAAAGGAAAGTAAAATTGTCAATAAATCTAATGAAAGCAGACAAAAAGAGATGTATAGTAAACAGCTATTACTAGGAAGACATTAGGTAAAAAACACTGACATGAACTGACGGTTTTATTATTTTTATTGCATTATCCATTGTTATGTATATCCACCTATGTTATATAGTGGTTTTCTCCGCAAATCGTCCATATGTAACAGAAGTTCAAATCTATATTTCTACGTCGCATTTGGTTGTAGTTAATGGGAAATGACAGTAAGACAGACATATTTTCAGATCCGACAACAAGGGAAAACTTCTTTTGGACTATGAAAGATGTGTAAAGAAAATGCATAATAAACTGTAGCACTTTATGGAAACTTCCAAAATAACCATATAATGTTTGGCAATGTTTTTAAATGCAATGAAAATGTATCTGGTGAAAGGAAATGCGATAATAGTAAAAAAAATATAATATTGTATTTTTCACTACAGCAAACTGAAACACAATATACAAAGAACCATTAGGCCAACATTGGAAGTTGTTTACCTTGAATTAAAGCAAGACAATTTACGCCAAATATGTTATAAATATTCAGATAAATATCATTTAGATAAATATGTATGGGTATGTTTGGATTTAATTATTTGGTTACATATTACTTTGACATTTCGTCCGGAATGTGTTGTTTTTGCAATTATGTGCATACTTTTACAAATAAAACGTGATAATATGGCATTTACCAAGCCATTTGCGTTTCGCAATTATCCTTGTATAAGTACAATTAACCTTCTGTACAAGGCCTTAAAACTATTTTTGTTTCTACTTAATCGACAGACCATAATTTGGTGCCGACTCTGAACTTTTTGTTGGAATTCCATGTTGAGTTCTCGATAAGTTGTCTTAAGTTCGCTCATATTCACAAAATAAACTAGAACATATAAAGATATTTTGCAAAGAGAGTTGGAAGATTTCTTTCATTAAGCACTTATATGAACGTGCGAAAAACTTTGTGAAGTAGAAAGAGTTAACGAAAAATGTTTTAGTGGGCCTACCACCCTAGTTTTAGAGATGTAAGTGGAAACAATATCTTATTTGTTTACCTCCAATGAATAATTTATGCTTTGAAGTCATGATGCTGACGCCGACTGCATCATTTAGTATACGTGTACTAACACGTGTACATGTAATACACATCCCACAACAGTAATTGTATTAATTATTTGACTGAACAATTCAGAAGGCTAAATTATATAGAAAAAAGTCAACAGATTTTTTTTTTTTGAACATAGTACACTATAAGCGGGCTATAACTGTGTCTACACGAGTACAATCTACTGAAATAAATGTCAGTAATAAATACATAAATAAATTTCAGCAGCCTATGTACTTTACAAAAATTGGTTGGAACTTGTGCACTTAAATACAACACATCAACATTAATCTGCAATTATATGTTTAGGTTGTTTGACTAGTTCGTTTTAATCAACGTTTTTGTTAGTAATGATAATAGGCTGACATTTCAAAGATATGTAAAGCTGTGAATTAATATGAGTAAATATTCCACTAAGTATTGCAATTATTAACGTTAGGTTGCATCAAATGCCCGATGGCGAGATTATCAGGCGACAGTTTGAGACACGTGGCAATGGCGTCTAGTAGTAGCGTTCTCTCGTATACTTGTGTATAGAAATACACAAAATAAATGCAAAGCGAATTTATCAGAACCTTTTGTTTTACAGTTTGATAGTACAAATCACAATCGTTTGACCCAGACATGGTAGCAAAAACCAAAAAAGGTGTTACGAGCTAATGAAACTGTGCAGAAACGATTATTCACTTAAATACGAATGGGTTATTTAACTTATTTCACTAGACTAAGATCTAAATCTATTGTTCACAAAAGACCGAAATCAATATATCAATACATGTACATGTATTCGTTATTATTATCTCAAATAGGTGAATCCATTATTATTCTATTATTATAACATAGGCGGTACAACCACATGTAAACGCAGAAACCAGATAATGTGTTTCAATTTACGTCAAAAAATAGTTACAATGTACGATACGAACGCTATGATTGATATTCGCGTTGGACGGAGAGAGTGAGGAAATCAAAACACAAGAGACCGAATGATTGATGACGGTATTGCATGCGGCACGGCAGAAGCATCAAGGGCATGTAAGGAATTAATAACCGTCTCCAAACAGCACATACATATTTAGTGTGTTGACTATAGACTGGCGACTGATGGTATTCCGTGTTTCTGTTCTATTTGTCTCTAAAGTGTGAATTTATTTTGATGGTCATCTAAATAATTCGTTATATGACATGTTTTCCGTTGAAAGCCAAAGTGGCGCATAAGCATGTTCTGCCATAAAACATAGTACTTATTAGAATTGACTTATGTCATAGTGTACTCTAGATTTTCTATGCAATTGTTGTATACGCACCTATATTACCCAGATAGGGAAGTGTGCAATTTAGTTGTACTAAATTTTCAAATTTATTGCGGACGAGCGGTCAAATATTCAGCTAGTCGCATTGAAGGATATATATAAGTACTTTTAAAATATACAATCTCCCGGTCACCAGTCTACGCAAAATATCTTTATGAGCACGTGGTGTCATGTGCAGATGTAAAGTTAACAAAAGAACCAGACTCGCTTGATCTTCGTGTCAGATAAATATTACATACCCGCTCAATAACAAAATAATTTTCTTTCTTCGTCGATTAGGATTTCTTCGAAATACCGGTATTTCTGTTAACAAATGCACGTGAATAAGCGTGTTTACTTCATTTATCCAACAACACCATCAAGTATATAAGTAATTAACTCAAAAACATTGTGTTCTTGGCAATGTTGAGCCATAGGCTCAGTACAAAAAAGTGAAAACACTCAATTACGGTATTTATTTGCCCCATCACAATACAATAAGCTGCCAGTGACAGCTGCGTTTGCCGTCGTCTGTCTGTCTCTGACGGTGTCAGCGCAGTCTGTTGCTCGGCCACATTGACCTGTCGCTCACAGACTCATGTCCTATATTGTACGAATGCCAAAACTTCTCGTTCGAGTTATACAAATAATAAACATAATGTCTAAATTAAATATGTTTAAATTATCATTGTATGGTTATTACTTTATTTAGAATAAATTGCAATACTGAAATTGCTATAATATAAAAATATTAAATTATATCTGAGCTGCGCTCTTGGAAAACGGTTCTTAATGCATTAGCGTAAATTATCGTCCCAGATAAGCCTGTGCGTTCGTACAATCTAATCAGGGACGGTACTTTTCGCTTTCATGGTATTTTCCGTTTTAAGAAAGTCTCCTCTAAACGAAAATACAGTTCAGGCGGAAAATGTTCGATCCTGATAAGCATGTGCGAACTGTAAAGTGATATCTGGAACGACACTTTACGCACATGCATTAAGCCCCGGTTGTCCATTTGTAAACATGAACTAGGTAGTTAACATCCAGGCCCATTATCATTCTGAGTTTGCCCATCTTTTTATTCACGTGCATGTGATATGAAATTATGCAACCATTGCAAAAAGCAACTTGAATACACGAAAGACATTCCGTTGCGTAATTTGTTAAGATTTATTTATTATTTAACGCTATCACCAACATAATACAGAACGAGTCGATATTTCAAGCCTATAGATTAGTAAATAACCATGGAATCGCGCTGTTTTATGCGCAGTAATTTCATTTGCAAAATCTGTTAACGACAATATAGCATGCATACAGCCCATTTTCTGAGCACCTTTGCAAAAAAGACCAATTTATTTCCACCGACAAATGCAATAAATAAGCATGTCATATCGATATCATGGAGATCGTTTGCGGTTTTGATCCAAGGCATTGTTATCTCCCATTTTGATTGCTGTTTCCTTCTGATGTTTCTTTCCTGTCGTTCGTAACAATGTTGGATGCAATTTAGTCCATCCAGTCGTGACACAATTTTTCCCAAAGGTTTTACCCATTTAAGTGCGTCCGTTCGCCCGTTCGTTCGTCTGTCAGTCAGAGACTGCGTGAACGCTCAGTGTATCATTGGAACCAATGTCTCGAATAGCTCATATAAAATTGTATCAATTTAATTAAATAGTCTCTCGAAGCTCCATGCGATAAAACACGTGTATATCTTTGCTCTGAACACCTTCTTAGCTTGCGCCTTCCACAAATGCCAACGTCTGGATCAGTTACGGAAACGCATTGCGAGGAATGTGACACTATTTCCAAAACAATAACGTTATTTAAACTTATTTTCCATCTACCGTTTCCCTGTCGCTACTCTGGACGCAAATGCAATTCAGAGCAATAAGATTTACTGTAGCGTGATACTTACTGTTTGTTGTCTTTACGGGTGTTTGTAACAACGAAATGAAATCAGGGGCACTTTCCGTTTTACACAAGTACAGTTTTAAAACCAATCTTATACAGTAAGCAAATTTCAATAGTGAACACTCAATTTGAAATTTATTGTTGTATTGCGTCCGTAAGATGGACTAAGCATGTATAATCAATGTTTGAAATTATATATGCATGTATATAAGTCGAAAGAACGAAACGTTGTATAACGACATTATTCCAAAATCGCATATGAATATTGACTATACTAATATGGGATTATTAACCACAGCGTTCATGTATTTCTTCACTCATTTACCGTTAAACGCGACAAATGCAGACCATAAACGACTATCACCGACGTTTCGTGTCAAATTAGTAAATACATTATTGCTCTTGCACTGTTCTGGGAGGATAGATCCATGTGACACTATTGACATTTATAGTCGAAACAAAATTTTCCATCCCTAATGGGTCTTTATGATGTGAACACCATGAATGTGTCATGAATTTTTTCGTTGAAATTGCGATTATTGAAACCATTGTTCGACATCACCCATGACAAGATTGTTGTTAGTGGTCCGTAGTTTAGTGTTGTGTAACCTATCGCTTTGGGTTCGAATAAAAAATAACGAATGACTAGAAAGCGATTTGCAGCGAAGTTGCAGCGCATAATAAACATGTTGAGTGTGCAAAAAAAAATCTTCATTCTCTAATGCGTCATAATGGAGATCCTGCAATTCTAATTATATTTTCTCCCGCCGTGTAGTTCAGATGTAGGTTCTGATGCCTCGCCCCGATTGTAGCAACATTTAAAGAAGACGACACTTTTGATCACGTGTCCAATTTCTGCAGGCGATGCAGCTGTGCACGGGTAGCATGCCTGTTTTACCCATAATGCATCGCTTTCGATTTTTTTCTAAACGGAGTTAAAAGAGCAAAGAGGCGGAAGTCTTTTAGTCGTCTGGCAGAAAAGTGAAGATGTTTATAGCGATTGTTTGGAACAGGGACACCGTGTGCATTTGATGTGTGCCAGGCCCCGCTGTGCCGCCCCGCATCTCAATGCGATTTCCGGCGGAACCCCGACTGCGCATGCTCAATCTCCTGACCGGAATTAGTTTAGCAGACGAACAGTAATTACACGTAAGATTCCGATGATTAGGATTTCAAACATGTTTAAGAACTTCTAAATACTTTCTAAATTGTTACGCAAACGTAAGTTCTAAACAATTTCTCAGTTCATCTCCTATGATGTTCCATACGTGACCGTAGGGGTCCTTTGGACGTATTCGAAATACATCGCTGAAAATTCTTTGACTTAATTTGAGGCAATGCAAGCGTGAAAATCATGTGAAAGTTTTTCACGCGGGAAGTGCACGCATATCGATTTTAATTACAAATGCTTTTTGATTTGCCCCGTAACAGGCTTGGTCTCCTTATTCTAGTTTTAATTATGTATATTTCAGAGTACATTAACAAACGCATTACTGTTTACTATTGGCTGTTGATTTAACTGTTAGTCTTGCTGGTAATCCGAAAGCGATGATGGCCAATAATAGGAGGAATTAATCAAGTCAAATGCGCATCCTAAAATATATTATGACAACAGCCATATAAGCGACAGTTAGGTAATGGATTAAACTTCAAGTTGATGGAAAACATTCTGGTAAAACTTGCGTTCCAGACATGTCAAGTAATTATGTGTCAAAGCAGTTTTATTTAAAACAACCGCATACGACGTAACAACTGTGCAAATCTCCCGTGCAGTACAGAACTCGCGAAAATCTGCTTTCAAAGTCTGCCGTAGGGAATTAAAAAAGGTGGGACGGATTTCAATTTTACAGATGCCTCGAAATTGTAATCTTGTGAAAAGCTTGAGGCTTTTTAGATCATAGAGTCATTAATCACGGTTATATTTATTTATTCGTTAAATTGCAAAGGGGTTTTAATGCATCCAATCAAGTTTGTATCGTCATTCTTTTGCTGCATCCGATGGCTTTACAGAAACCATCGGATATAAACTCCGAGTTCATTAAAATTTGGCGCCGAGTGAAGCTTATGTTAGCGAACGTAAGAAGATAATTACCCCAGCAGTGTTAAGTGTATCCATGTATAAACATATTTTCTTATGAAGAACTGTACCAAGATACAAACAATTAAGCGCGTTTTTAAAATATAGATAGACTTACTTCAATGTTTACTATCAACGTGGTTGAAACCGAACGACACTCAGTTTAAGGCAAATTAGTTTGAGCATACCGTTCGCATGTATTAGCAATAAATACTATAAGAAATGTGTTATGTATAATTAACATCCCATTCTAATTGTTGTTACCTTGCAATCCAGAATTTTTACACGAACTTGTGTGGGAAATGTATCTTCCATGGAATAGTTTGCACTACCCATATGAACTAGACATATTATATATTGAGTTAATTACAAAGTATGTAATTCGATTACGGCTTAGACATTTACATGGGGTAACACACTTTAGTATGGAATTACCTAGTTCGAAGTTTGTATGTTTATCGTGTGTTATATCTAAATAACGACGTGTTCGAGACACTTTACTGCCAGAGTTTATTTCGGATGTAAATTTCTTAATAAGCGTCTTGTAATAAAACCAAGCTTTTTTATAACTTAAACAAAATGGCCGATGGGTAAAACGCACTGTGTGGCAATTTCAAGATTAGCATTTGTTCATAGGTTTTATTGATTTAATAGATGACATAAGCAGTTGAATTTACTGAAACCTTCCAAAAACTTTGTTTAAGGTTTTATTGATTTAATATATATAATTGGTAGGTGAATTTATTGAAACTCTCCGAAAACTTTGTTTTAATCCTTAAATGAACGTCATTCTATTTCCGAGGTATGCAATTATTGGCAATTAGGCCCTGGAGATAAATCTCTGGCTAAGCTATAACAGGTTAAATACCGGGTGAACAAATGCTTTCTATCAAACTTTGGCAGGATGTAAATTTCACGAGTTTCAGTTTGCAACCATCGACGAGTTCACTGCATGTTACTTAATACGCAACTCTTGTCTAAAAATATATACATTCTCTTTTAAATTTATTGAATGTTTCTCTAAACATTAATTATTGAACAACGTGTATTTAGGTATTTTAGCGCACACACATACCATTATTATGGTTGGCGCATGGCTACTAAATAGATGTGTTCATGATTTATTTTACGTGGTGAAGACCCATTTTTGCAATTTTAATCAGAGATTCTCCAATCAGATGAACGCGAAGAAAATTCTGATTTAATCGTTAATCTGCAATGGAAGTTGGAACATTTGGCGCTGACTTAAATCTTATTTGCAGAAACATGCTCCAGTATCAGCTATTAATATTCGAGAAACATTTTATACTGCAGTGTAACCTTATAGATTTAGAACTACAATCAATCAGCTCAGCGGGTGATTTTTTTGGGAACTGAACCGATTACGTTGCAATGATCTAACGTAACATGTTTTAGTAACTCGGCGACTTTTAAAGTGTATGCCAAGAAAAAGGTTGTAAAACAGAGAGATGCTTAAAATGTTATAACCAACATTGAGATATTTACATGGGTTACGTATATCATATCTGGGAAAATTCGATAATCCACTTCAAAACATACTTGAAATGCTTTTGTTAAACATTAATTTACGACCTTCACCAAAAAATATGATAAGTATATTGCTACCAAATCCCCAAACCCCATTTTCATTTTATGCAATAATAAAAAAAAAATATACGCGTTAAGTAGGTTAACATTTTTTTTTTTGTAACTTAAATGACATCCTGTCCAACCAACTAAATGAATATCATCAAATGTTTGTGTCGATGCCGTATTAACAATAACGAGAACCAAAAAAAAACAACATTTAAGAGTTGGTTGTAATGATCCTTTTAGAAGACTTTGAAAACCGTCGTCAACAAGCAGGGTAGCTTAACAGTAGGCCATCACTCAAGAAGTTAATTCGTTAACTTGGAAACAAAAAATATAGTTCAAAGACCTTGGGAAAGTAACTGCAAAATTTGCAGACACTGCATTCGTGATCAACCCCTTTGTTTCTGCACCATAAAGAGAACATAAAAGATTTATTGGTCTTTGAATTCTAGGCCCCGCATCGGTCCCCGCTTAACCGTTCGACTTTGTCCCTCGATGCTTCTGCAGTCGTATCGTCATTAAGGTCGTGCGGCAAATTACAAATGAATTAATTAATTTTAAGAACAGTCGGTGTCACTTGAGACAAATTAGCAATGTAAACAGTGCCCTGTCCCAAATAAGTGTGCGCGATTCTGCAAAGAGAGCAATTCCTTACAAGCATCGTTCAGAAAACATTGACACTACTTTTATGGCGTAGTTGTATCCGGTCAGCGACAAATGGTGTATCTGTGCATTTTGATTGGGCGGTATTTTAAGTAGACAGATTAATGCGATGCGCTGGTTAGTTGTCCTGCATGGTGGGTCAATAGACCGGACATAAAGTAATTGAAGAATGATTAAACAAATTGAACAACGGAAACAGCATAATTAATGGGCAGTCATTTGGAATACCTGGTCGTTAAAGTCCAGTTTAATATGTTGATCTTTATAGGTCCTCACGACAGTGTGGTCAAAATTGCAAAGGCATTTTAATGAACCAATCTTAATTGGAGGAAGTTGGCTCGCCCATGTTTCATTTCTTAAACGAAGTTTTGTTTTACGTTTGTTATAAGAAAATGTAGTACTTCATTCTAGACTGCACACATATTTCTTTTTTTTTTAATTACACAATATAAAAATAATCTGACAATAATAATTTTTGATACCGATTAATATTTGTATTCAATAATCAATTTTGGATTGGAAACAAACAATCGTATATTCAGACAAAGAACATTCATGGTGAATAGTACTCACTTTATAACAGCGAACACCCAATGTGATAAAGAATTAATTTAGATTATGACAAACTAGTTTTGAATTGTCATATTTGTTTGAAAGACAAGACAAGTCAATGCAAGAAGACGTCGAACACGTCACATATGATTAAGCGAGACGTACATCAGAAAACTGAATATACGTTTATGTGCAAATGTCAATCATTTAGTGTGATGTGACCTACACCAGGTGTGATCGAACGCTTAATCATTATCTTACCTCTCATTACGTCGCGTTTGTTATCATTCTTGTGTAATGATTACTGACCTTTGGTTCATTTTCGCAGCTTGCGGCTCATTTGTTTCACGAGGTTAGTCTCGCTCTGATCTTTTGGACAAAGAACGGGTTCCATACACTGCATTTTCTCCGACCATTATTTTTTAATCATGTTGTTTCACACTTAGACTTGATAATCGTATTTTCAAGTAACAGTAAACAAAGGGATCGAATCTTAAGGCTGAACGTGTCAAGCTGAAATTGTCAAAAGTGTGCATCTATTTACGACCTCGGTTTATCACGATAACATATATTTCACCTGAATCAAACTCTATGTACTAATAGCGTTAGATATTCTCTAAAAATGATTGTTAATATTGTGGTTCCCTTGGTATTCGTACGCAACCTAAATTAGTCCCATGGCGTGAGCGGTTAGTATTACGCCACACCGAATTAAGAGGACTACTTTAAAAGCATGATAATACGCACGTATGACTTCGGAATAAGTTTAACAATAGAGACAGAGACGGAAGTTAGTCTGCAACGGCAACCTTTATGGACTCATTTTGGCGAAATATTGACAGTTTAATAAGGAAACTGTCTGCTTTACAATCGCCGGTATACAAGGGATAATACTAGGGATTAAATAAGTCAGGCGTTCTTAACGAAGGTGTTTGTGAAAGCCACTAGGCGTTATGATAGCACGGATTAATGAATGTTATACAATGGTAGTTAAGGTCATGACATTGTTTATATCATAGATCATGCGGTCAGTGATGTTGGTGGTGAAGACGGTGCTGATGATGATGTTGATGATGGTGATGATGATGATGATCAGGATGATGATCGGGATGGAACTGGGAGGAGGCAATAAGTGGAGCTATTAAATCAATCGAACGATGCAATGTAGCCTGTGCATATTTAGTCGCTGCAGTTTTCCGCTGCTATAAGCAGGTGATCGTTATATATTTTTTTAAATTAAATTTTGCATGAAACCATCTCTCTGTAGTCGATCTTACTACTGTTCAATATGTAGAGTTGTAATTAAATAATTTGGAACTTGTCAAACCGCGGAGGAAAGTAGTGGTAATTGTTTTGATTAAGAGAAAAACTATAATAAATTTATCCCAGCGCATTTGGTGGGGATTTCCTTACAGAATTTCATTAGTCAAGACGCATTATGAGTGAAAGAACGCACACTGTATGAGCATTGTAGTGCAACAGCATTCCCGATCAAAACATTCTCACAACTGATGCGGTTGCCTTTCGTTCGGTGACGCTCGGTACATTCCGTCGCACGTCTAGTATCATTTCGGTAACACTCGACATTAGAGTGAATCTTCATTTGGTGGTCGACAATATCCTGACGTGGATAGCCTGAATTCAATAGAAAGTGGCCTTAAATTTTCTAAACGGGTTTAAGATGAAACAGTAGCATTTCTTGGTTTCTAACTGAAGATCGCCACCGTGCATTTATCAGGGGCGACACTTTATTTGCTGTGCAATTAACATCCCGTAAACTTGCAAAACACATATAGCCTGGGCTCCGGCGGTGTTTGCTCAGGTGATTAGCTAATTTCCTCGTGCATTTCGTGGCAGGTAGACCAGATAATAGGGATGTTCTACAAGCGCTGACTGAGCGGGCATTATTAATCACTTGGGGGAGAAAGTTATCTTAAATACAGTTTGAACTATACCACGTTGATGTTTATGTATGCTTTTGCTATATGAATTAACGCTCAGTTATTACCGATGCAAAAACATATCCATAAGTGTATCCATGTTTATTTCGATATAGAATATTGGAATATTGTCTTTTTAAACGATTCTTTAAATGAAGATTTACAAAAAGCTTATTTTGACGAATTATGGGTGGATAACATTTGCATGTTAATTGTCATGAAAACGTAAATCGAATGACCGCTAAATCGTCTGGTAACGCATCCTGGTATTCTCACGAACAGACGCGTATTAATATCCCAGTCCAACGGACAAGTATCGTTAAGTACACCAATTACAACGATACGTGCGATTTCCATCTGACAGACCTTTTATCAAAATTTCCTCAGTCATTCAACTTTTGATTGGAATTTCCTCATTTACATGTAGCTCGGGTTTTCTCTTCGTTTAAGTTCCACCGCTTATTAATAACCATGAAATTGACGACCCTTTGAATGGAAAAGTAGTATTCTTAGTGGCGAACTATTTAGCATACCGGGTAAACGCGTGTGGGACGGCGAGCTAGTTAATTTTTTCATCATGTAATAGGTACAGTCTTCAAAGTATCAAATAATCAGCACTTGGTTCAATTTATAACATTTGTCAAGAAGTATGAAGCGTTTTTGGCAGCAAAAAGATTAGGCTGTTTTCTTGTTTTGTTTATTACTGTGTTTATTTAACTCGTCATTGAGTTTGTTGACAATTAACTGCAATGATGGGCTACTGTTTCTGTTTGTTGGTGATGATGTTGGTGTTAGAAGTGGTGTTGGTACCACTATATCTGGCGGCAGAGATGCTTATACTAGTGCTAATGATGTTGTGTTGGTGCGATAAATTGATGTTATCACCATTATATTTATTATATATATTTAATTTCATTTATGGTCGCAATATTGATTACTTTCCAGTTCTTTAACAAGTTCTTTAGTGCACCTAAATTTATATTAAATATTGCACTCATAAAAATCGCAAAGAAGCACGTGTCACATGTTTTCGACGACAAAAGTCATGATCTGAAAAAGATGATTACGACGAAAAGAATAACAGATTTGTTCTAAACCGTGATTATGTTGGAATCCAGAGGGTATTAATCAATCCCGTGTAATTAATCGTGTGTAGTATATTGGGAAAACAAACCATTTGAACCTAGACGCAATAATTCATACTTGTAAAATCGCAAATTAAGTAAACCGTTACATAGAAATGAAAACTAAATATCGGAATGTGTCCCGAGAAGACATTTTGTAAGATTGATTATTCAGGTGCAGTGAACGGTCCTCATCGTTTCGGTTACACAACACTTAATTTGGAATCCGGACATACTACTTGAATTGAAAACACTCCTGTTTGTATAAAGGGATCTAACAAATTATCGCCAGTTTTTAATGATGATGATACAATGATGAGTATTAACAAATATATGAATTGTTGTTTTTGAATTGCAGACGTACCACGTGCAACTTTAAAGCTTAATCATGTGAAAAAAATAAAATCCATGATAAAACACAGACGTTGTTAAATAAAACAACCGGTAACCACTGCCTATTAAACCATCTCTGGGCATTTAAAAGGAATGGCAATCTGCAATGGATTAAAGGGATACACGACTATAATAGCATTTGCAATGTAAACTAACTTATCACTCGGCGTGTGTTACTCCGTGCTGCTTTATCTTTATCAGGGCTTGTTGTCCCGACATTATAGTGCTTTGTAGCCTAAAATTCCTCAATTCGACAAAACAAATGACCGATTTACCACCACACTGTTTCGGAATAACATCAATCCAGAAGATGTCCGGATTAACTTTCGGAAGCGCGAACGTTGCTCTATAATTGATATGATTGAACTGTTTAATACCTGTTTACACCATCGATTGTTGGGACAAATCTTATTAACCTTTAGGATTATTTTTTACACACTGAAGGTGTCTGTGCAAATTTCCTTTGAAGATTAAGGTTACCCTGTCCTTTTATGGTAAACACCAATAAATGTCATCTTCAAAGACAATATTTGCATTTGTTTTACCAGGTCAACGTTTCTTTGGTCTTCGCGCCTAACGAATGGCTCTGCTTCTTCTGAATGGTGCATTGGCGGATTAAACAGTTTCTATGAATTGCCACTTTGAAGAAAATACAGTCAATATTTGTTTTTGTTAATAGCTGTCATGGAGTGTGTGGTCGAGGGCGTCTCCCTAATTGACCTTTTACATGAATAGATGAATTAGGGGTATTAGGTAACATACGTTCCCACTAATACTCGTGAATGTCACCCGTAAGACAATATTTGTATTTACTGCATATAGGTCATGGGTTGATGGATTCATTGCCCGTTCGAATTAAATTTCTTTCTTGTGAAATATGCACATTATAGGGAATAAAACGTTAGCCATAAGAACACACCGTGGACGGAAACTTGATACCCACTAGATGTCCTATAATTCTGTAGTTCCGGACAGGATGATTACGGACACACGGGGGTATTTTTCACGGCTGATCTTGGACCGTCTTATTACAGTGTCAACAGGTTGTTTAAGAAAGCAAATTTGACATAAAAGCCTGACGTTATTTAAATAAGTGATACCTCAACGGCAACAGATGTGTAGCCCCGGTTTCGAATTATATCCAGGCGCGAAAATTACAGCTTAGAAATTTCGCGACAACACCTATCACATTGTGAAAATGGCAGTATCCCACACCGTCAAGGATTAATTTCCAGCAATAAAAAAAAATAATTTAGTAAGCGACTACGCTACTAGTTAGAGTTTTGAACTCTAAAGGCGTCGGAAGGTCTTGTAAAGAATTTTTGTAATGGCGGTCTGACAAAACTTGACAGTAGGTGGCATCGATTAGAACAAATTGGTGACGTTGGCTTGGCAACCTAGGTTCAAAGTGACGACAAGAAGTTAAATAGGGTTAACTTGATGAATTTTTAATTGAACGTTATTGGTGTGTTTTGCTGAAAATTATTTTGATTCAGCGTTCCAACTTTACCAAAGCTGCACAGATACGCTTAATTGTAACTTGTTGATTGACTACAACATCTATACATACACGGCTAATGTCTATTTGCGTATATTACAATTACCCGGAGCCAACTTGTTTATTCTCATAGTAATTGCGACTTTGAACAACTTGACTCTGACCCATATCAATGTTTTTAATTAACCCAAAGTTAATGTATTCATCCGCACGGCTACACACAACTATACAATTGAGATACCGCATTCGATAAAAATGCAAGAGCACATAATTTTCAGTATAGCGCTGGCCAACGTGTGAGAAATGAAAGAAAGGAAACAATAAATTGTCATAGCTAGGCTTCTTGGCTCCTGGTTTCGTGAAGCTGACAGTCTGAACAAAAATATCTTCTGACAGGTTATGGGTGGATGTTAGCCCGGATTACAATCAAAACCAAGCCTCTTTGAGTTCATTTTATAGTCATATAAATGTTGTTGGCTTTATTCACGAACGTGAACAGCGCGTTTTAACAGGAGAAGAAAAAGCTTAAACAAATACGTACTATTGTATCTCCTAGTACTAAATTGTAAATTGAAATAGTGTGTTGGCTACTGTCTTTTAATTCAAAGTTACTCATATAAGAATGCTAAATAACATATAAAGAAGTGATTTATTTATTTCATGATATTTTACGAATCAAATTATCTTATGGATGAATATCTGACAGAACGCATGTTACCGGTATATTTCATATTATTCCAACGCTCAGCTAATGGCAAACGTGGTTTTACTCTGCATAAAATTCAAAAAGACACGAAACTCAATCAATGAGTGTACACATTGTGCGCAACGGAATCTCAAAGCTCACGCCCATGCAAATAATACAAAGACCACATTGGACAAAAAGCCCAGATGAACGCGGAACGCTGCACGGGCCATCACTTGCATGGCTTCCAACATGCCCGCTTTGACAGGTACACGTCAGGCTGAGTTAGCGGCCGACGACTGGCGAACATCGCCGTCAATCTTCATTAGTCTGCACGGGGAAATCTAGATTGACTTACACACGCTTTGCTTTCCTCGTGCGCCATTGCGTCGCTCCGTGGCGTATCTTTAGCGAATGGTGGTTAAATGTTTTTGATGTGTATTGCGATGGAAATGATATTGCTTTTATAACCTGTAAACGAAAATTGACTCGCTGCCTGGTTTTAAGAACTTTTTATGCGCACTGGAGAAAGTGGTATACTAGTACCTGGTCGTGGGAATCATTTCACTTTCTTCCATAAAGTTAGACACTTTGTTTACTGAGCCATATTTATATATTAATCTACATCTACTTGATTTGGCCTGTTTCATATAACACTTGATTTTGCCGTATAAGGTCGTTTTTAGGTGATGAAACCCATAATACACTGACCAAAAACACATGCAACGGAATATTAAATTATTAGCTCACAACGTTGGTATAAATCTATGTTCTATTTGCATATCAGAGAACATCGCAATTATATTCTGAAACTGGGAAAATATTCTTCCACCAGGTATTGGAAATTGTGGTAGGAATTCGTTTACATTTAACAACCAGACAACGATCCTTCATTCACTATTAACCGACTTTCATGAAAACCGTATTGACTTTGCATAATCTACACGACTCACTAGAAACAATCAGCCAACTTCA
Source organism: Dreissena rostriformis (assembly GCA_007657795.1). Taxonomy (NCBI): domain Eukaryota; kingdom Metazoa; phylum Mollusca; class Bivalvia; order Myida; family Dreissenidae; genus Dreissena; species Dreissena rostriformis. The sequence continues at coordinate 447,823 of VMBQ01000455.1, forward strand.
TTTATCATTTATCAGCCATCGATTCCTTTAACGAAAACAAATCGTAAAAACACACACGCAGACTCAAAGATGACTCATTCGCTCTTTGAGACATACATGCTATACCTTCATTGCCATCACTAAAGACAAAGGTATCGGATTGCAAAAGAACTCAGAAACCTTCAGAAGACTGACAAATACTGCTGCCACATGTGCGTGTTATAATTTCAATACGTCTCACATTAAACTTGGTAACCGAAGACTTAAGTTTTAATGTACACCGAGAGGATGTTATGATGCTTGAGAAGTCATAAAACGCTCCGCGGTAGCGCGCAAACATGCTAGCCGAAAAAACGTATACGACTCGCATAAATCATATCTCGTTTTGAAATTCCTAGTTTTATTGCTTCGCGATGCAAGCTATGGATTGATGACAGAGTTTGTCAAAGCTAAACCCATTAATAACTCATAAACGAGTTGCGTTAGTTATGTGCCTTGCCTGAAATAGTCGGAGGTCTCAGTGGGGTTCCGGCGATATCGAGGCTTGGGCGCGAAAAGCGCACTGGAGCGATAGGATTTATTGATAAAACACTTTGCAGCATGTTCAGTACTAAAACGATTGCATCGACAGTATCCGTGATAGTATTAAACACAGTATGAACAAGGGTGTGTTTTTCCTCCTGTTAGCTTATTTCCTTCCCTTCAATGTCAAACTATTTTTTCAAATAGTTATTAACTTTTCTGGATCTATGTAGAAATGAAGAGTTTTATTGAACCCTGTTCAGGGGGTAGATTATTCCCCCCTCAGGTGGTTCTTAAATCACCCCCCAGCCAACAAAACAAAACAAAAAAACAAACAACAACTGCAAATTGTTGAAGACATATGCTAAGCAAAGCAGAGTTATCTGATTGCACTTAGTTTTATTTGCAAATTGCATTAATTGCATAATGAGTTATTACTCTGAACGAGTTTGGTTAGCCATAATCATTTTGGAACAATTTCTGACTTAAGTGTAACATCGCAGTAACGATATGTGAGAAATACAACAATATATCACCAACCGATGTTCCTTTATTAAGAAGCGTAATTTGACGTTTGAAAAATAGCCGGATGTTGTTTTACATGTCTTAATTTCATTCGCCTCGCATTGGACAGCCGATGTAAACAGTTCATTCAAGTCGCATATTTTCACTATTCATCAAACTTCACACCGGGAGGCTGTGAGAATCTAACCGCAAATTTACTTTAATAAAGAAACTTTCCTATTAAGGAGATTTAAAATAAATTAATTCGCCATCCATCGCGGGGATAAATCCATGTTTGAAAAGGGCATAAACAGAATTACGCCTCATTTGCAAAAAAAGTTTTGATCGGAGGTTGACACCTTGCCTTACGCCATGTCTAAATGATTGCGGATTTATTAATAATAAATTAATACGAAAATATGTTATAAATATATTGTTGTTCAGGACACAGATGTTTGAAGTCGTTAAAAGAAGTTTGCTTGATCGAATTCACACTGGTGGATTATTTACGGTCTGCTTTTGAGCACTCTGTCAAAGGCGGTTGTCTGATTAAGAACCCTTTGCATGCTGGGAAATTTGTCGTCTGCTAAAATGTCGTCTGCTAAATTTCTAAAATTAGCATGTTCTTCGATGTTTTTTCTAAAGAATACTATCAGAATAGCAAACAGTTGGGATCCTGATGAGACGCCACGTTCTGTGGCGTCTCATCTGGATCCAAACTGTTTGCAAAGGCCTTCAAAATCCGGTTCCAGCGCTCAAAGGGTTAAGAAGCAACGCGCATCACCTTGTGAGCAGGTTTCTGGTGGTACAAATACGTCTTTGTGTGAAGGACCTTGTGCAAGCAAAACGTTAAACCATCTCCTGTTGTATTCTCAGAAATGTTGAGCCATGGAATTTATCCATGCGGATAGCAATTTATAACGAAATAATTGTTATATACAAAAGGACCTTGCGCAAGCAAGCAAGATAAAATCAACATTTATTTCCCGAAATACGCACGTTACTAGTTTAGCTAGCTCCTTCTGTATTCTCAGAAATGTTGAGCCATGGGCACTATACCTGCATATAGCAATTGGTTACTAAGTAATTGTTGTGAATAAATACATGTTTAGAGCATGCTTAGTGTTTAATGAACGATACAGTTTAAGTACGTTATCGTAAAGATGCAGTTTCGTCATTAAGAAATCTTTTTCTTAATGAAAAAATGTGAAGATATTAGTACTTGTGCGTAAGTACTATGTATTGATTTATAAATGCATGTCGATGTAAATATGTTTATTGTGCGAAGAGGATATGGAGGCTATTGATATGCGAACGTAAACTTAATCATACTTCTAGAAATGGTCTTTAAACAATAGCGTTTTTTTGAAAAAATATTGTTAAAACATGTTTTCGAAATTATCATTTAAACAAGTAAAATATCTAAGTGCGCAATACCCCATACAGTTGTAAGTGAGTTTCTCGCCCAAAGCAACATCTGTCTCGTTTCATATTCGGCGCTTGATCTGCCTTTCTGTCGGGACATTTCCAACGTCCATGGGACCTCCCAATATATCATAATTTACCATTGAAGATTCTTTGAGACTGTATGCGCTGTCATAAAGCAATATTGATAAATCGCGCGCGATCAATGACCGGACTTATTCTTGTTTAACGCAATGGAAACGCCGTCCATTAATCATCTACATGGTCGTCTTAACAACAAAGTTTGTCGAAAAGGTCACAAAGTGACATTTTGAGGACAGATTATTGCTTAGTAATTTATACAATTTTATTCCAATTTATAGTATTCACGGAAAATAACGTCCATTTGTGAACGTTCTTCGAGTTTTATATGTAAACACTAAATACTAGATTGCATTCAGAGATAAAAAACAGTAAAACATTCCTAAAGTCGTTTACTGACAAAATATGCTTAAAGCTGTTTTGATGGCATTTTGATATAAACACCGATCTATCAAATTTACAAAAAGCGTGTACAGATTTATGAGTGTTGGTAATACATTCAGATGTTGCAATTAAGTTCTTATTTACGATCAAAAGGATGCCTAAGTAATACGAGATTTATGCGAGCAATTCCCTCATGCAAACATGATTGTACTTCATCGTAATGTTACAGCTAATGCAGCGTTATGATAAATCAGATGTTTCACTGATGCCATGGTGACACTCATACATTAACGCACTTCCGGTTTCCTCGAAAATTGTCTCTTTCAACACAAGTGAACGAGATAGAAATTGAAAATTTATGGGCGGAGATCAAGTTTCTATGGAGAATATTTCACGTTTCGTTTGACGATTGTATAATGCATCTCTTACATGTTATTAGACGTATCTTCCGGTGTGTCGATCGCGAATGTCCTCTTGACGGTGATTTAGAGACATTAAACGTTTGTTAATTAATGACTTATGCAGATGTGAGTTTAAAATCGATATTTTGATTGTGATTTTTTAAAAGGGAAATTAGTTCAGGCATGAAATAAAGTTCATCCATTTATTCTGAACCATTGAGAGTAATGGTATTGGTTATTTCCATTAAATGATGTGCAAGAACAATTTACATAATGGTCTGTAAACAATGGTTAAAATTTCGAGAATGTATCGTGATATTATAATGAAGAAATCACAATGCCGATACACTGTACATTCACATGTACATCAAAATACTATAAGACAATTCAAAATGATACGCTTTGCGGCGATCTTTTGAAAAAAAATAATATTCTAGTATGTTCATATATATGTTTTGTAAATCATTGAAACGTTTAATGAGTAAGATTGGCGTTTCCGGCGGTGTTGGCCAAGCAATTTCATTGCCCGTATCAATGTGACAAAACAATATTTATGGACGAATAAAACGCAGCATCAGACTGCAAGAGAGCGTTCTAGACATATTATTATTCTCGTCTTTAACAACAATATAACTAAGGCAATAAATTGGCATTTGACACCCTACCATACGCGGAGCAGGACTGGGTTTTGTCGATCTTCGAGCTCGTCTTTCGCGAGATCGCGTGCTAGCTCGCAATGAAACCAAGTGTCTTGTGCCAATTGGACTTTATTTGAAAACATAATTACTTTTATTATGACTAATGGAGCCTCTTAGTGGCATTATAAGGCTATACACGTATGATAACATGCATATAAACTATATTAAAACCGTTAATTGCAATATTACATTGCTTTGTATTTGTTCAAGTGTTTGTTAGGATTTGTGCGCATTGTAATTTATGAGATATTTCCAGGTAACGATATTAAAATGAGCTCTCAGTTAGTTTTTTGTTGGAAAAAGAACAACAACAACATTTAATTCTAAGAGAATAAACGCATGTGTTTGAAAGGGGTAAGAAAAGGAACACGTCGTTAGACAAAAATATCTAATGTGTCCGTTTTAATCTACCATCCAGGATTTTCATTTTTGCAGACAGTTTATAAATTCAATTTCGTTTTCGTGGAGAAATATTTTGTCTAATTTTGAATAAATTTTAGCGCTAAGTCGACATTGTCAGACATAGCTAGCGTGTTGGTGTTACATTATGTGAGGGATGTCAAAAAGCATCAAACGTAATTATTTTTCCTGATATGTATATATATATTCGTCTTTTATCTAGATTGAACAAATGCGGCGTGATTACCAAACATCATCGTCTTTATCATCATTAGCCCCATCATCATGATCATCATCACAATCATCATTACAAATTGAAGAAACTGAACACAATTCTTCACTAACAACAAAGCATCTGTTTCTAAGATAACACCAACGTTCTCATCTTAATTATATCTTCATCGTCTTGGTCATCTTAATCTTCGAATTGAAAAAGGTCTCTAAAAGTTTCCAATTATTTTGCATACGGGGCAATTATCGGCGTGACCATATGAAACATTTCGTCCTTTCCGCCGAATTTCCGTTATCCATTTTTCTTTCCGTCTGGTAAAACCATCAGGTCACCGCGAGGCTTTCTGTTTGGACCTAGGAAGCTTTGCCGTTGATTGACAAGCGTTGCTAATGACCAGGATTTGATTAACAATATGGCGGCTTACCTAATTTAGAACTGCCCTGTTTGGTATCATGGCTTTCTACATAATGGACATTATATAGCCGCAACTGACATAAGACTAATGGAAAATAGCGAGCTTTGGTAGCATTTAATAAATATTTCCCGACAAATTTGGAGAAAATCTGCCAACCTCATATGATACATTAACCGGCGGGAATAATGAAACTTAATCCGGTAAGAGAAGTTAAAACGAATTATTTGTGTCTGCCGAAAGTTGACAAATTGCCAAATCGCCTGAATACCGGTACATAGAGTATCGTTTTTATGCTTTGTAGTTCTTAGAAAACCTATTTTGCGATATAGTTTTGCATTTAAATATTAAAATGAAATCCATTCATATAATTTAGAGTTGCTTATCTGACATGATAATCCGTAAACAACATATTGCTGAATGCAGTGAGATGGCGCCAGTGTTCACTCGAAGTAGCGTGTTGCGGTGATGTTTGACACAATCCTTTTTTTACCCCGAAGTGGATGCTTTAGATATACAAGTAATTTTTTAAAAGCAAGTGTCCAAGTTATTTAATGTCATTATACACAATATTGGGCACGACCACTTAACACTTGGCTACATAACTGCATAAATCACACAGTGTAACACAATTGGAATCTGTACAACTCCCCCTACCATTACGTATAACTATTTAAGAGCAGTCCTTTTTTAAAGTGATTACGGCTAGTACCATCTTTATATGATATTCAGACTTTGAATAAGAACACTCTTATTCAAAGTCCCGTTAATGATTAATGTATTATTCAAACCGTTTCAAATATGACCCATTTGTATTGGAAACAAAACAATAATTGTCAGAAGTAGAAACATTCAAAGAAACACAAACACTTTCTAGTAAACGTCGCTGTCAAAATTGGTATCCCAGTCTGCCAGTCTGTTAACACGTTGTTTGAAGTCAATATGCCATTTGTATACAACAAAATTCTATTAAATCTCGCCGAATCTTTCGACAGTGTTGATGTTGAATATTTATATACACGATATAGATGACGTTTAATCGTTTACGTTTTTCGTCTGCGAGATAAAATAAAAAGCGAATCCAGACAGGGAAGCGTATCTTTCAGATTTAATGAAAGTAATCAAATAAAACATTATGTATGTTTACATTTTTAAACACAGTTTCCATTTGCGAAGTCTAGGGAATACTTAATGGTTCATGTATACTGTCTAAAATAACTATTTATATAGTGAATAACATTGTCTTTCGCTCTAACGGACGCGGCCTTGAAATGTTTCTAAGCGGTTCGTATATTCTACTCTTTTATGACCACTTCTAACAATGATTATAAATCTCATTCAGCTCTTTCAAAGCAACTCAAAACACAAATTTACCGTTTCCAGAACACTCAGTAACGTCTTAATTCCAAGACTGCTCAAACAAAACGCGACTGATGAAAGACATCGTAATTACTCTCGTAAACCGCATCGTTGGCCAGCCAATTTATTGCTCATGAAATTGACGTATCAGCGTCAAAAATACTTGCGTCTTCCAACTGCACATTGTTCAAGTGTTTGTCCGCTTTAGTCTTTGCCTTGCTCTGAAAGGTATATGCCATATTTAATATTTTATTCTCTTGGTGGTTGAAGGCAAGGTGATGCATTGTTCTTGTTCTTATTATTAGCTTTGTTTACGGTAAATTTAACATGCTTAGATGTTGAAAGACGTAAGTGACTTTAAGTGGAATCGACGAAACGTTCAGAAATGATGCGTATGTGCAATAAATTAGGACTTCACATACGAGTATATTACTGTGTCTGTTTCGCATATCAAATCATGATAGAAACTACTCACAAATCAAACTAGTTTAATGAGCCGACTGTTTCAAATGCAAACACCATATGCAATCTTCACTGTTGTTTGAATAAACGAGAGATATATGGAGCAAACACCCATCCCTCCCTGTAGATTACAAGCTACTATTGTATAACACAGACGATATGCGCCGCGTCTACATACAGGGGACTTTCCTATTGTTATAAATGTAATTAATTACTTGCTGACATTTGAACAAAAATGCATTTAATAAATAACAACGTGTGATAGCACCGCAATGTTTCGAAAAAAACAATGAACGCACCCACATAAACACACTTGCAAACAAATAGCAACATTATAAAGCAGTATTATCGTATCGTATTAATAAGATGCAGGATAGGTTTAATGTTTGAATCATAGGCTGCAACTATTTCATATTATTGTGACTTCCACAAGAAGTTATAGTTAGCCATATTGATAACATGATGCGCTTTGCGTCCACGTGTTCACTTTCAAGTTCTATGTTTGTCCTAAGCGTGTTCCAAATATATGTGACTTAATTATTAATTCATATTAGTGGTGACGTTTGCTTTTTCCCACGCGTGTACTTGCACTCATTTCCTAATACATCATACACACATTACCTGTCGAGTCAACCCACTCTCCGCTTTTGTGTCTAAAAACTGAATTCTCATGTTCCCTATTATGTATATTCAATATTCGAGATCTCCTCATTAATAAAAAATCTGAATATAGATTGTGTGCTGCTATTTGTGCATTTTGAGATGAATTCTACACTCAAATTTATCATGCACTGAATTTCATAATAACCTTGTACTTTGATAACGTGTTACGCATTCCAAACTGAATAGTTCAAAGCCATTATTATGTATCCAATGGTAATATATATACATGAAACATACTAACATGTCATTGCTCATCTATTTACAGCAACATGCCACGCCCAACTCGGGATGGGGGACAACAGGATTCCAGATGAAGCTCTCACCGCCAGCTCCACACACAACCACAAGTCCGTGGGGCCACACAACGCCAGGTCGGTGTTGACATCTGTACATGTATCCTGTACGTAATGTACGTGACCTTCGACACTACAATGGAAGCAACAATTCTGTTGTACTGATTAACATCCTTCTATTGAGTAGGTAAATGGTAATTATATTTTAAATTAGTCGCTTTTGTTCAAATTGATTTTTGTTGCGATGCCATGAGGTTATTTGTTATCTACACTGAAATGTATTGTTAAATGTCACTAGGTTCCTTGTCATAAACAAAGGAACACAAAGCATAATAAGGTCTCTCCGGCTGGTGCAGATGAAGTGTCACTGTGTGTGTATTCGTGCTGTGTCATGGTATTTTGCCTTTTGTCAGATTGTTTGGTAATAGGTCACTTTTCATAAAATTACGGTCTTCGTGACATAATGAAGGTTATCTCACGCTTTTGAAGCTGAAGTTTCACAGTGTTTAACCATCCAGTATGTACAGAAATGTCTTACAAAAAAGCTAGGGTTTGATGAACTTTCTAATGCATGTTTAATTTCAATGTCACCAAACAACTTGCAATATCTTAGGTCTAATATCGGATTTTTAGGACTTTGAATATAGTTTATCCTCAGTTTCAACAAACTATTAATTCATGCTGATTAGACGTCTCCACATATATTAGTCAAATTAATTTAAAACATTGTTTCATAAATTTACTTCATACCCCAATTAACGTTAAATCGTTATATAAAAACGGGCGTGTGGCTATTATTTCTGATTGTAAAACGAGCTTGCGGTCATGCTTAGGATTATGAATGCAGGTTAATCCTTTAGGGATAGCTACACATTAGTGTAATCTATTCATGGCATAACTTTGGATAGGTCCTATGATATTGACCTAGGCCTGGGTTGTATGCAATGTTTCAATATGCAATAAAGTCCTTGGCCAAGTTCTTTTCTGATATATCTTACGATAAAGCCACACATTTCCATTTCAAGCACGTTTCAAGATGCATTACCTTTTTATAGTTGATATGGAATTCCCTTTACGATCATACATGTCAGTATGGTAATTGTTTTGATATTTGTTTCTATTTCTTTAGGACAGAAATTGCCTAGAAACTATTCATCATACACGAAACTATTTCTTAATACACGTATCTTTAAAAAGCAATTAGCTGACAATGTACAGGCGGCCAAAAATTTGCTCGAAACATGTAATTGAAATAATTGTGATATTCTAAATATCATTATTACTCTTACGATTATGCGTTATTATAAATCGAAATAAATGTGAATTTGGCCATTTCTGTTGAAGAGCACATAAATACTTCAAATTCCTCTTAATACTATCTCTCCATCATAATCAACGTTGGTATTATTATAGCAATTTGCACGACTTCCGTAGACGATGTATGGGGATTTTTAGATCCCGACATACCAGCAATTGTGGGATACCACACTTGTCATTCTTTTCAACTCCACAATTACCTATACCCTAATTGGCGATACAACGAATAGTCCCATTCGCCAAAGAGGAGAAATATGTAGCAATTGTTGTCACGCGGCACTTTTTACCAAGAATCTTAATTAGTCGTCATAGCAACGCGATATTAAATTGACAACAAAACACCTGGTAGAGAAACGGTTGGTGGTCCACGCAATAGGTTTGTCTAATATCGATGATCAATACTGCCTTGAGATGGATAGGCTCTTGTGGTGTCAGTGTCTAGAAAGTTACCTTGTCCGTTCCTATATTGGAATTCACGATTAGATCTAGAATGACATTTGACTTGTTTACGTGTGCACTAAATTTAGCAGTAAAAAATTCTTGTATGAAAAATGTTCATCACATATTGCAACTGCAGAAGCTCTATCCACATACCCTGTTTAAATTTCGTTTATTTAATTGTATCTTATCTTCCGAAACATTCAGGAAGATCTTTGATGGCAAAAAGTCTCGTTTTATTAAAATTTGGTAATGTAAATTTATACATTTAGGTTTGGCAAAAACGCGTTCATCATAAATCAGTAATAATGTATATATGTAGACCATATGACATCTATAGCAACATACCAGGGTTTGTAACCCTGCAAATATTGGTGGAATGACAGTCTCCGTGGATGTGCATGCTTATACACAGACATTGGGGAGACATGAATAGTCCATTGTGAATGTGGACTTTTTATGTGTTTGATTTCGTCTGACTAATCCAATTCCCATATACATTAAAGAATCAGCGCTTCCAGAAAACCTTGACAAATATCTGGAAAAAAATAATATCTGGATATGGACTCGTGTACAGGTTCATTGCAATTATGTCTGCATGCTTTAATTACAATTACATCTATTTGTGCGTAGCCCCAAGGGAATGTCTGTTGAATTCTGCATGTCGGACTGTTAGAAAGGCACTTTGTTCAGTTCAGTGTAACTAAAATGTTGAACTGAGTTCATTAGAAAACAAATTTATCCGTGAAGTTTCCTATTAAACATATTACTTTTGCATGTATGGTCACAAATGGCGTTACAAGACATCAATCGCAAATCATCTGAAAGACATTTTCGCAAGTTTGCTTGAAGCACAAAATGTCTTAAAAGCGTGATAAGGCCAGTCCGACTGTCACCTTTAGCGTGAAAAATGTGTTGCCTTGCAAAGCTTGTGCATTATACACCATGACTAATGCATACCACAATGTCACGGACAAAGAATATGAGTTCCAGATAGTGGTAACCTGATACTATCACGGATTGTTTTTCAAGATAAATCTCAGGTTCACATTGGCGACATTGTTGTATGAGCATTGTTGCAATCAGAGACATGATGTCAAACTATTGAACACTTTAGGTAAATATTTGAGGTATATATTTTTGCATGATAAAAGGCCATTGATATATATTTATATAATCGACCGTAACACATAACCAACCAATATGACTTCAAGAATGCCACAGAAAACAAGTCGCATGACGTGCTGTGTTACAAGAAAATGTATTGGAATTTGTGTCCGTTAGTTGATTGAAAACCATGGTAAACGCGTCGTCGTACATTCGAAATTGATTCTATGATTGAAGATTGCTATCAGGCAGAAAAATGAATAGCAGCACGTGACCAATCGGTGCTGCAAAAATAAAAGCTCGTGTAAGTCGCAAAGGCGTTTTCGGAACATGTGACGGTGTTGGCGATAGATGGTCTCCGGCAAAAAGAAATTGAGGCAACAACGAGAATTGATTGAATAACGATGTACATACGCAATATATGATATAAGAATATTTAATAAATGGGCGTCCATCGAATTCCAATGTGATACAATCATGTCACAATCTGAAACTTCTAGGTCGTTTAACAAGTATTTTCCCAAATTTTGAAGTAGAGCCAATTTAAATTGTGTAGTTAATTTTAATTTAAAGTAACTTGATACGAATGCTACCTTTATTTTTTGTGTTGATGCAATACAATTATGCTTCTCGCCTCAATCTAACATGTGACAATAACCAAGTGAAGTTAATACTGAAGATTTATTTCTTCAATACAACGCCATCCCCGTTCTGTTCTCATGAATGATATTCATACAAATAGTTCCAAATACACTTCCTTTTGTTTTTATATCTGGCACGCAGCCACACACACGTTCGTCCCATCAGGTTCAACAGTTATTGCTTATAATAACGAACTTAATGTCGACATTAGATGAGACAAATTTTCATAACTGTGATGTGTAACAATTTGTCACAAATGGACGCGACTGCTAATGCCTTTGGTTCGTTCCATTGTATTTCCTAGCACAGCTGTAGTTTTGTAACATACACGTTGTTTTAATGTGTTTGAGTAACAGAATCCCATAATTACATTGGGGAAAANTCTAATGTATTTAAGTAAATCGATGGTGAGTAAAAGATCTTTTGACGGTGACATTAAAACTTCTTCCTACGATGCCTTAATGTTCTTTGTGTCACTAATTAATTTAGGCCAACGTTTTAGTGAGACATTTATATACGTCGAGAGGGTTTTGTCTTCCTAATCCGATATTGGTTCCAAGGCGAGCAAGGCCATATCCGACACAGCGTGGGCCTGTCCAGTTTGATAATGGAATTCACGATTATAGGGAAACGACCGCATTATCAGCTGAAATGTTTCTTATAGAATCTTTCTTTGTTTAAACAGCTTTAAATAGTTTTCAAGGGTCGACAAAGTCATATAAGAATTGTTCATTGTTAAAACAGCCATACAGAGTATGCAGAAGTATACATAAGTCAAACTATCCGTGTATTTTGCTTGGAAATAAATGATGAATTAAGCATCTGTTGAAAGGTTGATTTGTGACATTTCTGGGATTATTATATTCATGTTGCCTATTTAAAAGCCGAGAGCTTATTTATCATCACTTCATTAAAAATGTCAGGTTATACGACATAAACGAATACACTTAATTGAAGAAGTCAACTCTTTACAAGGACTGAACGACATGTATTCATAAAAGCTTCGCATATTCTTTTATCGAGAAGTCTTTATAGTTCGACCGTCTACGTAATCTCCGTTCATTGTATGTTGTGCTGTTATATTTTGTTAGGAGCAATAATTGCATCCAACGATGCAAGCGATCCAATTCTGCCAACAACTTGAGCGTCGCAAAAACAACTTATTACATCTAGAAACCAGGACTGGAAAGCCTTTGTCCTCGCAGACAATTTTCAATCTCAGCGCCAGGCACGTTGGCGTTTCCGACGCACATTCCGAAACGTGATTAACCCAATTGCCATTGGATGGAATATTTAAGGTTCGATTGAACAGCTGTCAGTCATACAAAGCTGGCTTTGGTTGCTACGAAACTAGGAAAATAAGCTTTTTCATACGAAGCTGGATTTAATTGCTAAGAAAATAGGAGAATACGCTTTTTTGCTCGACGGCTATCAAATGAACATCTATCAGAAATGAGAGAAATATTGCGCGACATGACAGCTCAAATATGCTCGGAAATTTGGCGCGTTATTCATACGTTGTGGATCATATAAATGATCGATTAGTAATTGGCAATTTCAGAAGCAATTCTGTCTGGATAAATAAATGATCCAAATTCATAATAAAGAATGTTGGTGACGTGTCGGCAATTGCGAATTCAAACATCCCACGTATTAACAACATGATGCCGTTTGCAAACTTTACACAATATATGTATTGGAATTAGTACGTGTAATGTATTTCTTCCGTTTAAAAGATGACACAGATATATGTGTTCAGCTAAATAATAAAATAACACTAATGTAAACATCGTGTTTCTCGTTCATATAACGAACAGGTTTACGTTTTGGAATGTATATTTTTCCTGCATTCTATCAACGAAATATAAAATTAAGTGCAATACACACAATTCAATAAATAACAAAACAGCTTTCAGAGGACACGTTAATAAGATCTCTATTCATCAATGAATTGAATTCCGCTCATTCTGAATAAAGAAACACTGTGCCAACAGACACAAAACGCATTCAAATTGAATGTACCATTCCAACTGCTACTTTATCAATGATACAATATCTGTTTTTGCACAGAGGCCGATAAGAATCAAATTCCATTCGTCAGTCTTGTTTCTGTTTCTCTGCTTAGATCTGTTGTTGGTTTGCGCGCATTCAGAATTCGGGCAATTAGTATATAAAACAATTATATGTAATATGAACCTTCTTGTTTATGCATTTCTGACACATTCCTCCCGCAAAACAGTGGAATGTACTGTTTCCTGTGGTATTTTTGCATCTAAGAGGCAAACTGATTTATCTTGTATGCAAAACGCATGTATGTTAGCCTTTTTCACATTGTTTTAGTCCTAAGTCATTGTTGCGAGTGTAAGTGTGAGGGTAAGGGCGTTTTGCATTCAGGTGAATCTCACATTTTATACAAAAACAATTATTATACAGACATACTTTGAGTTGAAACTGAGTTTCATTTGCGCTGACGTATTAATTGCTAATAGCAATTCCGGGCAACAAAGTGTCATTTCGTTTTGAATGTGCATCCATTAGCATTCCAAGTAAAATATATAAAAAACAAATCTACTGTTTTTTCCATGTATTGTTCGTATCTTCTGTCGCTTCCGTCGCTGACTAATCCTCCTCTAAAATGAATATAAGTACTTTGCATCAATCATTTTCCAAATTAATGAGATACCGTATTTTTATTTTTTCCAAAGTATATGATTATTTTCTTATAAATTAAATAACATATGTTGTCCAATAGGTCTATACATATTATAGGGGTTTAACAAATAATGACTTTTTAACCATATTCCATGAAAGAAAAACTTCAATTCAATGAACATATGACAACAGTTTATTTAGTATATCAAGGCCGCAAGCCCATACTACAAAACACAATGTAATACAATTTCAGTTTTGTCATATGTTTTTATAAATGTAATATTAATCTTCTTAAGAGTTTATCGCCTGTAAAAGATGGAATAGGTAACATATTATTTTCCTAATAGTGTTGTCATTATTCGAAGACATAATGTTGTAAAACTGAAATATGCATCTTTTGATCATCGTATTCTATAGCGATGTCACAATAACTGTGCTGCCGTCTGTAGTGTTTGCATCTTGGTGTTCACTCATTGATCGTGTATTGATCCGAATCCAGAAAGTTAATAGCTTCCGGGAAATGTAACAAAACCTTACGCAAGAGAAAAAAAACACCTCGAGGGATTGCAGTTAACCCCAGATGTTATTACAGAGCAGGTGTTATCACGCTCACCGTATCTCTGTAGCGTTATGCTGAAAAGTAAACGCATTTTTAACTGTCTGCTGTCTGAAAAACTTCTATTCTTTTCATGTGCCATGTTTAAATGTTTGCCTTAACAAACTCGATTTGTATTCCTCAAATTGTCCGGAAACGTGTCAATGCTGTTCTGGTTCCTTGTTCGCAACCCTAATACCAGAGCAGTTTTCAAATAAATAAATAGTAATTTAAACGTATGATATAAGTAATGCGTCTAGTGTATGACATTCACTCTGATTTAGCTCTGTTCATTTATAAAAAATGTGTAAACCCAGTTGCATCAGCAGGAGAGAAAACCTATTACAGCACGAGATATTTTATGTATGGCAAGTGACCATCCACCAAATAATTCGTCACATACTGATGTGCTACAACTGTGTTTATACCAATACAGCCCCATAAACACTCAAAATCAACGAATATTACGTAAAATATTTCATAAAATAAAGTTAACCCAATAGCCACAATTTCAGCGCTAGATGTGGTCTGGTTACATAGATTTAACAGCATACAAAATGCTCTGTTTTGTGGTACAATATATTCAAACACATGATTCGTGTACCATGTTGGTGTTCGTGTGTAGTATGATTACATATTGTTGCGGGAAATTAAAGTGGAATATATTGTACCACAAACATAAATAAAAAGAGCATTTTGTATCTTGTTAAATCAATGTTACCAGACCACATTTTGCGTTGGAAATTTGGCTATTGCTATAAGGAACACTGTTAATGGGTTAACTTTATTTTATGAAATATTTTACTAAATATTCGTTTATTTTGAGTGTTAATGGGGCTTTAAATCATATATATCCAATTTGTCATAAGGGGCGGTAACAGTACTGATGACAAAGTTCTACAAGTACTTCTACAATATCTCGCCTTTGGTTGTTGATAACAGTTGCCATTTGTATTACTATTAAAGTTAGAAAGGGCATTAAATTGTAAGCTATCAAATTGAGGTTTTATGTCTATAATTTAATGTTTGAAGAATATTCTAAGATTTAAAAGAGTTTCAATTAATTGTACCTTTGCTGATATATTTAAGAGCATGTCAAAATCTGCTGATACTTCTTTGTATATGCACCTATGATATAATACTTATATAAAGAATGACAACCATAGATTACGATACTTTGTTATGAATTCAGCACATTTTGATATCGTAAATATACAGGGAAAATGAAACTGCAAAAAATTATCAGGACATAAATTCTTGTCCGCTCGTCTTTCATTTAGGGTAAATGACCAATCGTCTATACACTACACTATAAAACATACATTACGACATTTATAATGAACGAATTACTAAAATGAATACAATTATTTTAGATATATTATAAACCAAGTAAAAATTCTGCTCATTTCAGGATACGCCAAGAGAAGAACGGCGGTACTTGGTGTCCGAGTGGTTGCGTAGACAAAACCTCATACGAATACCTGCAGATCGACCTCGGCAGACTGATGGCCATCATTAAGGTCGAAGTTCAAGGCCGATTTGGAAATGGACAGGTGTGCTCACAATGTCGTATGTGTATGCACGTATTGGCATGAGACGAAGGTTATAATAGGCGTAATATTATTATTGTTTGACCTTTGAAAAACCGTATCACTACGGTGAGTCCCAAAGCCGATTTGAAAATTGTGCCGGTGTAGACAATCAGATGGTTTATTATCTTGAATAACATATGAATTGACCTCGCCATACTGATCAAAGTTCAACCCCTGGGAAAACAGGGTTTTATGTATGTGCGTAAAGTGTCGTCCCAGATAAGCCTGTGTATTCCGCACACGTTAATCAGGGATAAAACTTTCCGCCGAGACTGGATATTCGTATACAAGAGACTGCCTTTAAACAAAAAATTCCATTAAAGCGAAAAGTTTCGTCCCTGATTAGCATGTGCGGACTGCACAGGTTAATATGGGACGATACTTTAAAAACACGGATAAAGCCCAGTTTTCACACAGCGAGGTACATAAATAATCTCCAATGGTCCTGATCTGTATATGAAAACAGACCCTCGACTGCACCTGATAATGACTGCAATGCGCGCCATTCACCAATCACACTAACTGATCTAGATATTGCCTAATTACTCGCGATACCTGTTATTTCGCCACGTTGCGAGAAATCATCTCTTCGCGTCCCGTCTAATTATGTTTTATTATTATGCCTTCTCTACAAGATGGCACATACCAAATAACATTTTGTAGAAAAGTGCATATGCGTTATTGTATTTTAAACTGTTTAACGAAATGGTGTGTATATTGTTTATTGGAATCTCAAAACAAAGTCATAAATTACATCAAGAGTATGGCAGACTATCATAAATCATATAATAAAATAATGCAGAATTTCATCAAGCCATAAGAAGCAAATAATATTTTCCTGACAAAACCCATTTACGCCTTAGTGCTGAGCCTTAAAGAGAATAAAAACAAAATGCAATGGAGAATAATGTCATCTTCCCATCACGGCCAATCTCATTTAGTTTCAAAATTGCCTGAGAAAAATCCGCGCTTCAAGGCACAATTACGGCGTGATTGGAAACTAACAAGGACTTTGTAAGACGACGAACAAACTCTGAGGCCTAGGCTCATTGATTTTTCCGGAGAAAACGTTTTCTCTTTCAAGCATTTTGTCTCTTACGAACATGATGTTGGAAAATTGACAATAATTACGAAGCCATCGTTGTGCCCGTGTTAAAATCAGAGTTCCCCTGCAAGACAGGAGATATTAATGATTCGTATAAGGCTGCCGTCATGCCGAGGTATTCCTAATTGAAAATTGCCATACTCAACGTTTTCTTCTCTAATGGGCATATATAGAAACTGATAATGTGATGTTTTTAGGGTTGCTTAGATGTAGAAGAGATGAAATTGCCCTAAGGCTTAGGTTTCGCAGACATCTTTGCCGGTCTTAACGCCGTTAGTTTGAAAGCTACATTGTATTAAGAACGGTCTTGGTTCCTGAAAACATATAAATGTATTTGGATATCAAGTGTAAATATTTAATAGTTACTGCACTACTCGTCCATATGCAGACATTCATGTTTTTCGAATTCTTCTTCATACTTCATCGATAAAAACCTAGTTATTGTTATCATCATGTGATTACTAATACATTTATAATTTTAACATTTCTACACTTATCAAGTTTATTATACTAAAATATTCGTAGTTTGAAATTTATATTTTACTTTGATAACTGTTAAGAATATAAGATACATAAAGCACAGTTAAAGGCCAAACAAACCAAATATAGCCACGCAGGACACACATGTAGCAAATCTAATACTTGCATATGTTCTGAAGTATTGAATTATGGCTAAAGATCCTCCGGAAAATAACTCAGCTTGAATAAGATACGTGAAACGCACATGTACGTTAAATTGAGTAATAATAACTACAATATACAGACGTTATAGGGATCTACCGGAAAATGATTATCGTATTGGCGTGGCAGTTCGCGGTGATGCACTTGTAAATATGTTGCTTTGAATTACACTGCAATGCTCACTTATTTTTTATCTTAATTTGGTGTCTTACATGAACATGCTTCTCGCATTGGAAGGGGCAGATACATGCAATACGTTCCTCCGCAACCACAGGAGACTCATGTTGTATAGTTGTATACCGTTCGCGCTAAACCTGCCGGCTTTTCATCATCCTAATCACATTTGCTGCAATATACGAGGGCACTAAAACCGCTGCTATGAAAACTGAAGAGCGTTATGATGCTCAATTTGAAGTGTGTTCCGCGCTGAGTTTTTGGGGATTGATCGACTGACGCCAAACGGCTTCGTATATGATGCCGTGAAAGACCTGTAATCACCCTACCGGATCGTTTGTAGACGGAGTTGTAATATCGGCAAAGTCTGAATAAGCGTCGTGATATTCTATATTGTTATAAGTCTGGTACTTTTATCTTCTTGCTAAGTCATTAATATCCGTTTGACATATGTAGAACTAAAGATAACATTAATTGTTACAAATCAACATAAATTGTTATATCAAATAAAATGTTCAGAAAGTTATACATGTTCAGTTATATTTGTCTAAATTTAGAGCCATGAAAATGTATAATTATGATTTTAAGGAACCATAATTTAAAGTACTTGACATAATTTCAATTCACAATTCAAACAAAAACTTAAGTTGTATAACAGTAAAATTAGAAAACAACAATGCCCAGAAGAACCCGCCATGTAAATTCTAGCAGACCTTTATGCCTTCCATTGCAATCGTTACATTACGTGTTTTGTCCTAAAGATACACGCTAGCAAACGTTATTTATTTCCTTTGTTTGAGCCTACTTTTAGTTTGAATAGGATTGCACTGGGAGGCTTTGTTTTAGAATTAAAACATCTCAACATTTAAAAGAACATTTCTATTTCTGTCCTTCCATTGTTTAAGGTGTCACCATGAAATCTTCATTGATGTGAAAATCGCTAAGTGCCCATTGTAAATTCGCAGGATCAGCAGTAAATTGAGTACACTTGGCCGTTGTCTGTTGACATTAATTCCTGTCATTATGGGTGCCGATTTCCAATTGAATATGTCAAATCCCATAACATATGTATCAACTTTCAGACCGAATAGCTATCTTCTGAATATTTTATTATCGTCTTCGCCAATGAATTGCAAAGATTAAATTTATATTTTTTCATCGCAAGTCAATCTTGCCTTCGTTGTTTATACTTAGCACCTCGTAAACAGCGCGTTTAAATGCGCAGATGCGTTTGGCTAAAACGCATGGCAAGGTTTTATGGATACTAGATCGCCTTTTGACTCATTAAACAGGTGTTATCCACATATCAGATATCTATCCATCAATGCTTTGAATGTTTTATCCTTTCATAGCATCATGGTACTTGCATTCCTAAAAGTTACATTAACCCATTTATGCCTAGTGGACTATCACGTCCTTCTAAATTGGATCAATTTATTTCCAAAATTATGGATGCCTAGTATATTTTTTTCTATATTTAGAATATTTCTTAAGGAAATTCCTTTAAGCAAACAGCGCAGACCATGATGAGACGCCGCATCATGCGGCGTCTCATCTGGGTCTACGCTGTTTGCCAAGGCCTTTTTTCTAGACGCTATGCATAAATGGGTTAACTGAAAATATAAATTTTCATTTTGCTTTTGAAACATGTTTGCTACGCTCGTAAAATACGACCAATTTTGTAATTTGAATTATAAAGTGACGTTTTATCGTCTGTTTTCATTAACAACCCTACACACACGTTATTAAACGTAACTTTAAGGGCTGAGATTTGAACGACTATCAAGGAATCCAAATGAATAAAAACTATAACACATTTTGACAGATGAAGATACATCCCAAGAGACTTTTGTCGCCTACATATTGTGCTACAATTCAATTATTGGAAAACGTTCTCTATTTTTTTGCGTTTTGATATTGTAAGGCTATAAATTTAATTGTTGCAACAATTCATTATTGGTCCTACTGTTCGATATACATCGTATGAATTCATACTATAACTGCAACTTTATTGGAATTAAGGACATATGCAAGTCTTTAAGTGGACGGTATAGATGAATATACAATCCCAAACATTATCACGGATCATTCCTTCACGCGCAACAACGACAATTATTCAACAAAGTGCACATGCCATGGTATAAAAAGTATTAAAAACACTAAGCACAAATAACACCTTTTCATATAAATCACATAAAAACTTCATGCTATCAACTTGCATGCTTGGGAGTGAAAATGTGCATCGACCGAAGAAAACTGATAGGCCATATTTTCTTACAATGAATGTATGTATCAAAATAATAGTACATTTATAACAAGAAGAAGGTCCATCATTTCCAGAAAGTTACCAATTATCCAACTCAAAACAACATACTTAGAACAAACACGTATACCCTACAATGAATGCAGGTGTTGGGTTATTGCAGGGGATGGAGTTTGCTGCCGAGTTCCTACTTGAGTACCAGAGGCAAGATGGCGGCGTGTGGATCCGCTTCCGAAACAAGTTAGGGAATGAGGAATGAGCGGATAACTCACGCTAGTATTTTTTTTTAATTCAACGTAAAAAGCTGTTCGAATCCACTTTCTTGTTATGTAATATGATTTCAGTAAGTTTTTTTTTTTAATTTTAATAAACGGATAATTACAACAAGGGTAAATCATTATACGGCATGTCTCATTTTCAAATAAAACACTGATAATTTATTTGAACAGCTTGACAATGATGAAGTAAGCCGACATTAACATTGACATCTAAATACAATAAACGGTCATATGCTAATGTACTATTAACGGTAAATGCTAATTTGAGTGGTTTACTCTTTTACTGTAGCTTTATCAACATCAATATTTTTAAAACTACTATTATCAATGACAAATTTCGGCACATGCGTTATCCAACTTCAAATGGCATTACCATTACATTTGAAACAAGCAAATAATATTATCAACTATAATGTCTAGAATGTCTTTAAGTAGACTTCTGCTCTTAACAATATAGTATGCTTTAGATAGAATCCCATTAGTGTTATGGCATTTTGAGAACAAGCAGCGCTATTGCAAGGTATTAGTTATCAGATTTTGTTATTGAAAGGTTTGTCTGTCAGTATTTTCCCCTCTCCTATAAAATAAATGATACAATAACCATGGTTTCACGTTTCCTGTAATATTTTCCTGGTTTGACGTCATAATAGTATTCAGTATTGTGAAAATAATTTTGAATGCATTTGACTTTATACATGTTGTTAAATTTTAAAACAGATGACGCCAATTTCTCTGTTATGATTGAACTTGCCAATAATTACAATGCCTACAAAGATATAAAATTGAACGTCATCCAAACGAACGCCATACCACATTGTCGACATTCTAATAATATCTCTAATGCAAGACTTCGCTAGCACGTTCTCGACGCCTTCAGAGGACGTTTACACACGCTTTGTTACCGTATTAGAACGTTCAATTTACACGGCATGAACAAATACATAAAATGTTTGTTAATGAGATTGTTGGGGTTTCATTAATAGACAGAAAAATTGCTATAACAAATTCTTAGCTTTCTTTGACTCGGTTTTGTTCTAGACGTGCACAAATTAGCTATTTTTCTTGGAACAATAAGCTTGCCAGCTCAACAATAAAATTGTGTGGAATTCATGATAATTTATATAGTTCGCACATGTGCTCTTCCAAGATAGTTTGGAAATCGCTTAATCCAAAATACTCTCCGTTTTTGTCGATTAGAGTTTCAATCAGGTCGAAAAATGCACCTGGAGTCTGTTTAAAGGGATTTTCCTGATTCCTCGACGCATTGGGTATACTTGCAGTAAATTCCTGATTTTATCAGGTAGATCCTGAATGAAAGTAATAGTAATTGCTAGTATCGGTGTATAGAGACAATAAGGTTATGTTGTTTTTACGTATTACGACTTTTTAATTTAACAGAATATTGTTTTATTGTGTCTGTAATGTGTGGATTTTGTTTGTTGTTGCTTTGTGTTGGAAAAGCAAGTGCTTAATTAATGACTCTTACTCTTCTTAGAATGAGAAATTGAAATACCAGTAATTGTTCGCGAGATTCTATTAAAACGATACACGAACAGTGAGTCATAATCAAGTTATATTAACGTGTGACTAAATTATAATCACATATCGTTCGTGATTTGTTATACTACTGCATCTTACTACCGTTATGATCAATATATGTATTTGCGTATATCAAATCAAATAGATGGACCATTGAATACCACTTAATAGTAGAACGATATCATTAAACTAATGAAACTCATGTACGAGCAAATCAATATTAATAACATGAAAGTATAATATATGACACAACTGCAGGGCGTAATTGATTGCTATTTGAGTCCACGAGTGATATGTCATTGATACGTAACAGTATTAAGCCCATGGCAGGGTAACTTACACATGGAAGTGAGTACAACTTTTCTTCGACGCAGCTGCAACATAAAATCTGACAAAACCGTTATCTTAAATTCTTGTCTTGAAAGTTTAACACCCGTTTTGAACTCTTTACCCGCAATCGCAGACAAAACATCAATCTAGCTGCTGTCGTAAGTGGCACACAGTTTAAAACCTACATGACAGGCGTTTAACTTTGCATCTGCCTTTAATTGCCGAGCATGATACTTGTATGTGCTGCCGATTCAAACAAATAAAAGATGATTTATCACGGCGTGTTTCCACCCTTGTCAAAACAAATCTTGATGTGTCTATCTTCCTGAAGAACTCTTTGATGAAAGGAGTGATAGGGGACTTAGTTGAAGTTTTCAATGGTTTTGTGGGATTTCTGAGAAGGATGTGGTAGACATTTAAGGGCCTTTCCAGGGGCCTTTAAGAGCTAATCCTAAGGGTTTGGGCTGTATTTCATTAGGCATCTATATCATGGATTATAATTTTAAGAATGCTTGGAAGAGTTTTAAGCGAACGCAACTTAAACAAAAATCATAGAAAAATAGAAAAATTAGACGCGGAGTACACGCATGTTCATAACATATTATATACACCATCTTCACAATATGTTTTACTGAAGTAAGTATATATGATAAACTTTTTGTGGACGTTTCTTTCATTGATGCATTTGAAAAGTGTTGTCACCCTTTTTTCAAGTTTTGCAAATTAACGTTCAAATTGTACATACTTCATTTATATAGTAATTTTGATTTGAATAATACACTATATATTGCATTTAAGAATTGTCTTCAAATGTATAAAATATACTCTTAGTAAAAACGTTTGGGTAATTACACTAAAATATTGTCCAAGACCAGACGCTGGTGAATTCGCGAGATATCACCCAACTGACAATCATTTCTAACAACCTTCTTTGATTACATCGACGTCGGTAAATGAATCCGCAAATATACTAAACCGGTAACCAATGAAATATGGCTCCGATATGCCGATAGACGCGATTTGCAGCGGAACGAACGTCCATCCAGCAATGATTCTCTCATGAGCACACGTGATTTATTTCTTGTAAATGTCGATATTGTCATAATAATTCCTTAGAATTTATCGCCATTATTTCCGTTTGAGTTAAACGATATGTCTTCCGAAAGATCCTGCTGCTGTTGTTTACCATATCGTCTACTAGACCAATCTCCATTTGCTATGTAAGAGGCGTTTTGGGATTTGGGATGTGTCCAGTGTTTTTGTCTGTAATGGCATCGACTGGTGCTTTAATGAAACGCTCTTATTTAAATATGGTTTCTTTCAGAGCAAAATTATAAATACGTAACTTATGTTATTTGTAGACTAAAGTGATTGCATAGGATGCGGGATAACAGTGTATGCTGCTTTCTTATTTGTGTAATGCCGGGTTAACATGTTCAAATGAGGAAATAATACTCATTCTAATGAGTAACAATCACAAATAACCTTCGAGGGGAATTCAGGGCTGTTCTGATTCAGAATAAGTCTCGCAATGTAAATCTTATTATATTTATTGTGTGTAAAATGTTTTGTAAAATTACAATTCCTGGACGTTGCCATTTTTTAGTATTGTTATTAATTTAAGATTATGTTTAAAGGTTTTCAAAAAGTGTGTGCATCTTTATATGTTGTTATATTCTCTATATCCGAGAGTTTAAATTTCAGTTTCATCAGTTTCAACTGCTAAAATAAGTCTAAGTTTTCAAGAAGTTTAATATGCATCATTAAATATATTTGACCCTTTCGACGACAAAACCAGTTTAAGTGTCATCAGTGTTGATGTTATAAAACCCCAATTTCAATACCACTGTTGTATCAACCAATGACACACGAACACACAAGGTATACGATAGCACAATAGAATGAAAAGGCATATTCTTGTCATGGAATGTCTTATTTCTCTTCGCTCTCTCCGGCTCATGCAGCGTTTCAGTTTCCAATGACAAAATAATGTCGAGGCTTTCAGGTTTAGAATACATCTTAATCTTTTTTTCTATCTATCCTGTAAGCGTTTGGAGGGCAACGAAAACGCATACCTGGAGGTGATGCGTGACGTTTCCCCGCCCATCAAGCGTCTTCGCTTTATCCCGTTCTCGCAGAACCCGAAGACCGTGTGCATGCGCGTGGAGATGTACGGATGTCCTTGGTCAGGTTCGTGATCTTCATTTTGAGGCTGAGCTTCAATGCTCATATTATGTTGTTGACACGTTGTGTATTTGTCAGATCTATGTTATTGTGTTGTCTTGTGAAGTCTAGTTTTTGCATTATCACAAGCGCAGTTGTAATTTTTGTTTGTGCTTTTCCCAACCACTATGTCTAATCCGATCACTTTTAAGTGTTTAAAGGTTAAACACGAATACATAAGGGTACACGGAGCAAGTATTTCAGCTAATATGTCTTCCTCCTGAAAGTTCCGTTTCGCAACACCCGGATGTGTTATATACAATAGTTTAATTTGATTTAATAAATTCTTTGTTTACACAAGTGATGTCTTTGCGGGGGAAGTTGGAAAAACTAACAAGAACAAAGGGAAGCACCCGCACATTGCGCTCAATATCCATTCGTATTTCATATTTTTCTATCAAATTGTTTAACAGTGTTGACTACCTTTTTACAGAGGGGATGTTGTCTTACTCAATGCGGCAAGGTGACACCCGCGGTTCTGAGAACGACTTTTTCGACTTCACATACGACGGTACCCGGGACCCTGATGGATACCTGTATAGGGGTCTGGGACAACTCACGGACGGAGAGAAGGGTGAGTGGGAACGCCGGGTTTGGTTTTATGGCGAAAACGCGATGTGGGGCCCAAGCGTTAACAACTTGAGTTTCACGCTGAACGTTTTATGTTTTTGTAAGGCTTTTATTACATATATAAGCGTTTTAACCAAAACAGTTACGCTTCATTTCAGCATTTTATCCATTCCATGAATCCATTCGTTTATCCGTTAGGTAATTATATTTCTGGCTTGTCGAGAGAGAAAGTGTTTTGTAACTAACCTCAATAGATATCGAATGGTATACTCAATATGTTCTCAATATTACCACATACGTATGTAAGCCAGTAAACATCTCAATATACGTAGACAGTATTAATCCTCGGATTGAACATCAGTTATTTTACCATTAAATTGTCTTGTTTATCACCGTTCTCTTATTAAGTTTGTTTTTTTGGCCTAAACGTCGCGCCTTCGTAATTGCGTCGGAAACGTCTTTATTATAGGGAATAAGTAATCATATACCAGACGATGCCCGAGAGGAAAGTAAATACATCAAACTTAGAAGTAATATTGACATGTCTGTATTAATGGTGTCTAACTTAGACTAATGCTTCTTATTTTGACGTTACCTAGTTTTGGAGATTTTGAGTGCTTCCTTTGAACAAGGGACTCGATGCACCAGTGCTATTTAAATTGTTATCAAAATGTTCTTTAATGGATTATATACAATGTATTTGTATTGTTAGCCCATACTTTTCTTAAAAGAAAACAATGTTAGCTAGCTAGAGAAGGCATGAATTTAAAAAAAGTTCAATGATTGATAATAGCGTACATAATGGCGAAATTGTTCTTACTGCACAGTAGGCCTCCCCAAATACTGCAAACATTCTAACAGCTTTTTTGCAAATCAACTTTTGAGTGTAAACGATCAATCACATCGCATGTACTCCTGTGCTAATTAACTGTTAAAGTATAGAAAAAAGCTTCACAATACTTCAGGAAAAGTTAACAAATAGTCATTTCGTAACTTTACTTGGAGCATTGCTTTTTTAGGCTGAGATAACGTTCGACTTCCTTGCCAGTCACATGAAGTCATGAATTTATATTTCGTTGTTCCAGGCGAAGCCAACTTTCGCCTCGCAAACGGCGAGACGAACATCAAGGGTTACGAGTGGGTCGGGTGGAGGAACGACACGCCGCACGGTGAAGGTCCCGTCGAGATCACGTTCCAGTTCGAGACCGTGCGCAACTTCAGCTCCGTGAAGCTCACGTGCAACAACTACTTCAGCAAGAACGTGTGGGTGTTCCGTCAGGCGCTCGTATATTTTAGCGTCGGCGGCATGTTCTACGTCAATAATCCCGTCACCTACGATTTCATGCAGGACAGAGCAATGAAGGAGATCAGGGAGGTTAAGATCGATCTCGGCCACACGTTGGGCAAGTTCGTGAAGTTGAAGCTCGCCTTTGACTCTAAGTGGATCCTTATCAGCGAAATTGAGTTTGAATCAGGTATTGGATGTTGTATTTATTTCTGAACTAAGCTGAAAGTAAACGAACGCACTATAGGCTACATTTATGACATTTCAGGTACGCATTTCACTTGAATAAACACTATGTACCTCGCGAACAAACAATATATCACAATTATACCTGATCTTGACAGTAAGTATGTGTTGAAATAATATCGGGTATCAGTTCGAAACTAGGTTATATCAGAGAACACATACAAACTGGTTTGCTTCATATCATGAGCCAACATTTTGTGCAAAGCAAAGACGAACTTAAACAATCTAATCCTACAAATCATCAATGCAATGCTTAGAGCCAACCGTGCATATCATACTGAATATGTTGATTGCGCCTGGTTTTGATCTTTTAAAACAATATATAAATTGATATAAATTTGTATGCTTATCAGTATGACTGTTGTTTATATTTTCTCATGTTAAATTATCACCTTCATCCAGTTTCGGCAGAAGGCAACTTCACTATACAGGAGGAGCCCAGGGCGACCATGTATAACTCCACCAGGCCCCTAAAGTCGATAAAACCGTCAAAGACGAACGACGTATAGTGGATATTAACGTGGAGTCATCCGATATAGGTATCAGATCAGCATCATTTGAGAAACATTTGTTAAATTGCGAGAACATGACATGTCCTCATCAAACGTGGATATGTTCTGTTCCTATAATATGACTATGCATTACATATGATGTTTAAAATGATTGGTTTTCATAAATCAAATTCAATGTTTAAACTGACTGAAACTATTAGAGCAATTACTTGGTAAACTTTGCCTTCTCAGTTCGAGTCATTAGCTAAACCACTGGCATTGAGCTTCTTGGATAATTGTTTCCAGATATCATTCTTTACTAGTTTTGTAAGTCTCGCGCCTGTGTTATTCAGGCTACTTCCACGGCAACGCAAACATCTCACGTGATGACGCAAAGACGGCCGGAGAGAAGGCGTCGCAGCCGGAGGATTTCGTCAGCATCATCATCGGCGCTCTGGCCGCCCTGATCGTCATACTCACCATTGTCGTCATCTTCGTCGTCATCCGTTATCGGCGCCGACGAAACCAAAACCGACAGAGTCTCAAGCCCGTGTCCGACACGGTGCTTATCATCAATCTGAAAAACTTCTAGAATAATATCACTAACGGGAAGGTTTCCAATGGCAACGTTTATAACGGCGTTGCCACGGACGAAGACGACCACGTGAAAGACGTGAACGGGAAAGGTACGAAAGAAGTTTAACCCTTTACCACTCAGATAAGTACATTGACACGTTTGTGGTCCATTATGAAATCAAATTATAGTTAATACAGGTTTTTAATTAGATTTTAGTTTTAAAGGTTTCATTTTTCCACTGAAAGCCAGAAAAAATCATTATCAACATAAAAAGTGTATATAAAAGGTTTGCAAGCCATTCAGGCATTCTTTATGTGTGTATTAATTGTAGATTTATTTTCTCATAAAAGCTCAACAATTTATTTTAAAAATGTTTATAATATATCATTGTATAAACTTGCACTGTATTCTATTGTCTATTGACATTCGTATCTTATGTAGATAATATTATTGCAGACTAATTAATAGATGCAGATATGTATGAAGATTTTTTTATATATATATATTCACAATATGTATAGGTACATTTAAATGTAAACCTAATTCTTTCAATGTTATATTGTTTCAAAGTAATTTGAAAAGGATTTTGCTTTACGTAATATAGAATAATCCAGAAGAAAATACATCGATTTCAAGAAACAAACACATCGTTCTTTTCAGCAGATTTACTCCATCTTCCGATAAAATATTTACCGCCTCAAATGCCATTTACTCTAAGCCCTTAATCGAATATACAGTCGCTGCTTTCATGAAATTATCTCAGATAATATAATTGTGTCAAGTCACTGTTTGTTGTGGATACATTAGCTGAAAAAGCATTACTGTAATCATATCATTCTCACGTTCATTCGGTCAATTTCGTCGACATTTGTAGCGCTTTTGATAAGTTTGCAGTACAAACTTTCCTCAATAATGCGTATATTCGTTTTTCCATTCTTTAGTGTTTATGTAACCCCTTTATAACC
Source organism: Dreissena rostriformis (assembly GCA_007657795.1). NCBI lineage: Eukaryota > Metazoa > Mollusca > Bivalvia > Myida > Dreissenidae > Dreissena > Dreissena rostriformis. Next base: position 476,707 of record VMBQ01000455.1, read on the forward strand.
TTTGTTGTGCAACTTGCATCTTTTCGCTTTCCACCATTGTATCCATGTTTGAATTGTGTACACGTTCATGAATCTGTTTTCTGACCTTATACGACAAAGATCCACATTTTGACATTTAATGATTAAATAATAGAGCAAAATAATGCTTCACGAATTAAATACAAATAATGTAGAAGAATTAAGTTTTTTTTTCATGGAACATATCGTCCTTTGCTTCGTTTACTGTGCTTCAAACAGGATATAACACATTCACTTGTCGTTTTCTTTAATTCATATTACGCACATTTTAATCCATTTACAACACATTGTGCACGAGGCTTACTTACACATTCTGCTATAAGTCTAGCTTCCAGTTACATGTATCTGAATGTTTGCACATTTTTCTTTTCCTTGCCTTTCTGCTTCTTGTTCGTGTTTTCATTTGCAAATGCTTTCTTTTTCTGTTTCTGCACAGCTTAAGGCGTCAATACCTACAACTGCGAGGAGCTTGATGACTTCAAACCGCATTTAATTGTAGCACTTCCGCCCATGACGTCACCAATGACGCCGGTCCCTACGTCACAACATTACAATGTAAAGTTAAAGCATCAGAACTCCGCATTGAATGCCCTTGACAAGCCTCCGACCTACGACGCGCTGTACGCAGCGTCTGACTTCATCAGTTCTTGTGTTCCCAACATTCCTAGCCTGCAGGGCGTGAGCGGAAATAACGTTTACGCTGTACCGAACTCGGATATTCTTGTCAGCAGCGTAGACTGTGCTCTGGTGGAATTCCCGCTGAGAAACCTGAGATTTGTTGAGGTTCTTCTGGAAGGAGAATTCGGAGAGGTTTGTTCAATCACAGACAGTATTAACGTGTGAAATCTGCACTTGATATATGATGAGATTTTGCATTATGTATATTTACACTGATTTTAGTATGCTGCAAGTCCATCAAACATCATGTTTACAATAATTGTTTAAACAGACAGTTTATCTATAATTCTCAAACATTTATAACGTAGAATAATGATTAAATATTTGTTACAGTAAGGTTTGTGCAACATAGATAGATAGATTTATTTCGGAGTACATGCATAGAATGCACTATGGAATGCACACCAACGCCAAGGATTACACAAAAAAGAGCAATATCCCTTATTTCCATTGTGATCCTTGTTGTTGGTGACATGACATAGAGAGGCACTAGTTATAAATAAATACTAAATACTATGTTAATAATAATAAATACATGAAATATAATACTGAGATTCAGATCAATGAACACAGCATTACTATCACATTGTAGCTTTGCAGACATGTACTATCACAGTATAATTGAGTATCACCTTAAAGCAGAAAACATCAAATGTATCATTATGATCATTATATCACAGATTAAATTTGGATGGATTAAAACTTTAAAGGTTACTACAACAAACAAAAATTAAAAAGTCACATTTAGTATGGTTTTATTATTTATCCGAACTGATAAGACATTGGGTAAAGGATAATGTACAAATTTAACAGCAAAGCATAGTTACTTAAGATAGATTAAACTACTCTATTTAAAAAATGTTTTTTATAGCAGATTTAAAACTAGACAATACTGTCATCTGGGTTGTAAAATATGGTAGTTTTTTGCCAAAATGTGCAACCCAAGTAAATGAAGGACTTTTTCCCGTTTCCTTTAACCTTTGGTACAGAGAAAGCACCTTTATAACTTAATCTGGTATTATGGGAATGGGCAGAATTCTGGGGAATAAACTGGTCTGACAAGAAATCAGGAGATAGACCATTTTTGATCTTAAAGACATGGGAGAGCATTATTTGCTCGACACGTTTTTCAACTGGCAACCATTGCAAAGAAGTATAATATTCCGGGCTAAGATGAGTTCTAGAATCAAGATTGAGCACAAAACGGATCAATTTATTTTGGGTCACCTGAAGTTTATTTTTCCAAAACTGAGTAAGACCATTGTACCATATAAAACAAGTCTAGTCAAAATGACACTGGATTAAGGACATCACAAGAAGTTTATTGGTATGCTGGGTTAAATACTTGCTTTAACGATATAAAAACTTTAACCTAGAATTAGATTTCTTTACAAGAGACTGAGCCATTTTGACAAATGATAAACATATATTGTTAACGGATATATTACACTTTAAGTGGATTGGGATGCCGTATAATCGTTGTATATAGTATTGTTTGCTTTGACATTAATGTTCAAATATACTTTCAATAATAATTGGAATAAGAAACACAATATTGGTCTACACAATTTCTAATATTAAAATTGATTATAACTGATTCTTCGTAAAGAACTTACAAGAATTTACTTTGAATTGTTCGTGAAGAAATTTAAAACACGAATTATATACTCCGTTCCATTTCACATATATATAAAACATGCTGCAACGATATATCTAGTTTATATCATATATTTTATCAATTTTGATACAGGTATACTTATGCGAAGCGTTCGGCCTGTCAGACCGAATGCTCCCCGGCGGCGAATACATGATGGGTCGCCGACGGAGCGGGCCGGTTCCCGTGTCCGTGAGGATTCTGAGGAAGACCGCCGACGACCGAGCCAGGTCCGCAAAGTACTGAACCTCTCTTTCATTCATCTTTCATTTCCTTGTTATTAATGGATGTAACATTAACTAGTTGTTCGTGTATCTTACATTAACTAGATATTCATTCATCTTACATTTCCTTATTATGTATTCATCTTACATTTACTAGATATTCATTTATCTTAAATTTCCTTGTTATGTATTCATCTTAAATTAACTAGAAATGCTTCGATCTTAGATTGTCTACACATTCATTCGTCTGTCATTTAAGATTATGTATTTATCTTACATTTACTAGATATGCATTTATCTTACATTTACTGGTCATCCATTAATCTAACATATATAACTTAATCAGTCGTCTTACATTTACTAGTTATTTATTCATCTTACATTTAGTAATAATCCATTCAATTTACATTTGCTGGTTATTCATTCATTTAACAATATGTCTATATCCTCATTACAATTAAATAACTATATACATATAAATCAGGATTACCATCATGTTTATATAATTGCATTACAACCTTTTTAATTTAACCAACCAACCAACCAAACACTTTGTGTTGCGGCATTCGTTTATATTTCAAATCTTTATTAAAATTTCAACACAATGCACCAGGTGCATTCAGACAATCTAATGACTTTAGCAAGATATTAGGATCCGTTTCATGCAATATAGCGTCCACATGTCTCTGTTTATTGTGTAATAATTCGCTTAATGATGGAAGTTTTGCGCACAATGGGCAATAACCACAGCGTTTTGGGAATTAATTGTAACTTGATATTCGATGATCTTTGGAAGAACAGCAAAATTGGAAACACAATTTTTTACAAACGTTTGGGGCTAATCAGTGTTTCTTTTGCATTAAAAGGTCAAATGAAATAAAAACTAAATCAACGACTTACGTTGAAATAGTTATAATAGTCTGTAACAAAAATCAATCGCTCGCCATCAATCCGACTTCCCTAGGATCATCGCCAACGTTCTGTATTCACCGCCGCATAACTGACTTAACCGGAGAGCGCTTCGTGAACGTTCGCTACTTTCCGCCGCAGGTCCGACTTCGCCCGAGAGATGAAGGTGATGTCGATGCTGAAGGATCCCAACATCGTGAGGGTCCTTGGCGTGTGTACCACGGAGGAGCCTCTCTGCATGATCGTCGAGTACATGAAGTACGGCGACCTCAACCAGTTCCTGCTCGAGCACTTGTCCGAGACATACGTGCAGACACCGAACGCCAGAATATTGAGGTATTTATTACTTTAATAAAGAATACTTTTGGTATAATTTGTAATTAACCCTTAGTCTCGCTGATGCGCATTTTGACCCGTTTGAAGTCGCTTTGAAAATAAAATAAAATTAAAGGCCTTTCTTAATAGATTCATTATAATAATAAGATTAATAAAAATGGTATTCATCCTCAAAAACATTGAAATGTTGACATTTGCTCTTTTGAAAAGGTATAGATTCAGGTTTATGTCATCTGCCTTCTTGAATTTCCAATCTATGAGATGACACTCTTAATCTACAAAGATCAAATCTAAACTTATTTATACTGACATGTTTTAAGTAAGGTTGCAATTCACATGTACAACACTGACTGTAACTTATTGCTATTGAGGAATGATTAAGTTCTGACATCCAATTTTGGATAAATGTATCTTTAATCTAGACTTTACCAACGATAAAAGGACTTTTCATCACCTACACCTTGATTACGCCATGAATAATGTACGCCAAAGACCTGCAATAGGTTACACACATATTTGTCCAAGAATGCGTATTTGGATTATATTGTTTTTATTAAATTCTCACACATGTGGCTATAATATGCACTTGACAAGCTTGTGATCTTCTAACTGAATACTTTTCAACCAATACCTTATTACATTAATGACTCTTTTAGTTTTCAAAGATGTGGTTCCAAGTTCCCCATATACACAATTATTCTGTGTTTGAATTTTAACACCTAGTAGGTTTTTGCAAAAAAAATAAGTGGACTCTTTCAATGGCAAATGACTCGGTTAAGCCCAATATTTCTGATTCATTATTTAAAATTGGTTTAACACGCTGATCAAACAACTCTGATTTGTTATGTATGGACATTGTTGGAAAATGTATTAAGCCTGAGTTAAGCTTAAAAACAGCCTTTGCGGCTTAGCCTGAAAGTGTTTGAAAAGTATTTGCATGTATTTGTACCCAAATTCAATATCCGTCCAAAGTTGTTCCCCCTTTTTAAAAACCATAACCTTTGTTTTATTTGTGTTAACACATAATTTCGACCTTTCACAATATTCGTCCATCAAACACAAATCTTTTATTAGCTTTTCCCCTGATTCTGCCATAATTGCAATGTCATCTATATATAACAACCAACATAGTTGTAGCATACCAATATCAATTCCTTTAAAACCATTTAACATAAAATGTTCTTTCAAGTCATTCAAAGAACTAGAAAATAGGAATGGTGATAATGACTCCCCTTGTTGTACACCTAAAAACAGGAAAACTCTTCATTACTTATTGTTTCACCTAATTTGATACTTGATTTTACAATTGTATACAAAGATTTGATAATATTAAGCATTTTTCCTCTAACGTCTAGCTCTACAGTGTATACCAAATGATATCCCTCACCAAATAATCGAACGCTTTGGTGACATCAACAAATATGGCAAACACTCGTTTTTGTTCGCTTAATAAAAAATAATGACACCATGTAATACAATATATATATACTTTGATATACGTCAGTTTCGGTGTCCTGAAGAGTCATGAGGTCCATATAATGATACAAACCATTCCCCAAACCGAGACCATACATCTCTGATTCACTCGTTCCAGCATGAAGTACCTGGAGTCGCTGAACATGGTGCATCGTGACCTCGCCACCCGGAACTGCCTCGTGGGCCCCTACTGCACCATCAAGATATCCGACTTCGGAATGAGCCGGAGTCTCTACAGCGCCGACTACTACCGGATCGAGGGACGCGCCGTCTTGCCGATACGCTGGATGGGTTGGGAGTCGATCCTTCTGGTACGCTTTATCGAAACGCAGCCCCTTCTGAATACACGTTTAATTTTTATAAAATATAATACAACCACAGGGAATGTATAGCGTGGGTTTCGACAGACACATGCACGCTAAGAGATTCAGATTCAGAGATAACGGAAAACGCTTGTAGTGACAGTGGGTTTCGACAATGCATGCACTAATATGTCAAGCACTAAAAGCAAGACGGCCATATCGGGCGTCTACGTCCTTTCTATGTTCGTTTATACCCTGTATATGCATATTTTGTTATTTTAATATGTATTGGCTGTCAAATAAGGCATGGGTGTGCATTTAGTTTGAAAACGAGTCTTTTTCTATTAACTGTTTTTATATACTCGGAATGTCTTATGAAGGTTTATTTGAACATGTTTGACATCTATCTTAGACAAACCTTTGCTCTGTTTTATCGTAAACTCTACTCTCGACTCATCATCATCCATCCTCAAATCACCCTTTCGATAACGTCAATTTAAATATTCCAGCACGCACGTGCCGGCCGCTTGCCGTCGATCAATTAAATCCCTATTTAACACGAATGCAGTCATTTCCATCGTTATCAGTGTTAATATTGATCTCATCTAATTACAGGGGAAGTTTACGATTAAAAGCGACGTATGGTCATTCAAGGTGACGCTTTGGGAAATACTTACATTTGCGCGGGAGCAGCCGTTCGAAGGCATGACGGACGAAGAAGTGATTTCGAACGCCGGACATTACTACCGTAACGACAATGAGCACGTGGTGCTCTCCAACCCTCCAAACTGCCCCAAGGAGATTTAAGACCTTATGTGCGAGTGCTGTAACCAACAGGAGAGCGAGCGACCGTCGTTCAGAGAAATAAACATGTTTTTGTGTAGGAAAAATATGGGATACGATCTCAGACATGATAATTTAGATCATGTTAGTTAAATATGTTGGTGTCGCACGTCTTATAAGTAGTTGTGTGTGATTTTGTGCTTTGTGCATAAAATAAGCCACTTAACGAACGGCTCAGATTTAAAATGGCTTTAAGAACTTCGAAGGTTTTTGACGTCAATTTTGTCATTATTGGTAAAATATCAACCGACCACCTGAATGGGTACAGTAACTCTTATGACAAAACTAGATGTGTTACTATTGGCAAAATATGCTGACAGCGCGATGTTTGATATTCCAATGACGTCACCGATGGATTTTCTTCTAGCGACAGACAAAGCAGAGACATTTTGATGTCGTCGTTTACGTCATCCCTTATAGGGCGTTAATCCGCAAAACTAAAGAGAAACTGACACGGACAGATACGTGGCAATATTCCATGGTGTTATGTAGGAAATCGTGTTTTAACTATTTAGAAGTAGTTCATACATATAATGACAATTAGTATACATAATTATGTTTTACAGTAATGTGTTTCACTGAGACAGCTTTAGTTTACTTGTGACGTCATAGTAATTTGTTCATTCGATGTAAATCTAAAGGCTATTGACATACCTATTTAAATGCTTACCGGTTTTTGTTTAAACGCTGACATAAGCGACGATTTTGTTGGTCGCAGTCCTGGTTTTAATAGTTTTTATTGTCCAGCGATATCTTGGGTCTTATGCCATAATGGGTTTTAATATACATGTAATTACTTAACGTTTGTTTTGGTCCAAGCATTTCTTATTACGTGAATAAACAAAACATCGGTCACATGAATTTGCGAAGTGAATTATGTACTATCAACTTACATATAGTGATTTGTAATGTATAAAATGATGTGAAAATAGTATGTTATTTATATTATGATGTGTTAAACGTTGCTCGCATATGTTATTCTTACTATTACAACTGTACTTATATTTCTCGACATCAAACCCGATTTGATGTACTTTACAAATGTAGTTTTGATATTTAATAAGCATTTGTCTTTGGTTTTGTAAAACAAAAACACGCACAAACAGACAAACGCTTTTCCGTAACATAATCTATGTATTGTCCGTACACGAAAAAGCATGTCCGAAACCTTTGTTAAATACACGTCAGTGCTTTTATTTTTAATGGATTATTTTGCATTGCCCTAAACAGCCGTTATCTTATATAAAAATAAATTATTAATAATGGTATAATTAGTAATAAAAATACTTAGGAGATAAGTAGACTAATGAATATTGAATATTTACGTAATACATGATTAACCTAGATTAGTTAATGGTTGTCCCTTTAGATTTAGGGCGTTTTGTAACGTGACTGTTGTGATATTCGGTAGTCATGGTAACGTTATTGTTGTCAGTTGACATTCTGTACGATGGCTTAGACATCATGTTGTGTTTCCCAAGGTTGTGAACTTCCCAAAACTAACGAAACGTGACAGGTTGTGCGGGTTATACGAGTGCATTTCAAATCACGTGACTGTTTGTTACGATCAAATTTAAAGTCGTTTATAATCACGTCATTGTTTTTAGGGTCAAATTTGAAGTCGTTTGTAATCACGTCAGTGTTTGCTAGGGTCAAATGTGGCGTCATTTGAAATCACGTGACGGCTTGATAATGTGAACTCATTGAGGATTCTTCTGCTTGTCTATTATGGTAATGAAATGTCACGTTTGGGTCACGTGTGAGGTCAAATGGCTTGTACCGGTCCTGTGATTATGTGATCACGTGATCAAGATCAACTGACTGATTGCGAATGTCACAAGGGGCCATCATACGTACACATATTGCGGAACGATATTTAATGGTGACTGCCATGCGAAAAGTAATTACAAACTACATACACTTGGTAATATAAAGATGATGAAACCGAATATAACATTTCTGGATCACTTAACTTGATATGTGACATGACACGTGGCATATATTTGTAAATCTACTGCACTTTACGGGTACAAGTCATATTACTTAACGTTATGCGTCCGAAGATATGTATGTGACTCGCAATTATCAGGTGTTCCCATACAACACCCATTCAACTGGTATCCTATTTTGCATCACTCAATTATGCATGTCACTATACAACGACAGCTATACGTTAATGAATTGTAAAACCATTTAAACACTTTTTCAAGAGAAATATCAGGCGATTACATCTTACCATACAGAAAATATGCATATTGGAGACTAAATCTATACTGTATTATTATACACGTTTTACGTTTCGTTATCCTTAATGCCCAATTGCACGTATCGCACAGTATTATTATTATTTACAATTGAATGATGAAGTTTCACAGTTTGACGTATTTTGTTTTATAATTAAATACTATTATTGGTTGTAAAATTAAACCGCGTTGTTCTATTCGTTCTCACATTTGTATAATAATTTGCACATTTTCCTGTTTTAAAGATTTTTAAAAAGATTAAAATTATCTTACATTTGTTGTACATGTTTTTTAATTTGTATAATACATACAATACAATTTCGATAAAAACAAACTTAAATGCAAGGGTTCGTATTTCAGAATCATAGCAAAATATATTTGATCGCCAAGATTTAGATTCCACCCTTAATTGAACTGTTTATTTCTTGCACAAACCACTATACTTATTGTTTTAAAGATTTGTTATGTATTCATTATCAATTGTATTATCAAACAAAAGCTGCAAACGGGTCAGAAATGTATCGATAATATATTATGTTATAAACAAATCTGACGTTTTCACCGATGTGAAGTCAACTTAGTGAAAATATAAACTTATAAACTTAAGATTCGGAATACAACCCTTATACTTTAGAGTTTACGTAAACAATAAAGCCCGAATGCTTTAGCTGTATTGTAACATAATTATGTAATATGTATGGATGATCAAAACTACATCGTCTTTGTTGTCGTATAAGAGCGACGGCCAAATAGCTTTGCCGCTTGATTCACGCAATAGATAGATACCTTCATTCCCTTTGCCTATGCATATCTAAACCTTCTTACTTCTGAATTACGTCACTGCGTACAGTGAAACAAACACAGACAGCAACTAGGGTTTAATTAATTTGCATACTTTGTTTTCTTGTTTGACAAGCATTTGAATTAATTTAGAGTGAATTTTGATTGAATAATTTGTTTTATGTTTACTAATATTTGCTTAAATTTAGCGCAAAGTTTCTTTGACCGTTGCTTTTATAAGCCGCAGTTGTTTCGAGTATGTTGATACATTAGAGGTTTATTCTTGTCTACCACCGTTAAATGTGTACTTGTTCTAGTTATCATTTTATGGATAGTGAATGCATATATGGGTCGGGGAAAAACTGGCACTTATTTTCTAAATAAAAAATAAAAATCTGCGACGTGGTTTTGTTCTAGAATGCCGCCACTAAACGCAGGTTATCAACTTATTATCAGCTATTATAATTAATAACAATGTTATTTCATGCACCTCATCGGATACCATAGTCCGTATTTTGGTTGATTTATCATGTTTGGATCCATTTTATTTAAGCATAAGAAATTTCAAGGTTGGGAGTTCACCATTGACACAAAGTCATTTACAGCCACAAACACAACGTTGATAGGGCAGCGTTAGTATGTCATTGTTCAACGAAAACTTATTTCAACCAATTTTATAATTTATAATGTAAATACGAGAACGTTATGTTTTAATCAACGCTAAAACAAACGTTGCTTTTTCGGACCAGCTTTTGTCGCTGATTTGGCGTTATGCGCCTGATGGGTTGCAATTCACAAAAAAGTTCACACACGTAACCATGTGCTGGTGTTTGAATGCAGTATTGGACAGATGATCAATGAAACTTGAAATAAATAATTGTAACCAACTAATTTGATACTAAGCAGTGGAGTGAACTGATCTTATTTTTGGCTTTAAGTTTCAGGACTTAATTTAACAATGTGCCTTACAGCAAAACGTTCCTCCACAAAGTATCGAATAAATCGACATACCTCAATTCATTATCTATTATGCAACGAGTTATACATAAGAAAATAAATTTGCCTTAAATGATTGGTCCAATGTTATTGCATTTATTTCAAACGTGTACACATTGCTTTTCTCCAAAGAAATGTCAAAATGCACTCTTGGGCTAATGGAATTGTCACATCAAAAGATGAAAACGCAGTTGTCACCAATGACAGAATAACACTTGAATGTTCCCTTAAAGAAGTTCAATAGTTCACAAGTCTTTGTAAGCTATGTTTTGCTGGCATTCTCAAGTAGCATTTTTAACAATCTCGATATCTTTATTGACATGTCTAAATGAGGGGGCATGATTAAGGGCTAAACGGTTTCTGAAAATTTAGAAATGTACACACGTTCCCGACCCCAAAGTCTTCAAGCTATTAACAGTCATTAGAAATACACGAGCCGTCATAAACAAGATTCAATGCCTATTTTTAGCATCCGAGAACTTGCAAACAAAATCATGCTTAATTCCAAAGATTTGTTTCAATAATGGCAGGCATGATTGTCAAAAGCGTAACAACGGTTGCCATGAAAACGGGACTAAAACTTCTCAGCGTTTGTGTTCAAGTAATTGTACCCCGTCTATAACATCGGTATTTACTTGTCATTAAAATTCTGGTGGAAATAGTTCTGTTCCATAAGCTAAAACCGCTGAGATTTGTATCTTGTATTTGCTATTAGACTTCAAATTTGTTTCATGGTTATTCCAATGTATTATTTATCAGGAACGAAACACGTGAACTGCAAACTTATTTTAAACTTCTGATAACTTTGTTTATTTTGATATTAGTAATGAGAGCCATGAACATGTTGCATAGTGTCCTGTTACGTTTATTTTATGACATGTATAATAACGTTATATATCTTTATTTCATAAAAATGTGGACAAACATGGGTTTTGTTTAATGCACTGACATAAAATACGCACCGGGACGCCAGCATAAACACCGCCATGGCAGCTAGAAGGAGCTTCAATGGAGGTTGTCACACAGGATCATGACCATATGATTATGAATGCTTGTCTCGTCTTCAAAATATCTTCTTGAATTGTTGTTGATTTTATGTCATCCAAAGTGGTTTCAATTCAAAGAACCAATATTGAAACGTTTTCATGATTTTTTACATTTTGTATTAGTGTTATTTGTCTTTCGAAAACGACACCCATAAACGGTACTTGACACTCGCTGTTTGGCCCATCTTATAAGGTTTTATAACATAATCTATGAGCGACAAAAAAGGTGCAGTCATAGAAACTGGCCCGAATCTTGTTTCCAAGACACTACGGGAAACGAAAATCAATAATACTCGAGTGATTTCTGCAGGATGGGTAACATTTTTGCGTTCGAGAGATCATTTCCTATTTGTAATCGCTTATCGCACAGGAATGTCATTTATTTTCGCGATTTATATACTTACAGTTTAACTAATAACCGGAAAGATAATTACTTTGATTTCTTTCAGACGAGTGTTGTTTTAGAGAAATTATATCTTCTGAAACTAGACGTGTGTAGTTAAGATCGCCTGCGATTATACTATTTGCCGACTTTTGTTTATGTTCACCATTTTCAATCGATTAAACATTTGTGCATATTCGGGATTACGAATGGGTAAACACACACTATTTTTGTTGTTTTATTTAATTGTGCTTGTAAGCTGTATTGATTGTGTGTATCTTTGTTTTGGTAGAGTAGAACTTTTATCGGACACAAATCTTGGCATAAATAAATAAGGGAGATTGTGTTTGTAACATGCAACAATCGACTTGAGATCTTGTTATATCATTAGACTCATAGAGCAATACCTGATACCGGTTTTTGATTTTTTACGTTGTAATGTATACATACTCACACATCTTGATGACTACATGTATATGTATACGTGTTTACGAATATATTATGGTAATGATTACGTTATTGATGTAAGGACTGTTGTTGCTGCCGCCGCTGATGATGATCAACCTTATCATGATGATGAGCATGATGACACGATGTTGCATCGGTCGGTGTCGATAACAAGATCTGACATTCGTGTTTACCGGTCAGTAGTAATCGCTGACGTAACACCTTTACAGTATACCGATCGAATTATCGTTATCGGCTTTTTTCACCAACAATCCAATTCTCCATGTAAAATGTTATCCAATACCAGGTGGGTTATCGGATCGTGAAAATATGCAAACCGGTTCCTATCTGGAAACTCCGGCACTTTCTAGGGGTGGTACGGCATTGCATAGATGGGGCTGGCTGTCTCGTACCTTGTTAGAAAGTTGTCTTCATTGTGGAATGAAAAGAGTTCATGTGTAACTAGCAAATTGGCATGTATTTTATACCTCATTGTTTTCCACTGTACCGTTGTTATTCTAAACGGTGTTAAGGGCGTTGAAAACGAATTTGCTTTGTGCGTTTGATACAATTAAATTATGCTTAACCGATTAAGAACTCATTAGCTATTTGTCCAATACTGAAATACATGATGGAACAAGACGATAATTTGTCCTTACTTTGATGTAAAACGGCTGCAACAGACGCAGCTAGAACTTCTTTTGAAATATCTTTGTCGCCATATGGTGCGAACGTTTCCACGGCTGACGGCTATCGTTAATAAAGCAAATCAGCATTATGAATACCTCGCTACAGGTTACACATTTTAAATTGTCATTCAGCCCATTTTCCGAGGCAATTGTGCAACGTTATTATTTAAAGATGAGAATTTTCAATATCAAACTTCGGGTAATATACTTAAAATGGTCGACTCGTGCTGAATCAACGTTTCAAACGTTTTCTGAGCATAGTAATAATTTGCACATGAGTTATTTGAAGTGAAAATTACCGGTGAAATATGTGTTAGAGTACGTCAGAGTTTTAAACTAATTATCAGGTTAATTAAAGATCCTCCGCCTCCCAATGGTGGGAACTCTGCCTGGGACCATTGGCGGTGCGTTTTGTAGGTATGTACACGGGTGAGTCATTTTATGTCACACAACCACCACTTGTCATTCAAGACTTTATCACCGTGTTATGGCTAGCTGATATCTTGGGTAAACAGACTACTACTTTAAGTACTTAAGGGGCGACGTTTATTGCTAAGTGCACGAGGTTTGTCACTTTTGTTATATAGTTTTTCAAACTCATCTATTTGCTGAATAGACAACCCAAAATTGACCGCGCAGATACCCAGTGTGGTTTGTAACCTACAGGAGTCACTGAGGAAATGTCTCTGTGGGTCGAAATGTGTTCTGAAGTAGTATCCCACGATGTGGGTTATTTAGAGCCTTTATGGCGTGGTGGTTTCCGCTAGTAAGGTCTGTGCTCCACGGGGAAGCAATTTTATATACTTATCAAATATTTTGTCATCTCGTTAAAACATAAAAACTCTCTGAATCACTGAATCCCCGTCGAAGAATTTTGAAACCGCAAATCATAAAATATTCGAAACATCCCTTATTTTTCAAGTATCAAGTATTCGACAATGTCTTACTTTTCTGCGCTAGCACTTTGGTATCGAGTTATTGTTATTATAGTCTGAAGAAAATGCAAGAACATTTTACGCAATACAGTATTTTACAATAACAATAATATTAAGACTTTAATCATCGTCGCTGTTTGTTAATTTAGTTATTTTCAAGGAAACAAATGCAATTAAAATCTCGTCAGCGTATTATTTTATTGTATCGCTTTTTCTTTGAGTTATTGTTAATTACTAAACCAAACTCGCAACTTCTTCTCTAACTCATATCATATCGACAAAAACACGATCTTCAATCTATTTTACGTTGACTTAATCGGATATTATTCATACATCGTTTGAAAGCCTGTAACCGCAATTTTTATTTCAGATCTTTCACCTTTTGGACTTTTTAACCGCCTTATGTAATTCAATCGGGTGTCATAAAACCGGTCTTATAAGGATTTCGTTTAATGTAATTTCACCGAATGAAAGTAACATCTCGTTTGAAATCTAATAAACTCGCTCGTTTATTTAAATTTCCAGTCCACACGTCAGATCTTTCTGTCGATTGCCGTGTTAATTTGACGGACTACTTTATTAGCGGACCTTCGTCTTTGCCACATATTCACAATTTTTGTGGGTAGAACGTATTTATTGTTGCGCGTTCGTGCCTTATCTTTAAATTGTTTGAATTTGACACTTTGATATAGCACTTATAAACTTCAATTCGATAAGGTTAACGCGGTCAAACCTTGTCTAAATCCCTGTTATGATTTACGTGGACCAAGTCCCCAATATTTAATTATTTCCTTTTTTCCAGCGTCGTATGAACACGCTTAATTACTAAACCAGACTCGCAACTTCTTCTCTAACTCATATCATATCGACAAAAACACGATCTTCAATCTATTTTACGTTGACTTAATCGGATATTATTCATACATCGTTTGAAAGCCTGTAACCGCAATTTTTATTTCAGATCTTTCACCTTTTGGACTTTTTAACCGCCTTATGTAATTCAATCGGGTGTCATAAAACCGGTCTTATAAGGATTTCGTTTAATGTAATTTCACCGAATGAAAGTAACATCTCGTTTGAAATCTAATAAACTCGCTCGTTTATTTAAATTTCCAGTCCACACGTCAGATCTTTCTGTCGATTGCCGTGTTAATTTGACGGACTACTTTATTAGCGGACCTTCGTCTTTGCCACATATTCACAATTTTTGTGGGTAGAACGTATTTATTGTTGCGCGTTCGTGCCTTATCTTTAAATTGTTTGAATTTGACACTTTGATATAGCACTTATAAACTTCAATTCGATAAGGTTAACGCGGTCAAACCTTGTCTAAATCCCTGTTATGATTTACGTGGACCAAGTCCCCAATATTTAATTATTTCCTTTTTTCCAGCGTCGTATGAACACGCTTAATTACTAAACCAGACTCGCAACTTCTTCTCTAACTCATATCATATCGACAAAAACACGATCTTCAATCTATTTTACGTTGACTTAATCGGATATTATTCATACATCGTTTGAAAGCCTGTAACCGCAATTTTTATTTCAGATCTTTCACCTTTTGGACTTTTTAACCGCCTTATGTAATTCAATCGGGTGTCATAAAACCGGTCTTATAAGGATTTCGTTTAATGTAATTTCACCGAATGAAAGTAACATCTCGTTTGAAATCTAATAAACTCGCTCGTTTATTTAAATTTCCAGTCCACACGTCAGATCTTTCTGTCGATTGCCGTGTTAATTTGACGGACTACTTTATTAGCGGACCTTCGTCTTTGCCACATATTCACAATTTTTGTGGGTAGAACGTATTTATTGTTGCGCGTTCGTGCCTTATCTTTAAATTGTTTGAATTTGACACTTTGATATAGCACTTATAAACTTCAATTCGATAAGGTTAACGCGGTCAAACCTTGTCTAAATCCCTGTTATGATTTACGTGGACCAAGTCCCCAATATTTAATTATTTCCTTTTTTCCAGCGTCGTATGAACACGCTTAATTACTAAACCAGACTCGCAACTTCTTCTCTAACTCATATCATATCGACAAAAACACGATCTTCAATCTATTTTACGTTGACTTAATCGGATATTATTCATACATCGTTTGAAAGCCTGTAACCGCAATTTTTATTTCAGATCTTTCACCTTTTGGACTTTTTAACCGCCTTATGTAATTCAATCGGGTGTCATAAAACCGGTCTTATAAGGATTTCGTTTAATGTAATTTCACCGAATGAAAGTAACATCTCGTTTGAAATCTAATAAACTCGCTCGTTTATTTAAATTTCCAGTCCACACGTCAGATCTTTCTGTCGATTGCCGTGTTAATTTGACGGACTACTTTATTAGCGGACCTTCGTCTTTGCCACATATTCACAATTTTTGTGGGTAGAACGTATTTATTGTTGCGCGTTCGTGCCTTATCTTTAAATTGTTTGAATTTGACACTTTGATATAGCACTTATAAACTTCAATTCGATAAGGTTAACGCGGTCAAACCTTGTCTAAATCCCTGTTATGATTTACGTGGACCAAGTCCCCAATATTTAATTATTTCCTTTTTTCCAGCGTCGTATGAACACGCTTAATTACTAAACCAGACTCGCAACTTCTTCTCTAACTCATATCATATCGACAAAAACACGATCTTCAATCTATTTTACGTTGACTTAATCGGATATTATTCATACATCGTTTGAAAGCCTGTAACCGCAATTTTTATTTCAGATCTTTCACCTTTTGGACTTTTTAACCGCCTTATGTAATTCAATCGGGTGTCATAAAACCGGTCTTATAAGGATTTCGTTTAATGTAATTTCACCGAATGAAAGTAACATCTCGTTTGAAATCTAATAAACTCGCTCGTTTATTTAAATTTCCAGTCCACACGTCAGATCTTTCTGTCGATTGCCGTGTTAATTTGACGGACTACTTTATTAGCGGACCTTCGTCTTTGCCACATATTCACAATTTTTGTGGGTAGAACGTATTTATTGTTGCGCGTTCGTGCCTTATCTTTAAATTGTTTGAATTTGACACTTTGATATAGCACTTATAAACTTCAATTCGATAAGGTTAACGCGGTCAAACCTTGTCTAAATCCCTGTTATGATTTACGTGGACCAAGTCCCCAATATTTAATTATTTCCTTTTTTCCAGCGTCGTATGAACACGCTTAATTACTAAACCAGACTCGCAACTTCTTCTCTAACTCATATCATATCGACAAAAACACGATCTTCAATCTATTTTACGTTGACTTAATCGGATATTATTCATACATCGTTTGAAAGCCTGTAACCGCAATTTTTATTTCAGATCTTTCACCTTTTGGACTTTTTAACCGCCTTATGTAATTCAATCGGGTGTCATAAAACCGGTCTTATAAGGATTTCGTTTAATGTAATTTCACCGAATGAAAGTAACATCTCGTTTGAAATCTAATAAACTCGCTCGTTTATTTAAATTTCCAGTCCACACGTCAGATCTTTCTGTCGATTGCCGTGTTAATTTGACGGACTACTTTATTAGCGGACCTTCGTCTTTGCCACATATTCACAATTTTTGTGGGTAGAACGTATTTATTGTTGCGCGTTCGTGCCTTATCTTTAAATTGTTTGAATTTGACACTTTGATATAGCACTTATAAACTTCAATTCGATAAGGTTAACGCGGTCAAACCTTGTCTAAATCCCTGTTATGATTTACGTGGACCAAGTCCCCAATATTTAATTATTTCCTTTTTTCCAGCGTCGTATGAACACGCTTAATTACTAAACCAGACTCGCAACTTCTTCTCTAACTCATATCATATCGACAAAAACACGATCTTCAATCTATTTTACGTTGACTTAATCGGATATTATTCATACATCGTTTGAAAGCCTGTAACCGCAATTTTTATTTCAGATCTTTCACCTTTTGGACTTTTTAACCGCCTTATGTAATTCAATCGGGTGTCATAAAACCGGTCTTATAAGGATTTCGTTTAATGTAATTTCACCGAATGAAAGTAACATCTCGTTTGAAATCTAATAAACTCGCTCGTTTATTTAAATTTCCAGTCCACACGTCAGATCTTTCTGTCGATTGCCGTGTTAATTTGACGGACTACTTTATTAGCGGACCTTCGTCTTTGCCACATATTCACAATTTTTGTGGGTAGAACGTATTTATTGTTGCGCGTTCGTGCCTTATCTTTAAATTGTTTGAATTTGACACTTTGATATAGCACTTATAAACTTCAATTCGATAAGGTTAACGCGGTCAAACCTTGTCTAAATCCCTGTTATGATTTACGTGGACCAAGTCCCCAATATTTAATTATTTCCTTTTTTCCAGCGTCGTATGAACACGCTTAATTACTAAACCAGACTCGCAACTTCTTCTCTAACTCATATCATATCGACAAAAACACGATCTTCAATCTATTTTACGTTGACTTAATCGGATATTATTCATACATCGTTTGAAAGCCTGTAACCGCAATTTTTATTTCAGATCTTTCACCTTTTGGACTTTTTAACCGCCTTATGTAATTCAATCGGGTGTCATAAAACCGGTCTTATAAGGATTTCGTTTAATGTAATTTCACCGAATGAAAGTAACATCTCGTTTGAAATCTAATAAACTCGCTCGTTTATTTAAATTTCCAGTCCACACGTCAGATCTTTCTGTCGATTGCCGTGTTAATTTGACGGACTACTTTATTAGCGGACCTTCGTCTTTGCCACATATTCACAATTTTTGTGGGTAGAACGTATTTATTGTTGCGCGTTCGTGCCTTATCTTTAAATTGTTTGAATTTGACACTTTGATATAGCACTTATAAACTTCAATTCGATAAGGTTAACGCGGTCAAACCTTGTCTAAATCCCTGTTATGATTTACGTGGACCAAGTCCCCAATATTTAATTATTTCCTTTTTTCCAGCGTCGTATGAACACGCTTAATTACTAAACCAGACTCGCAACTTCTTCTCTAACTCATATCATATCGACAAAAACACGATCTTCAATCTATTTTACGTTGACTTAATCGGATATTATTCATACATCGTTTGAAAGCCTGTAACCGCAATTTTTATTTCAGATCTTTCACCTTTTGGACTTTTTAACCGCCTTATGTAATTCAATCGGGTGTCATAAAACCGGTCTTATAAGGATTTCGTTTAATGTAATTTCACCGAATGAAAGTAACATCTCGTTTGAAATCTAATAAACTCGCTCGTTTATTTAAATTTCCAGTCCACACGTCAGATCTTTCTGTCGATTGCCGTGTTAATTTGACGGACTACTTTATTAGCGGACCTTCGTCTTTGCCACATATTCACAATTTTTGTGGGTAGAACGTATTNCAGGTGGACGGAGGGACGAACGGGTGAGAGAGCGGGCAGACAGACCAACTTACGAGATTGCTGGTGGACAGCAACTCAAACAGACATCATTTTTTTCTTACTAATATTCCAGTATACTCCGCCCCAATCGCGAATAAATGTGTAATAACAAAACAACTTTCCAATACTTGTATAATAAGATAACATACTCAATTTTTTCTCACTATGCTATATGCATACGACCGCAGCCGCATTCAAAAAGCCAGCCGTCTTCGGACGTCATGGCCATTATCACGGTTTCCACTGATTTAGCGGACTCGATAACCAATTAATTATTTCCAGTACACTGACTTTTAATTATCTTCGAAAGGCACATTGCTTTGGATGTGAACTTCAATGTGCGAAGATAGTGCTTAAATGAGAGCCTTCATGATCGAGATACCATGGTATAATGTCCCCGATGCACATGTTGTTATGAATGTGAATTATTTATCTATGTACGTAGCTTGCATAACTGTAAAACATTTGTAATACACGTTTATTTACGTTACATGTGTTGTATACTGGCTCATATTCCATGACTGAGATCATTCGAACGCAGTGTTATATTAGATGTATAATTCAAAAATTACGAAGGGATATTTCGAACGCAGTGTTGTTTTGGTTGATGTTTTGAAAACTACGGAGGGGTATTTTGAACGCAGTGTAATAAATAAGAATCGCACCAACAAGACGATCTATTTAGGACATCATTTGCATAGATAAATATAAGCTGATTTCATTCTGTGTCATTATTATTTTAAAAGTCAAACAAACTATCTGACTTCAAATCGTACTATAACAGCATATACGAATTATTTAAAGGATCGTTTGACAATAAATGTTTTTAACGTCGTTGTTATTTAAAATGTCTCGTTTGAAACAAGTTAGTGCCTTTAATATTTTAATAAATTTTACAACATCAACACGATTTATAATGTTGATATTTTCTTGGTTTTGAGGGCAGAGAAGTCAGATTGTACCCGATAAGAAGAGGTTTAGGGCTGCTTCTTTCATTACAATCTTAGCCAGTGCCTTTATTGCGCTATTGCTCTGTATAATTGGTCGATTTTATTCTTAAAAGTAGGTTTTTATTTGGCTATGACTTGTTGATAAAATCACTGACAATATTAATAAAAAAGCCACTTTATTACGATATCGTTTTACGTTTTACGACTTTGGAAAAAGCAAGGTGTTGATAAATTATTCATGTTTGTCTGACAAAATGGTATTAATGTGCAATTTCAATTCTCTCGGAAAGGTTTCAGGTTATATATCACCGATAGGTTACGGATATGTTATTCATCGTTCATCCTTCTTTGAAGTGTGTTTGGTAGTTAAGAGTTAAATCGGCCAGCTAGCCGAGTTGGTAGAGCGCTGGACTACAAATCCGATAATCGCGGGTTCGATCAACGGCCCGGGCTGTCCGGTAAGCGCAGTGGTTGGTACATGCGCTTCTCACTTCTGCGACCCGGGTTCAAAGCACGTTCCCGGCGCATGTGAGTTTGGTAGGTGGTCACCATACCGGACAGGTGGGTTTCCTACAGGCACTCCGGTCCCCCGCCCACAGCATAATACCTAATTAAAGTGGGAAATGGTCGTGAAATCCTTTCTAGCCCCCCCCCCTGCGTCTGTTTCAAGAAGTCCAGTTTCAGTGTTCAAGTGTCGTCCCTGATGCAGTCCACACAGGCTTACCTGGGACCACACTTTTACACACATGCATTAAACCCCATTTTCCCAGAGCGACGCTTATTCATAACTCCACATGGCTAACGCGTGAATTGCACTTGACGACCGACATGAGAATATACTATTTATGCGACATTCGAGCATTTAATATAATGAGATAATCGCAAGTATAATCTTAGAACATCATTATTCGATAGTACTCAAGTACTCAAGTTGTCAGCCGTAAAATAAGGCTTTTGTTCCATCTCCGGCGATGGAGTCTGCATGCGCCGTGATTTACACCGAATTTTTTTTAGCATGAAAAGTTGATCGATAATTCTTCGTAATGTTACGTTTTGTGCCCACAGCTGCCGTACATTTTTCTGTGTTCTTCAGTTTTAAATCATTGTTCTTGAATTATTAACGATAGGAAAATGAAATTACGCCCTTCTCTGCCGAACAAGAGCTTTGGGTTGGCGATTAGTATGATTTAAGGCTGAACTTGATAACACGAAATAATGAAACTTGCTCTAGTTCCAGAAAAATAAATGTTTGACAAGATTTATTTTTTCTGTTGGCTTTACATTCCGCGAGATGTGCACGGACTTACTCATGTTTTAATGCTTATCATCATCGTCATATTCATCTTCATCTTTTCATTCTGCTTCATCATCAGTATCACCATCATCAGCGTCATCATCATTAGCAGCAGATGAACAAACTTTCCTACATCTCATTTACTCCCTCCTCATCCTCCTCCGCATCATCGCCATCAGCAGCATCATCAGCATCATCATCATAATCACCATCATCATCATCATCATCGCCGTCGTCGTCTTCGTCATCGTCATCGTCGTCCTCGATATCATCATAAATTGATATTATAATCATAATCATTATCAGTGCCGTCAACTGCATTTTAACTGCCTCATTTATCAAAATCTACTCCCATCTGCCTAACATAATCATATCACAAACAAAATCCCGTCATATTCATCGCAAACATGCATACGCCCCATCGCTTCTCCGCGTTTTCGTCTGTCCATCAACGTCGTTCTTCACTCGTTCCGTCATCAATCAAATTGAGAATTCCTTACCCACGATTTATCTACCGAAAATCTGCAGCGTTGAAATCTAGCAGTATCTAACTCTTGTACACGCGTACAGTAGTACTACAGCCATAAGTCAGACAAAACCTGCGGATAATCGCGAATTTTAATCTTCACGGATTTCTACTCTCGAGCACCTCGAGATGACAAGAGTTGATAGATTTTCAATCATCGGTATGGTTGCCTGGATTTTTGGTAAAGATAACATATCAGTTTTTTGCCATATTAAATATGCAACGTTTTATGTATGAACGTTTTACATACTCCTTACAACGACGGTAAACTGAAGAATGGAAAATCCGCTATCTCATCCGAGATTTTTGTATTTAAATGACATGCCAACACGTTTATTAGAGCTGGGTAATTTACCCCCTTGTTAGTTTTTTGTGTGTATTGAAATTAAATCGTTAGCCATAAGGTCGCATAGGCATCGCTTAATTTCGTAAGGCCGTGGTATTATGCAGCGTTTTGAATAGCATGTCACGATATGCCCAATTTCCAATCTTCAGCGAAGCTCACCGTCCAAAATATTAACGTGTTTAGGTTTGTTAACTTTATTAAAATTAATTGTTATCGTATCAGTCCGTAGAAGCCAAATTCCAATCGTGAATCGTAACCATGTGATTAAATTGTCAATTCTGCAAAACGTGTTCCTGAAACACCAGCCATAAAAAGTAAAAAAAAAAAAAAAAACAAATAAAAAAAATCGCAAGCTAGATTAAATCGCAGTTTTAACCTTATAATTGCATTTGTGCGTATTCTGCATCTGCTCACCACACAAATGTATATGCTCTATCTTTTACAACAGTACAAACACCGCAAAAAAAAACACAAAACAAACTCTGTCTGGACGATCGTCTGTGCACTATTACACCTAAGCAATCTCAATAAAAGTTGGGTAAACCCGTTTGATGATACTACAATGATTACAACGTAAAGGGCTAAGATTAAGCTACATCCTAGACTCGGCGACAATAAAACGGAAACCGGAAGTGGTTCGGAAGCCATTATGGAGCCTATACATTGGTCACGTGGTCCGACTTAAAACGGTTCCTGTCATGAAATATGCAAGCTAACGGCTCCCAAGATAGTATTAGGCACGGAATTAAATACCGTCTGTCCGAAGTGAAATATCGTATGTGTATCTTTAAACGTTTATTGTTAGTTTAAGACCATTAAAAACAAATAGGGAAGCAACTTAAACCCCAGCATATACTTCATCATCACCTTTAAGATTTTTAAATTAAATATCGTATGATTGAATAAAACATTGTCGTCTGCTGAAAACAACAGTCTTACTAAAGGTTGCGTTGTAATGTCCATCCACTAATGGTATTTAATTATTTATGTGATACAGCTTTTACGTGTTCGCACTTGTACTGATATTGTTGTTTTTACTTGCTAATCAGTGCAGTTATGGAACGTTTGGATGTGCTTTAAGGAAATCAATAAGTATTTACTTTGATGTTACTTCACTGTATCAGACGACACGAATCCTGACTTAATTATCGCGGGGATTTATGCCTCGAAAACGACGTTTTGTGCAGTAATGGCCACAGTTTCAATATTAGTCGCGCTCTGAGAAAAGGGTCTTTAATGCATGTGCGTAAAGTGTCGTCCACAGACTTGTCAGGAACGACACTTTCCACCTAATTTTTCGTCAAGAAAAGTCTTCCGAATGAAAAATACAATAAAAACTGACTGCACAGGCTAATCTGGGACGACACTTTACGCACATGCATTAAACACCCTTTTCACTTTACAGAGCGCATTGCAATGGTTAAATTTGTTTAGTTTGGGGTCTGCATGCTAGGCTTTAACGAAATAATGTAATTAACCATTCGTAATAATAATTCACTATTCAGACGCAACACCATATGGTTAATTATGGTCGGTCTAACAGTCGCTGGTTAACAGACAAGCGCATATTGCAATTCATTAACGAAGTGACTGACCACTAGGTGTGTAAACCATTTTGGCAGTGAATTATTCCGCTTTGATGTGCGAACAGGTTGATTTATTGCGTAGTCATCCATTAAACAAGTGTCTTCAGACCTGTTACTCTACACCAGTTTTAATAAACTTTTAGCCTTTCCAGGTGGTCGAACAGAAAGACGAAAATTTCACAAGGTGGTGTAAAATATTTTAGCAGTAGAAAATAAGAAAATTCTTGGCACGTTACAACACGGAGATTATGGTGGAATTTTATTTATCATCGTGTTGTTTTAAAGGTGCGTCCTCTCCGACCACCTAAGTTACGAAACTCGTTGTGACGATTTATAACATTACGCACGCCTGTCAGAACGTTTAATCTTTCCCATTAATCACACTTTTGTGTGTTTCACGTTTAAGTAATTTTATTGCGAAGATAATATTTTTTTTATTATTTAACATACGGTAATATACACTTTGTAAACGCTCACACATTGTTTTACAGTCACATAGAAATGAGCATTAGTTTTTTGTTTTTGTAAAATGACAGGTGTTGATACTTCTGTACGATTATTCATACTTACCATATATACCGGGAAACCTATCAATGCGACCTGTCACCACAGGTTCATTAATCAATATAAGGAGATATTTATTTCCAAATTTAAATTCATATTCATCGCTTGACTAATTATTCAAGCTCATCAGTCACCATTATCCTTTTGCAAGCGCAATGCCAATTAAAGCTGAACTTTCTTTTATCAAATAAGAATGACGTCGCTGGCAGTTGAAGAAAAAAGGGGGAAAAAGAATAAATACAATTTTTACTTCTAGTGAATTATTACTACTAATAAAAAGCTCCTTACTTGAGCTTTGCGCGTTATTTAATAAACAAAAATGCATTCCATGAAGCTTGGATCAAACGCGCAACCTAGAATCAACGGAGGTGTCGGTCTAAGCTAATTTGTCTATCAAGCCGAGAAACCTTGCCGCCTTAAATTGCATTGCAGACTTATTTAAGAATTACGTTTCGTAAATTATCTTTGCAAATCGAATTAAACCGCTGTTATTAATCGGATACGTTTGAACCTTGCGAGATTGTTGACATTAATTTCCAGGGAAAAGCCATACGGTAAGTTTGGGGGATTGATTTGAGATGCCATCTTTTTCAACTATTAGATCCGATTTTCTCTTGGTGAAATCGGGCTTTACGAAATTCGTTCTCGCTGGTTGGTTAATCTATTTTAATTAAAAGCATCTTTAACCACACGAGAAAAGACGCACGATCATTTTTACGACTGTCTGGCAATAAAGTATTGAACGGATGGGGTCTCATTTGTTTTATGTGTTTTGTTATATACAAATAATGCAACCTTGTGCGAACTCTAGAAGTATATATAATGAAACCTTGTGAACACTCTAGAAGTCGCATGTTCTGTCCAATCTGTATGAAACTAGAACAGAACATTGGTTCTAATGGTATATCGACCGAGATTGAATATGGGAACCATTGAAAAACGTGGCTATATGGAGGGGGTGGATGCGGTTATTTGTTTCTTATATGTCGACATGTGAACACTCAAGAAGTCACTTCATGAAACTTGCTAATTGTTGTGATGGTGTCTCGACCGTGTTGGAAAATGGTTCACCCTTTGAAGGTAACTTTTTTGCACAATCAGCATGAAACTTTATCAAAACATTAATTGTGTTCTAATGATATCTCAGCCGAGTTCAAACATGCTTCCGGGTAAAAGCAATGTCAGAAGCCACATGTACTATTGTATAATACAAACATCGAAAAGCTACTTATAACACGTTAGTTCATCCGGTTAGTGACCTAGTGCCTTTGGCCCTCTTGTTTTATTGTTATAACATTAAATAATACGTTTTCTTACTTTATCACTTTCCCGTACTGCTCAGTAATAGCCCTCAGCAAACTTGAAGTTATCAACGTCACACCACAACCATACAAATCACATTTTCACCAACGGTCATCAAAAGAAAGTAAATCTCAATATCTCGAGTCTATCTAGAGATATGATATTACCAAAGCAATAGTGTCAGTGTCAATGTTCCCTGCGATTCTCTTATAAGAAAATATCCCTGACGGTAGATGGTAGTTTCCGCCGTATTGATCAGCAACACGCATTCGACGCCTTGGCTTCCGAGTAGGTCTTAATTGACCGGGGCGACCCTTGGACATGGCAGGAATGCGACAGGGCTTCTTCTGGAGTTTATTTTCCTCGGGGAAATGGTCTGCGATGAACAAAGGTCGCCACTGTTTGCTGTAGGCGTGGAATATATGTTATTGTCCCCGAGTTGGAAATAATGAGGCATGTTTCTTTGTCTGCGTTTTTTTTTGTGTGCGCTCCGCTGTTTATTGATAGTATTGTTGTTGTTGTTAAATGGTTTCCAGGCACGTAGAAGGCGGTCTGGAACAGTTTCCTCGTAGACGCCGTAGTTTTTATGTATTGCTTGAATTCTAGTTGTTTGAGAAAGAAATATTGTAAAAATTATGCTTAATTGAGAAGAATTGTCTTTCAAGCAAACATGCAGTGTATGCAGACTTAAGCAGTGATTTAAGTACATATAATAGCAATAGTTTTTCTTTATTGTTAACGTGATATATTTCAATCCATTTATTGATTATTTTTTATCTATTGTAAGTATGCAGGAAACCGTAAAGGAAAGACAGTACACCAGAGGGATTTATTATTTGTGGCCTCGCCACGTTTGTTTGACATGTGCACACCGCAGTAATCCCGCTCTATTTACCACATGATCAGCCTATCATCCTCTTAATTCCATGTATTGCCTGTAAACTGATAAAACTTATACGAAATGTCCTCCAAACCATGTTTCCCGAGCCATTCACTATCGCAACTACATTATACCGGAAGATAAATGTATTTATGCGCGCTGATATCTAGCCGTGTTGGAGACACTTCGCACTCTTCGAGTGGCCCGCTAATCGGCGCTACTTCTGAATGCATTACCGCTGAAGAGGTACCCCGGAATCACCGGTTGTCAAATAAACATGCCTTCCGGGGACTCGGGAAGTAATGGAATATAGATCTCTTGGGAATAAGACAGTATATTATGAGATATCGTCGGAACCCACATTCACTCAAATACGCTATTCGTCTTAGTATAATAACGAAACGAAATACATGTATATACCGCAGGTTTTGTAGATGGTCATCCGCGTGTTTACATATAACGTTCGTATCTTGTAAACAAGAAAAAGGATATTAGTCCTTGGGCGCATATATGGATAACCCTTAAGTGACAGGGCACTATGCATTTGCGCATGTGATTAGCATCGATGATGGTCAAACGTGTTATTCTCTGACAGTTTTATCCTCTTATAAAATGACAGGAGAAGCATTAAATGCAAAAACTGAATATTATTATGTACTACACAAGAAGCAAATATCGTAACACTTCCTTTACACTGTCCGGCGTTCATAGCATTACCGGATAGAAAGCAAATGTCGGAGACATCTTTGCTTAAGTGCTTAAAATGTCAACGTCCGGCTTAAAAATGCGTTTCGTTATTTCCCATCATAATTAAAACCTGTCGATTGCTTTGTTATGCAAGCGTTTGATTCTACCAAATCTGCTAAAGTAATAGTATAGTACTTGAAAGTAATCTTATTTTTTTTTTGTATTTGCTCATTTTTTTCGTCAAAAAAAGTATGTAGGTCTAAAGGTTATTTCGATGATGCGCGTATTAAAAAAAATGCCCATAGTGAATGTGCTGCGTAGCACACTTTGATGTAATGTAAAAAAAATTTCAGTGAAAAAAAATCTTACAATAAGTGAAAGTCATAGTTGCAATAAATCTAAAGAAAGCAGACAAAATGAGATGTATAGTAGAAAAAAAAATATACTAGGAAGCCATTAAGTAAAAAAACACTGGCATGAACTGACGGTTTTATTATTGTTATTGCATCATCCATTTTTATGCATATCCACCTATGTTGTGTAGTGTTTTTTTCTCTGCAAATCGTACATTTAAAAACAAAAGTTTACATCTATATTTCTACGTCGCAATTGTTTGAAGTTAATAGAAAATAACCATAGGACACACATATTTTCAGACCAGAGAACACGGAAAAACTTTCAAATTAACGAGCTCATGAAACTGTGCAGAAACCTTTATTCACTTAACCCTTTGCATGCTGGGAAATTTGTCGTCTGCTAAAATGTTGNTGATCTTCGTGTCAGATAAATATTAATTACCCGCTCAATTAAAATTTAATTTTCTTTATTCGTCGATTAGGATTTTTTTTCGAAATACCGGTATTTCTGTTTACAAATGCATGTGAATTAGCCTGTTTACTTCATATATCCAACAACACCATCAAGTATTGAAGTAAT
This sequence comes from Dreissena rostriformis, assembly GCA_007657795.1. Taxonomy (NCBI): domain Eukaryota; kingdom Metazoa; phylum Mollusca; class Bivalvia; order Myida; family Dreissenidae; genus Dreissena; species Dreissena rostriformis. The sequence continues at coordinate 505,138 of VMBQ01000455.1, forward strand.
TAACTCAAAAAACATTGTGTTCTTGGCAATGTTGAGCCTTGGGCTCAGTACAAAAAAGTGAATAAAGTCTGTCTGTCTCTGACGGTGTCACCACACTCTTATGCTCGGCCACATTGACCTGTCGCTCGCAGACTCATGTCCTATATTGTACGAATTCTAAAACTTCTCGGTCGAGTTTTTCAAATAATAAACATAATGTCTAAATTAAATATGTTCAAATTATCATTGTATGGTTATTTCTTATTTAGAACAAATTGCAATACTTGAATTGCTATAATATAGGAATATTAAATTATATTTGAGCTTCACTCTGGGAAAACGGTTCTTAATGCATAAGCGTAAAGTATCTTCCCAGATTAGCCTGTGCGGTCGTACAATCTAATCAGGGACGGTACTTTTCGCTATCATGGTATTTTGCTTTTAAAGAAAATCTCCTCTAAGCGAAAATACAGTTTAGGCGGAAAATGTTCGTCCCTGATAAGAATGTGCGAACTGCACAGTGATATCTGGGACGACACTTTTCGCACATGCATTAAGCCCCGGTTGTCCATTTGTAAACATGAACTAGGTCCATCATCATTCTGAGTTTGTACATCTTCTTTTTGACATGCATGTGCTTTGAAATTATGCAACCATTGCAAATAGCAACTTGAATACATGAAACACATTCCGTTGCGTAATTTGTTAAGATTTATTTATTATTTAACGCTTTCACCAACATAATACCGACCGAGTCGATATTTCAAGCCTATAGATAAGTGAATAACCATGGAATCGTACTGTTTTATGCGCAGTAATTTCATTTGCAGAATCTGTTAACGACAATATAGCGTGCATACAGCCCATTTTCTGAGCAAAAAAGACCAATCTATTTCCACCGACAAATGCAATAAATGTGCATGTCATATCGATATCATGGAGATCGTTTGATCGTTTGCGGTTTTGATCCAAGGCATTGTTATCTCCCATTTTGATTGCTTTTTCATTCTGATTCTTCTTTCCTGTCATTCGTAAGAATGTTGGATGCAATTCAGTCTGTCCAGACGCGAAACAAATTTCACCAAAGGTAAACATGTATAAACAATATTTTAAATGATATATCATGTATATAAGTCGAAAGAACGAAACGTTGTATAACGACATTATTTCAAAATCGCATATGAATATTGACTATACTAATATGAGATTATAAACCACATCGTTAATGTATTTCTTCACTTATTTACCGTTAAACGCGACAAATGCAGACCATAAACGACTATTACCGACGTTTCGTGTCAAATTAGTAAATACATTATTGCTCTTGCACTTTTCTGGGAGGATAGAACCATGTGACATTATTGACATTTATAGTCGAAACAATTTTCCATTCCTAATGGGTCTTAAAGATGTGAACACAATGAATGTGTCATGAATTGTTTCGTTGAAATTGCGATTATTGAAGCAATTGTTCGACATCATCCCATGACACGATTGTTGATAGTGGTCCGTAGTTTAGTGTTGTGTAACCTATCGCCTTGGATTCGAATAAAACAATAACACATGACAAAAAAGCGATTTGCAGCGAAGTTGCAGCGCATAATAAAAATGTTGAGTGTGCAAAATGAAATTCTTCATTCTCTAATGCGTCATAATGGAGATCCTGCAGTTTTAATTACTTTTTTTCCCGCCTTGTAGTTCAGATGTAGTCTGTGATGCCTCGCCCCGACTGTAGCATCATTCAAAGCAGACGACACTTTTGATCACGTGTCCAATTTCTGCAGGATATGCAGCTGCGCACGGGTAGCATGCCTGGTTTACCCATAATTCACTGCTTTCGATTTTTTGCTAAACGAAGTTAAAAGAGCAAAGAGGCTTTTAATCGTCTGGCAGAAAAGTGAAGATGTTTTTCGCGATTGTTTTGAACAGGGACATCGTGCGTATTTGATGTATGCCAGACCCCGCTGTGTCGCCCCGCATCTCAATGCGATTTCCGGCGGAACCCCGACTGCGCATGCTCAATCTCCTGACCGGAATTAGTTGAGCAGACGAACAGTAATTACGCGTAAGATTCCGATGATTAGGATTTCAAACATTTTTTAGAACTTATAAATACTTTCTACGTTGTTACGCAAACGTAAGTTCTAAACAATTTTTCAGTTCATCTCCTATGATGTTCCATACGTGACCGTAGGGGTTCTTTGGACGTATTCGGAATGCATCGCTGACAATTCTTTGACTTTATTTTAGGTTATGCAAGCGTGAAAATCATGTGAAAGTATTTCACGCGGGAAGTGCACGCATATCGATTTTAATTAAAAATGCGGGTTGATTTGCTCCGTAACAGGGAATGATAAATTGCCTCCTTATTATAGTTTTAATTATGTATAGTTCATAATACATTTACAAACGCATTACTGTTTACTATTGGCTGTTGTTTTAACTGTAAGTGTTGCTTGACATTCGAAAACAATGATGGCCATTACCACGAGGAATTAATCAAACCAAATGCGCATTCTAAAATATAGTATAAAAACGGCTATATTAGAGACAGTTAGGTAATGGATCAAAACCTGTGTTAATGGATAAAAATATGTTAAAACTCGCGTTCCAGACATGTCAAGTAATTATATGTCAAATCAATTTTGTTTAAACCAACCCGCATACGACCTTACATCTGTGCAAATCTCCCGTGCAGTACAGAAAATCTGCTTTCAAAGTCTGCCGTAGGGAATTAAAACAAGGTGGGACGGATAACAACTTTGACAGATGCCTCGAAATTGAAATCGTGTAAAAAGCGTAAGGCCCTTTAGACGATGGAGTCATTAGTCACGGCTTTATTTATTTATTCGTTAAATTGCACGGGTTGTTAATGCTTGTTAATCAAGTTTGTATCGTCATTTTTTTTCTACATCCGATCACTTTAAAGAACTTATCGGATATTAAAATCCGAGCTCGTTAAACTTTGGCGCAGAGTGAAGCGTACGTTAGGTTCGTTAAAAGATAGTCAAATTACCCCAGCAGTGTTAAGTGTATGCATGTTTAAACTTTTTTTTATGAACTGTACCAACATACAAACAGTTAAGCGCGTTTGTATAAATACTCACTTGAGTCTATTTTCTAAGTACCAGTCCTCAATGTAATCAGCACACACTAAATCCAGTATTAGGGAATTCAGCATAGAGACCGTTTCGTGGGTAGATACAGTACCGAGTGTCATTTAAAGACTACGGTATACAGCTCGCAGTCGCACTTTTATATGGGGGCATGCTGACATTGTGCACAAATTGACTACATGTGATGAATCCGTGAATCCGTTATATTGTTTAATAAACTTGATTTAAGCGAGGAACTTACTTCAGTGTTCACTTTCAACGTGGTTGAAACCGAACGACATTCAGTTAAGTGAAAAAAATTGTTTGAGCATACCGTTCGCTGTAATTAGCATTACATAATAAAAACAAATGCGTTATTTATAATTAACCTCTCATTTTAATTGTTGTTACCTTGAAATCCAGAACTTTCACACGAACGTGTGTGGGAAATGTATCTTCCATGGGATAGTATGTACTACCTCCATGAACTAGACATATTATATAATGAGTTAATTACAAAGTATGTAATTCGATTACGTCTTAGACATTTACATGGGGTAACACAATTTAGTATGGAATTGCCTAATTCGCAGTTTGTATGTTTATCGTGTGTTATATCTAAATCACGACGTGTTCGATACACTTTACTGCAAGATTTTATTTCGGATGTAAATTTATTAATAAGCGTCTAGTAATAAAACCAAGCGTTTTTATAACTTTAACAAAATGGCCGATTGGTAAAACGAACTGTATGGCAATTTCAAGATTAGCATTTGTTCATAGGTTTTATTGATTTAATAGATGACATTGGTAGTTGAATCTACAGAAACCTTCCGAAAACTTTGTTTAAGGTTTTATTGATTTAATAGATAAAATTTGTAAGTGAATTTATTGAAACTCTCTTGAAACTTTGTTAAAAGCCTTATATGAACGGCATTCTATTTTCGAGGTATGCAATTATTGGCAATTAGGCCCTGGAGATAAATCTCTGGCTAAGCTATGACAGGTTAAATACCGGGAGAACAAATGCTTTCTATCAAACTTTGGCAGGATGTGAATTAAATTTCACGAGTTTCAGTTTGCAACCATCGATCAGTTCATTTTATTTTATTAAATACGCTACTCTTGTCTTAAAATATATACATTGTTTTTTTAATTTATTGAAAGTTTTGGTAACCATTAATTACTGCACAACGTGTATTTAAGTCGTTAAGCGCACACACATACAATTATATTTAACGGCGCTTGGCTACTAAATAAATGTGTTCAGGATTTATTTAAAGTGGTAAAGTACCATTTTTGCAATTTTAATCATAGATCCACCAATCAGAAGAACCCGAAGAAAATACTGATTTGATCGTTAATCTACAATGGAACGTTGAATGTTTGGCGCTGACTTTAATCTTATTTGCAGAAAAACTCTCGAGTATCAGCTATTACATTCAAGAAAATTTTTATACTGCAGTGTAACCTCCCAGATTTAGAACTACAATCAAGCAGCTGAGCGGGTGATTTTTGAAAACTGAATCGATAACGTTGCAATGATCTAACATATTTTAGTAACTCAGCGACTTTTAAAGTGTGTGCCAAGAAAAGGTTGTAAAACAGAGAGATGCTGAAAATGTTATAACCAAAATAAAGATGCATGTATTTACTTGGGTTACGTATAGCATATCTGGGAAAATTCGATAATCAACTTCAAAACATACTTGAAATGTTTATGTTAAACATTTGTTTACGATCGTCACAGAAAAATATGATAAGTATGCTGCTATCTGTAATCAAATCCCCAAACCCCATTCTCATTTCGTGTAATTAACATGTTATTTCCATACGCGTTCAATTGGTAAATAATAACACGGTTTTATCCCTTTAATGGCATCATTTCTAACCAGCTGAATGGATACCTTCAAAAGTTTGTGTCGGCGCCTTATAAACAATAACAGGGTAGCTAGACAGTAGGCTATCAGTAAAGCAGTTAATACGTAAACTTGGAAACAAACAAATAGTTCCAAGACCTTGGGAAAGCAACTGAAAAATGTGCAGACACTGCATTCGTGATTAACCCCTTTGTTTCTGCACAAGAAAGAGAACATAAAAGATTTATTGGTCCTTCAATTCGTAGGCCCCGCATCGGTCCACGCTAAAGCGTTCGTCTTTGTCCCTCGATGCGTCTGGAGTCGTATCGTCTTTCGGGTCGTGCAGCAAATTACAAATTAATTAATTAATTTTAAGAACAGTCGGTGTCACTTGAAACAAATTAGCAATGTAAACAGTGCCCTGTCCTCAAATTAGTGTGCGCGATCCTGCAAAAAGAGCAATTCCTCACAAGCATCGTTCACAAAACACTGACACTACTTTTATGGCGTGATTGTATCCGGTCAGCGACAGATGGTGTATTTGTGCATTTTGATTGGGCGGTATTTTAAGTAGACAGATTAATGCGTTTGCGCTGGTTAGTTGTCCTGCATGGTGGGTCAATAGACCGGTCATAAATTAATTGAAGAATAATTAAACAAATTGAACAACGGAAACAGCATTTTTAATGGGCAGTCATCTGGAATACCTGGTCGTTAAAGTCCAGTTTAATATGTTGATCTTTATGGGTCCTCACGACTGTGTGTTCAAAATTCCAAAGGCATTTTAATAAACCAATCTTAATTGGAGGAATTGGCTCGCCCATGTTTCATTTCTTAAACGAAGTTTTGTTTTACGTTTGTTATAAGAAAATGTAGTATTTGTTTCTAGACTGCACACATATGTCTCTAGATTTTTGTTTTAATTACACAATATGAAAATAATAATTATGATCAATAGGAATTTATAATATTTTTTGATACCGATATATATTTGTATTCAATAATCAATTTTGGATTGGAAACAAACAATCGTATATTCAGACAAAGAACATTCATGGTGAATAGTACTCACTTTATTACAGCTAGCACCCAATGTGATAAAGAAACTATTTAGATTATGACAAACTAGTTTTGAAATGCATATTTGTTTGAAAAACAAGACAGGTCAATGCAAGAAGACGTCGAAACGTCGCATATGATCAAGCGTGATATCCATCATATTTCAGAAAACTGAATTTACGTGTATGTGGAAATGTCAATCATTTAGTGTGATGTGACCTACCCCAGGTGTGATCGAACGCTTAATCATTATCTGACCTGTGATTACGTCGCGTTTGTTATCATTCTTGTGTAATGATTAGTGACTTTTGGTTAATTCTCGCAGCTTGCGGCTCATTTGTTTCACGAGGTTAGTCCCGCTCTGAGCTGTGGCTTAATTAATCACTTGACAGAAACGGTTTGTTCAAACATGTAAATACTATGCTTCAAAACGGAGATAAATGCGCAGCGCAAAGCCTGTCAAAGAATTCCAAAAAATCCTGCGTCTTTCGTTTATTTGCTGGTTGATAAATTACATTTTAATAGGAATGTCAACTACTAGTAATTAGGCTGTCACTACAATGGGATACTATTCAACTGTAAATATTGTTCGAAAGAGACATTCCCATATATCTTTATAACAATGTTATTGATTACATCATTATTATTCCCAAATTAAATATTAAATATCCGTAGTAAATGTCTTAGTTAAACTATCATTTTGTCTTTCCAAGCACGTGCTATTATCAGTTAAAGATCCGAAATTCTAAATAAAAGTTTTGAATTTTACATAAACTCGTTTGGTACACAATTTAAAAGAGTGAAATATTTTGTACACGGACGTTTAAAAGTACATTGTTTATTTTCTCTTCTCCTTTATCCTGTCAAACAATCGTGGCGGTCATTACTTTACAATCCCAAACCCTGAACGCCCTGTTCCTATAGCTAGGTCCGTATTCCAAAATGAACAAGTAATTTCAAAGATGGCGTTTCGACAGAAAAAGTCTTTATTTGCGCAGAGTGGCCACTTCACTCGCCTCTTTGAAAATGTTTATACTGAAATATCCTCCTACAATGTTGACCAAACGAAGATCAATGTTTAAGAACGATGGCTTTTGGCGTCCTTGTAACGCGTATCGTTGTACAAAAATGTGTGCTATCAACTAAATAAATGATATCACTGTCGGCTCTGGTTGAAAAAAAAATGTACTTTGAAGAACACTGAACAGAAGTCGCTTTGCAGGATTCTTTGAAAATCTTTTTTTCTTGACATGGTGAATCAGTTTACTTGTCTACATTAAGAACACTTATGAACAGCTTTGGAATATGTATGCTTGTCTCGCGTTCTCAAATCGTTTGATGTTTACCTAAATATTATCAATAAATTCAAATTTAGTACTTTAAACAATTTAATCCGTCACGCTGTAACCTGGGATAGAATGCGTTTGTTAATAAAGTTTGTGCATCTTTAATAATGAAAATATTAATTCATCTTGAGACAAAGAACGGGTTCTAATACACAGCATTTTCCCCGTCAATTATTTGTTAATCATGTAGTTTCACACTAAGACATGGTAATCGTATTTTTAAGGAACAATAAACAAAGTGATCAAATCCTCAAGTTGAACGTTTATAGTTGAAATTGTCAAATTTGTGCAACTATTTACGACCTTAATTTATCACAATAAAATGTCTTTCCCTGAGTCAAACACCAAGTACTAATAGGTTAGATCTTCTTAAACTATGGATTTTAATATGGCGGTTGCCTTGGTATTCTTATGCAACCTAAATTAGTCCCATTGTTATTATTACGCCAGACCGAATTAGGAGGACTACTTTATAAGCGTGAAAATAAGCACTTATGGCTTCGGAAGAGGATTAGCGCGACAGACAGAGACGGAGGTTATGCTGCCATTGACTACCCTTTACGGAGTTATTTTTTTGTGAAAACTGGACAGTTTTATAAGGATACTGTCTGCTATACAATGGACGGTATAAGAGGCGTTAAGACTAAGCCACTCGGGGTTACACATTGGTAGTAACAATGGTAGCAAAGGTCATGACATTGTTTATATCATTGATCATGTAGTCAGGGATGTTGGTGGTGAAGATGATGCTGATGATGCGATTGATGATGGTGATATCGTAGATGATGATAATGAATACAACGATATATAATGATGATGCCGATATTTATAATTGATGATAATAAGGATTGTAATGATCAATACAATATCGACGAAGACGACGATGATGTATATTATAATAATAATAATAATAATACTACTAATAATACCATTAATAATAACAATGATGATTGTGATGATGATGATGATGAGGAGGAGTAGGATGAGGAGGCACTAAGTCAATCGAACGATGGAATGTTACCTGTGCAGATTTAGTTGCTGCAGTTTGCCGCTGCTTCTAGCAGGTGATGGGGATAGTTTTTTCTAATTTAATCTTGACTGAAACCATCCCTCTGTAGTAGATGTTGCGTCTGCTCGATATCGAGAGTTGTAATTACATAATTTGGTATTTGGTAAAACGCGGAGGAAAGTAGTGGTAATTGTTTTGATTAAGAGAAAAAGTTATAACTTTATCCCAGCGCACTTGGTGGGGATTACCTTACAGAATTTAAAAGTCTATTAGTCAAGACGCATTATTAGTGAAAGGACGCACACTTTATGAGCGGTGTAGCGTTAAAATATGTCCCGCATGCAACAGCATTCGTGATCAAAACATTCTCACCACTGATGCGGTGGCCTTTCTTTCAGTTCCGGTGACGCTCGGTACATTCCGGTAATACTCGACTTTATAGTGAATCTTCATTTGGTGATCGACACTTTCTTCGCTTGGATAACATGAATTCAATAGAACGTTGCAGTACATTTTTAAACGGGTTTCAGATGAAACAGTAGCATGTCTCAGATTCTAACTGAAGTTGCCGACGCGCATTTATCAGGGGCGACACTTTATTTGCTGTGTAATTAACATCCCGTAAACTTGCAAAGCACATATAGCCTGGGCTCCGGCGGTGTTTGCTCAGGTGATTAGCGTATTTCCTCGTGCATTTCGTGGCAGGCTTACCAGATAATAGGGATGTTCTACAAGCGCTGACTGAGCGGGATCATTCATCACTTTGGAGAGAAAGTTATCTTAAATACAGTTTGAACTATACCACGTAGATGTTTATGAACATTTTTGGTTATAAATTTAAGCTCATTTATTACCGATGCGAAGACATAAATTCATTAGCGCACCCATGTTTATTTCGATGTAAGATTTGAACAGTTCTACGATCTGTCTCAGTAGTTCAAATATAAGTGCAAAAGGTTCATGTATACGGATAAGCACTGCAAATTCTCAATGGTGATTGATTCGAATGCACGGTGTTCGAAATAGAGGTGTATAACTGTAAATATGCACATTGCTCACGGATAAACATGTGTCAATGATAAATATAAAATTGTGTGTCAATGTAAAATGTGCTTGTTCATTGTCATGCAAACGTAAATAGTATGACCGCTAAATATGCTAGTAACGCGTCCTGGTATTCTCACAAACAAGCGAGAATTAATAGCCCAGCCCAACGCAACGGACTTTCTTTATCCACTAACAGACATCTCTTCGGTGTTATCTTGTCAAAATATTCAAAGCTTTATTACATTTTCAGTCTCCTGAGAGGAAGCTGTTATTGTTTTCCAAGTATTTATTCCGGACAAGTATCGTTAAGTACACCAATTACAACGATAAATGAGATTTCCATCTGACAAGCCCTAGATCAAAATTTCCTCAGTCATTCAACTTTTGATTGGAATTTCTTAATTTAGCTCGCATTTACTCTTTGTTTGAGTAATACCGTTTCTTTTTTTAATAACCCTGCGATTGGTGATCCTTTGAATGGAAAAGCAACATCTTAGTTGCGAACTATTTTGAATACCGGAAAACGCGTGTGAGACGGTGAGCTGGTTGATTTATGCGTCGGGTAAAAGATGCAGTCTTCGAAATCTCAAATCATCAGCACTTAGTCCCATTTATTTAATTTGTCAAGAGGTATGAAGCATTTATGGGTGCAACAAAATTATGCTATGTTCTCTGTTTGATTATTATTGTGTTTATTTTACTCGTCATTCAGTTAGTTGTCAATTAACTGCAATAATAGGCTAATGTTTCTGTTTGTTGGTGATGATGTTGTTGGTAGACGTGATGGTGATACCACTATTTCTTGTGGTAAAGATTCTTATAATCCTGCTAATGATGTCTTGTTGGTGCCATGGATGGATGATAGGAACATTATATGAAGTATCATAAGTTACAGTTATATCTAGTTGCATTTATGGCCACAATATTACTTACTTTCCAGTTTTTTAACAAGTAATTTAGTGCACCAATTGTTTTTTAAACATTTTACTCATACAAATCGAAAAGAAGCACGTGCTGTAAGCTGTCGCCGACAAAAGTCATGATCTGAGAAGATAATTACGACGAAAAGGAATAACAGATCTGTTCAAATCCGTGATTAAGGTGAAATGTAGAGGATAAGAATCAATCTCGTGTAATTTATCGTGTGCTGTATATTGGGAAAACCAACCATTTCAACCTAGACGGAATAATTCAAACTTGTGAAATCGCAAATTAAGTAAACCGTTCCCTAGAAATGAAAACTAAATATCGGAATGTGTCCCAAAAGAACATTTTGTAAGATTAATTATTCAGGTGAAGTGAACGGTCCTCATCGTATCGGTTAAACAACACTTAATTTGGAATCCGGACATACTACTTGAATTGAAAACACTTTTGTTTGTATAAAGGGATCTTACAAATTATCGCCAGTTTTTAATGATGATGATATAATGATGAGTATTAACAAATATATGAATTGTTGTTTTTGAATTGCAAACGTACCACGTGAAACTTTAAAGCTTAATCATGTGAAAAAAAATCAAATCAAAGATAAAGCACAGACGTTGTAAAATAAAACACCCGGGAGCCACTGTCTATTAAACCATCTTTGGGCATTTAAAAAGGGAAAGTAAATCTGCAATGGATTAAAGGGATACACGACTATAATAGCATTTGCATTGTAAACTAACTTATCACTCGGCGTTTGTTACTTCGTGCTTTATCTTTATCAGGGCTTGTTGTCCCGTCATTATAGTGCTTTGTAGACTAAAATACCTCAATTCGGCAAAACAAATGACCGATTAACCGCTGCACTGTTTCGGAATAACATCAATCAGGAAGCTCTCCGGATTAAGATTCGGAAGCGCGAAGTGTCTCTATCATTGATATGATTGAACTGTTTAATACCTGTTTACACCACCGATTGTTGGGACAAATCTTATTAACCTTTAGGATTACTTTTACACACTGAAGGTGCCTGTGCATATTTCCTTTGAAGATTAAGGTTACCCTGTCCTTCTATGGTAAACACCAGCAAATGTCATCTTTAAAGACAATATTTGCAGGTCAACGTTTCTTTGGGCCTCGCGCCTTCCGAATTTCGCTGAAAGGTGCAGTTTCGCATTAAACACTTTGTATGAATTGCAACTTTGAAGAAAATACAGTCAATATTTGTTTTTGTTAATAGCAATCATGGAGTGTTTGATCGAGGGCGTCCAATTGACTTTTTGCCTCAATAGATGAATTACCGTAGGCGGATTATGTAACTCACGTTCCCACTAACACCCTCGGATTTCATCAGTAAGACAATATTTGTATTAACTGCATATAGGTCATGGATTGATGGATTCATTACCCCTTTCGGAATTCACTTTCTTCCTTCAGATACGTGCACATTACATGGATTAAAACGTTAGACATAAGAACACACCGAGGACGGGAATTTGACAATCACTAGATGTCCTATAATTCTGAAGTTCCTGACAGGATAATTACGGGCACAAGGGGATATTTTTCACGGCTGAACTACGACCGTCTTATTACATTGTCAACAGGTTGTTTTAGAAAGCAAATTTGACATAAAAGCCTGACTTTATTTAAATAAATGATACCCATCGGCAACAGATGTGTAGCCCCGGTGTCGAATTATATCCAAGTGCGATAATTACAGCTTAGAAATTTCGCGACAACACCTATCAAATTGTGACAATGGCAGTATCACACACCTTAAAGGATACAGTTTCAGCAATAAAAAAATAATTTAATTTGCAAAGCGACTACGCTACTTTTGCGTTTAGAGTTTTGAACTCTTAAGTCGTCTACAGGTCTTGTAAAGAATTCTCGTAATGGCGATCTGACAAAAACTTGACAGTAGGTGGCATCGATTAGAACAAGCTGGTGACGTTTGATTGGCAACCTAGGGTCAAAGTTGACGACAAGAAGTTAAATAGGGTTAACTTGATGTTTTTTTTATCGAACATTATTGATGTGTTTTGCTAAAAATGATTTTGATTCAGCGTTCCAAGTTTACAAAAGCTGCACAGATACGCTTGATTTTTGATTGACTACAACATCTATACAAACACAGCTAATGTCTATTTGCGTATATTACAATTCACCCGGAGCCAACTTGTATATTCTCATAGTAATTGCGACTTTGAACAACTTGACTCTGACCCTTGTCGATGTTTTTAATTAACCCAAAGTTAATGTATTCATCCGCACGGCTACACACAACTATACAATTTAGATACCGCATTCGATAAAAATGCAAGAGCACATAATGTTCAGTATAGCGCTGTTTAACGTGTGAGAAATGAAAGGAAGAAAACAAGAAATTGTCATAGCTAGGCTTCTTGGCTCCTGGTTTCGTGTAGCTGTCAGTCAGAACAAAAATATCTTCTGACAGGTTATGGGTGGATGTAAGCCCGGATTAAAATCAAAACCAAGCATCTTTGAGTTCATTGTATAGTCACATACTTGTTGTTGGCTTACGAAGTTAGCTCAACATATTGCATCNGACATAAAAGCCTGACTTTATTTAAATAAGTGATACCCACCGGCAACAGATGTGTAGCCCCGGTGTCGAATTATATCCCAGTGCGATAATTACAGCTTAGAAATTTCGCGACAACACCTATCAAATTGTGACAATGGCAGTATCCCACACCTTAATGGATACATTTTCAGCAATAAAAAATAATTTATATTTGCAATTCGACTACGCTACTTTTGCGTTTAGAGTTTTGAACTCTAAAGTCGTCTACAGGTCTTGTAAAGAATTCTCGTAATGGCGATCTGACAAAAACTTGTCAGTAGGTGGCATCGATTAGAACAAGCTGGTGACGTTTGATTGGCAACCTAGGGTCAAAGGTGACGACAAGAAGTTAAATAGGGTTAACTTGATGTTTTTTTTATCGAACATTATTGATGTGTTTTGTTAAAAATGATTTTGATTCAGCGTTCCAATTTTACAAAAGCTGCACAAATACGCTTAATTTTTGATTGACTACAACATCTATACAAACACGGCTAATGTCTATTTGCGTATATTGCAATTCACCCGGAGGCAACTTGTATATTCTCATAGTAATTGCGACTTTGAACAACTTGACTCTGACCCTTGTCAATGTTTTTAATTAACACAAAGTTAATGTATTCATCCGCACGGTTACACACAACTATACAATTTAGATACCGCATTCGATAAAAATGCAAGAGCACATAATTTTCAGTAAAGCGCTGGTTAACGCGTGAGAAATGAAAGGAAGAAAACAAGAAATTGTCATAGCAAGGCTTCTTGGCTCCTGGTTTCGTGTAGCTGTCAGTCTGAACAAAAATATCTTCTGACAGGTTATGGGTGGATGTTAGCCCGGATAAAACCAAGCATCTTTGAGTTTTTTTTTACATTGGACGAAGTAAGCTCAACATATGCTTGCTATTGTATCTTATATAACTATATTGTATACTTAAAAAATATTGTTCAGGTAAAATGTCTTTGAATTGAAACTTACTCAGATCATATACTAGAATTTGATTAAAAAACATAACTTCGTCTAAGCCGCTTTTCTATACGCCGATAAGAATGCACAAATATATGGAGACGTGATTTAGTTATTTTATGATATATAACGCATCAAACTATCTTATGAATGAATATCTGACAGAACGCATGTTAATTTTTCATATTATCCCAATACTCAGTTAAGACGAATGTATTTTTATTCCGGAGAAAATTCACAAAGATAGGAAACTTAATCAATGATTGTACACATTGTGCGCAACGGAATCTCAAAGCTCACGCCCATGCAAATAATACAAAGACCACATTGAACAAAACGCCACGATGAACGCCGAACGCTGTACGGGCCGTCACGTGCATGGCTTCCAACATGCCTGCTTTGACAGGTTCACGTTAGGCTGAGTTAGCGGCCGACGACTGGCGAACATCGCCGTCGATCTTCATTAGTCTGCACGGGAAAATCTAGATCGACTTACACACGCTTTGCTTTCCTCGTCCGCCATTGCGTCGAGTGAAGGTTAAATGTTTCTGATGTGTAATGCGATGGAAATGATATTGCTTTTATAAACCTTGAAAAAAATTGACTCGCTGCCCTGTTTCACAGAACGTTTTATATGAACACTTGAAGTGACATTCTAGTACCTGGTCGTGAGAGTCGATTCCCTTTCTTCCAGCTTGTTAAACAACGCTTCATTCATTTCTTAAGTCCATATTTTAAAACACTTTGTTGACTGAGCCATGTTTTATTAACAATTGACATCTACTTGATTTGGTCTGATATGATTATGTTTGTCTGAAACTGGTAATAAAACCCGCGATACACTGGCCCAAAAATACATGCAACGCAATATTAAATTATTAACATACAAAGTTGTCATAAATCTATGTTTTATTTGCGTATCAGAGAACATCGTTATTATATTCAGAAACTTGGAAAATATTGCTTCCACCAGGAGTTGGACATTGTGATAGGAATTCTTTCATATTTAACAACCAGACAACGATCCGTCATTCACTATTAACCGACTTTCATTAAAACCGTTATGACTTTGAATAATCTACACAACTCACTAGAAAGAATCACCCAACTTCATTAATAATTTATCAACCATCGATTCTTTAAGCGAAAAACAAAATCGTAAAAAAACACACACAGAGACTCCAAGGTGACCCATTCGCTCTCTGAGACAAACATGCTATACATGTTCCTTCATTGTCATCACTACAGACAAAGGTATCAGACTGCTGGAGAACAAGGAAACCTTTAGGGGGTTGGTAATTACTGCTTCCACATGTGCGTTTCAGAATTTCAATACGTCTCACATTAAACTTGGTAACCGAAGGCTTAAGTTAAATGTACACAGAGTGGTTGTTATGATTTTTGAGAAGTCATAAGACGCTCCGCGGGTGCGCACAAACATGCGAGCCGAAAAAAGTATAACCCTCACATAAATCATATCTAGTTTTGAACTTCCTGTTTTTATTGGTTCGCGATGCAAGCTATGGATTGATGACAGATTTTGTCGAAGCTAAAGCCATTAATAACTCATAAACGAGTTGCGTTAGTAATATGCCTTGCCTGAAATAGTCGGAGGTCTCAGTAGGGATCCGGCGATATCGAGGCCTAATTGGGGCGCGAAAAGTGCAGCGGAGTGATAGTATGAATTGATAAAGCACTTTGCAGCATGTTCAAAATAAAAACTATTGCAGCAATATCAGCCGTGATAGCAGTAGTAAAAACAGCAACAGCGTTAAGAAAACAACGACATGAAACAGCACATTTTTGAACACATAGGCTTCTGTCAGCTTCAACTGATTGCAATTATTTTGAATTGCAAATTGAATTAATTGCATAATGATTTATTATTCTGATCGAGTTTGGTTAGCAATAATCATGTTGTAACAATATCTGACTTAAATGTAGCATCACAGTTATTGAATGTGAGAAATAAAATACTTATATAGAAAACCGATGTTCACATATTAAGAAGCTTAATTTGACTTTTGCCTAATAGCCGGATGTTGGTTTTACATGTCTTGACTTCAATCGCCTCGCATTGGACAGCCGATGTAAAAAGTTCATTCAAGTCGCATATTTTCACTATTCATCAAACTTCACACCGTGAGGCTATGAGAATCAAACCGCAAATTTACTTCAATAGAGAAACTATCCTATTAAGAGGATTTAAAATCAATTAAATCGCCATCCATCGCGGGGATAAATCCATGTTTGAAATGGACATAAATAGAATTATGCCTCATTTGCAAAATAGGTTTGATCAGAGGTTGACACCTTGCCTTACACCTTGTCTAAATGATCGCGGATGTATTAATAATAAATTTATACGAAAATATGTTATAAATCTATTGCTGTACGGGACACAGATGTTTGAAGCAGTTAAAAGAAATTTGCTTGATCGAATTCATTATTTCCATTAAAATGATGTGCAAGAACAATTTACATAATGTTCTGGAAACAATGGTAAAATTTCGAGAATGTAACGTGATATTATAATGAAGAAATCACAATGCCGATATACTGTACATTCACATGGAGCAGGACTGGGTTTCGTCGATCTTCGAGCTCGTCTTTCGCGAGATCGCGTGCTAGATCGCAATGAAACCTAGTGTCTTGTGCCAATTGGACTTTATTTGAAAACATAATTACTTTTATTATGACTAATAGAGCCTCTTAGTGGCATTATAAGGCTGTACACGGAGGATCACATGTATATAGACTATATTAAGCCGGTAAATTGCAATATTACATTGCTTTGTATTTGTTCAAGTATTCGTTAGGATTTGTGCGCATTGTAACTTATGAGATATTTCCAGGTAACGTTGTTAAAATGAGCTCTCAGTTAGCTTTTGTTGGAACAAACAACAACAACCTTTAATTCTAAGAAAATAACTCATGTGTTTGAAAAGTGTTCGAAATTTATTAGATATGTCCAGACAACGATGATAAAATGAGCTCTCAGTTATCTTTTGTTGGAATAAACAACAAAAACAAAATTTAATTCTAATAGAGAAACTCATGTGTTTGTAAGAAAAGGAACACTTAGTTACACAAAAACATCCAATATGTCCGTTCCATCCAGGAAAGAGTGTGTTTTGTTACGTCTTACTAGTCATTTTTTGCAGACAGTTTATGAATTCAATTTCGTTTTCATGGAGAAATATTCTGTCTAATTTAGAATACATTTTAGCGCTAAGTCGTCATTGTTTTAGACATTGCCAGACAGAGCTAGCATGTTGGTGTTACATTATGAGGAAGATGTCAAAAACCATCAAACGTAATTACTTTTCCTGATATATATTCGTCTTTTATCTATAACTGCACAACTGCGTCATATTTATCTTCAACCTGATTTCTTAACATCATCGTCTTTATCATCATTATCATCATCATAATTATCATCACCACAATCATCATCAGAAACTGATGAAAATCTTCATCAACAGTAAAGCATCTGTTTCTAAGATAAGGCCAACGTTCTCATCTTAATTATATCTTCATCGTCTTGGTCATCTAAATCATCCAAATGGAAAAGATCTCTAAAAGTGTCCAATTATTTTGCGTACGGGGCAATTATCGGCGTGACCCTATGAAACATTTCGTCCTTTCCGCCAAATTTCCGTTATCCATTTTTCTTTCCGTCTGGTAAAACCATCACGGTCACCTCGAGGCTTGCTGTTTGGACCTAGGAAGCTTTGCCGTTGATTGACAAGCGTTGCTAATGACCCGAATTTGATTGACAATATGGCGGCTTTCCTAATTTAGAACTTCCCTGTATGGTATCATGGCTTTCTTCATAATGGACATTATATGGCCACAACTGACATTAGACTAATAGAAAATAGCGAGCTTTCGTAGCGTTGAATAAATATTTCCCGAAGACTTTGGAGAAAATCTGCCAACCTCATATGATACATAAACCGGCGGGAATAATGATTAGTAATCCAGTAAGAGAAGTTAATACGATTATTTTGTGTCTACCACAAGTAGTCGAAATGCCAGATCGCCTGAATACCGGTACATAAAGTGTCGTTCGGTTGGCCTTGCAGTTCTTAGAAAAGTTATTTGGCGTTGTATGTTTGCATTTAAATATTAAATTTAGATCCATTCATGTAATTTAGAAGTTGTGCAAAAACATGTGGGAATTAAAAATAAAGTTATGAAATTTCTCTCAATGTGCTGTATGACATTCGTGACATCACACCCAGTTCATAAGTATTCATATAATATTTAATATACAGAAAAATCAGTATTAACTCTGTATTTAGATTTCTCCCATAACATAACATGAAACATCGCAAAGAAAACACTGGTGCACTTGTAATGTTAAGATTGAAATTTGTTTCTGCTCAAGTGCTTGATGCACTTCCTTACTAATCTGAAATGATAATCCGTAAACAACATATTCCTGAATGTAGTGCGATGGCGCCAGTGTTCATTCGAAGTAGCGTTTTACGGGGATGTCTGACAAAATCCCTTTTCGCCGCCGTAGTGGATGCTTTAGATACATGTAAACGCGTAATGATTTAACAGCAAGTGTCCAAATGATTGAATGTTTTATGAAATATTGCGCACTGTCACTTAATGCATCAGTTCATGCACATTCATTTACTATATGCATTTCCAATGTGTAATTTACTGATTTATTTTAAAACCCACATTGACCATAGTCTAAACCACTTAAATCACACATACATGTAAAAATATTATTGGAAACTGTACACGTCCCACTACAATTACGCATGACTATTTTGAGAACAGTTATTTTAATAGCCGATTACTTCTTTTACAATCTGTATACGTGTTCTTATTCAAAGTCCCATTAATAATGGTCAGAAATAGAACAATTAAAAGAAACACAACAAAGTTCCAGTAAACTTGAATGTCAGAATTGGTATGCCAGTCTGCCAGTCTGTTAACACCTTGTTTCAAGTCAATATGCCATTTGTATACAGAAATATTCTATTAAACCTCGCCGAATCTTTCGACAGTGTTCATGTTGATTATGTAGATACAAGATATAGCTGACGTTTTGTCGTTTATGTTTTTCATCAGCAAGATAAAACAAAGAGCAAATCCAGACAGGGGAGCGCATCTTTCATTTTAGATTTTCACGAACGAAATAAAATAAAACATAATGTATGTTCTTGTTCTTTTTAAACTAAGTTTGCATTTTCGCCTGTCAAGATAATACCGGAAGGTTCATATACACTGTCTAAAATTAACATTTTATTAATTTATATAGTGAATAACATTGACATTCTTTCTAACGGCGACGACCCTTTACCTTTTTTAAGAGGTCGGTACCTATCACATCTTTAAGACCACTTCTAAACGATGATTATACATATATATAGAAAAACGTGCGAAAACTAACAGGTATCTTATTGAGCTCGTTCAAAGCAACACAAACCACAAATTTACCGTTTCCAAAACACTCACCAACGTCTTCATCCCATGACTGCTCAAACAAAACGCTTGTGATGAAAGACAACGTTATTACTCTCGTAAACCGCATCGTTGGCCAGCCAATTGCTCATGAAATTGACGAATCATCGTCAAAACATACTTGTGTCTTCCAACTGCACATTCTTCAAGCGTTTTTCCGCTTTGCCTTGCTCTTAAATTTATATGCCATATTTATTATTTTGTTATCTTGGTGGTTGCAGGCACGGTGATGTATTGTTCTCGTACTTATTATTAGCTATGTTTTCGGTAAATTAAACATGCTTAGAAGTTGAAAGACGTAAGTGCCTTTTAGTGGAATCGACGAAACGTTCAGAGATGATGCGTATGTGTTTTAAATGAGGACTTCACATATGAGTATAT
The DNA here is from genome assembly GCA_007657795.1 of Dreissena rostriformis. Classification (NCBI taxonomy): domain Eukaryota; kingdom Metazoa; phylum Mollusca; class Bivalvia; order Myida; family Dreissenidae; genus Dreissena; species Dreissena rostriformis. Next base: position 524,881 of record VMBQ01000455.1, read on the forward strand.
TACTGTGTCTGTTTCACATATCACAACATGATAGAAACTCATGAATCACACATGTTTAATGGGCCGACTGTTTCAAATGCAAACACCATATGCAATCTTCAATGTTGTTTGAATAAACGAGAGATATATGGAGTAAACACCCATCCCTCCCAGTAGATTACAAGCTACTATTGTATAACACAGACGATATGCGCCGTGTCAACATATAGGGTGGCTTTTCTTTTGTTATAAATGTAGGTAATTACTAGATGACATTTGAAAAAAACTCTCATTTAATAAATTTCAACGAGTTATAACAACACAATGTAAAAAATGGATAAATCACATACACAAAACACTTGCAAACAAAAAGCAACCTTAAAAATTATTATTATCGTGTATGAATATGATGCTGTATAGGTTTAATGTTTGAACCATAGGCTTCACTTGGGCGTTCAATATAAATGTGACTTCCACGTGAAGTTATAATTAGCCAAATTGATAATTTGATGCGTTCTGCGTCCACGTTTGCTCTTTCAAAGACACGTTTCTGGTTTAAGTATTATTTTTGTCCTAAGCGTGTACCAGTAATATGTGACTTTATTAAATATTTATATTAGTGAGGAATTATATATTTATATTATTGGTGACGAGTGGTCTTTCCCACCCGTGTCCTTGCACACATTTCCTGGTTCTGTTTAATAAAATAACTCGTACCTCAATCAAATATTGCCGGTCGAGTGATTCCACGCTCAGCTTTTTGTTACCGATAATATATATTCAATATTCACGATCTAAGTTATCAGAATTTTGAATACTTCACTCAAAATTAACATGTATTGACTTTCATCATAATCATGTACGATGGTAAAATAATGTGCATTCAACATTGGGGAGTTCAAAGCCATTAATGTATATCCGATAAGTTATGTGATGTTTATACGAACTTAACTAACGTGTCCTTGCTTGTCTACTTACAGCAACATGCCACGCCCAACTCGGGATGGAGGACAACAGGATCCCGGATGAAGCTCTCACCGCCAGCTCCACACACAACCACAAGTCCGTGGGGCCACACAACGCCAGGTAAGTGTTGACATGTGTACGTGTAGTGTCTACGTGTAGTACGTGACCTTGGGAATGACAAGAGTAAGCAACCATAATGTTGCTCTTAATTACATCCAGCTTTTGAGTAGATAAATGGTAATTAAATTTAAATAAGGTCGCTTTTGTTGCAAATTAATATGTATTGTATTATTTTATTTTAACTGAAATGTTTTGTGAAAATGTCAATCTGTTCCTAGCCATAAATAAAGGACCGCAAGGTATAATAAGGTGTCATTCCAGATGGTGCAGCTGAAGTTTCACTCTGTGTGTATTTGTGTTTGTCTATGGCTTTCGTCTGTTGTAAGTCTGTTTGGTAATCGGTCACTTTTTATTCAATTTAGAACCTCGTGTAAAAATGAGGTTTTCTCAAGCTATTGCAGCTGAAGTTTTACATCGTTTAACAGTGTCATAACATCCATTATGTTCATAAATGGCGGGGAATAAGGTAGTGTTTGATGAACTTTCCAATGCGCTTTTTATATCCATGTCACCACACAACTTTTAATATCTTTGATCTAATACGGAGTTTTGATAACATTGAGTATAGTGAATCCTCAGTTCCACCAATCTACCAATTCATGCTGATTAGACGTCTCCACATATGTCATTCAAATATATGTATATCAATTAAAACTATTACCCAATAATCGATGTGTTCAGCGATTGAATCATTTTATTCAAAAGTGAACGTGCCTTTTTTATTGTATAACGAGCATGAGGTGATATTTGCGACTTTGGAGGAATGCAGTTAATTCTTTAGCAATCGCTTTACAGAACTGTAATCTATCCATGGTATAACTTTGTATAGGTCTATTGATATTGACCGAGGCATGGGTTGAAGGCAATGCTACCAGATGCAACGAAGTCCTTGGTCAAGTTTCTTTCTGATGTGTCCCTAATGTCTCCCATTTCCATTTCAAGCATGTCTCAAGATGTATTATGTGTATATAATTGATATGGGATTCACTTTTGCGATTATACATTGCAGTATGGAAATTCATTTAGTAGGTTTTATTTAAAACAGAATTGCCAAGAAACGATGCCTAAGACACGAAACTATTTCTTAATACACTTTAAAAAATAATAAGATAACACTGAACAGACGTCCTGCGCATTATTAAATATACTGTGACAACGGCTGTTATAGTTACAGTTAGGTAATGGATTAAAACTCAAGTTAATGGATAAAATTCTGTTAAGACTCGGGTTTCGAGTCTGTCTCGTAATTATGTGCCAAATCAGTTTTGGTTAAACCAACCGCATACGACGTTACATCTGTGCACATCTCCCGTGCAGTGCACAATTCACGACAATCTGCTTTTAAACTTCTCCGTAGGGAATTAAAAAAAGGTGGGAGGGATTTCAACTTTTACAGATGCCTTGAAATTGATATTTTGTAAAAAGCTTGAGACGATTGAGTCATTAATCACGGTTTTATTTATTTATTCGTTAAAATGGATAGAACCACTTCTGAGTGTCATTTAGAGGCTACGGTATGCAGCTCGCTTGCGCACTTCCATTTCAATCATTCTGACATTGTATACAAAGTGACGACATTCTCTTATTGAATCCGTGAATCCGTTATATTGTTTATTAAATTTCATATAAGTGTGGAACGTATTTCAGTTATCACTATCAACGTGGTTGAACCGAACGACACTTAATTAAGTGAAAAATTGTCTGAGCATACCGTTCGCATTTATTAGCATTAAATACTATAACACATGTGTTATTCATAATTAACATCTCATTTGAATTGTTGTTACCTTGCAATCCAGAACTTTCAAAAGAACTTGTGTGGGAAATGTATCTTACATGGAATATAATGTACTACCTCTATGAACTAGACATATTATATAATGAGTTAATTACAAAGTATGTAATTCGATTACGTCTTAGACATTTACATGGGGTAACACAATATAGTATTTAATTACCTAGTTCGCAGTTTGTATGTTTATCATGTGTTATATCTAAATAACGACGTGTTTGAGACACTTTACTGCCAGCTTTTATTTCGGATGTAAATTTCTTAATATGCGTCTTGTAATAAAACCAAGCGTTTTTAAAACTTTAACAAAAAGGGGCCGCTGGGTAAAAGGCACTGTGTTGCAATTTCAAGATTAGCATTTGTTCGTAGGTTTAATTGATTTAATAGATGAAATTGGTAGGTGAATTTACTGAAACTCTCCGAAAACTTTGTTTAAAGCCTTAAAAGAACGGCATTCCATTTTCGAGGTATGCATTTATTGGCAAATAGGCCCTGAAGATAAATCTCTGGCGAAGCTATGACAGGTTAAATACAGGGTGAACAAATGCTTTCTATAAAACTTTGGCAGGATGTGAATTAAATTTCACGAGTTTCAGTTTGCAATCATCGACCAGTTCACTTTAATTTACTAAATACGTCACTCTTGTCTTTAAATATATACACTCTCTTTTCAATGTATTGAAAGTTTCGCTCAACTTTAATTACCCGGTACTGCACAATGTGTATTTAAGTCTTTAAGCGCACACATATACCATTATATTATGATCGGCGCATGGCTACGAAATAGATGTGTTCAGGATTTATTTTACGTGGCGAAGAACCATTTTTGCAAGTTTAATCAGAGATTCTCCAATCAGATGTCTGTATCATGAACGCGAAAAAAATTCTGATTAAATCGTTAATCTACAATGGAAGTTGGAACATTTGGCGCTGACTTAAATCTTATTTGCAGAAACACTCTCCAGTATCAGCTATTAATCGTCGAGAAACATTTTATACTGCAGTGTAACCTCCTAGATTTAGAACTATAATCAAGCAGGTCAGCGGGTGATTTTTAGTTGTTCGCAAGAACAACTAATGTTGAGAGGGAGTTTTCCAAAATTCATGGTCTTAGCTACAGCAAGAACGATAACCCCTGCATCTGCCTGTGCACACTGATTATCCTGTTTAAACTTCACCACTGGTGGTATACACTACAGGCAGCGAGTATGTGTATTTAATCAATAGTGTTTAACAGCTTGTGCGACCACATTGGTAAGTTTGTCATTGAAATCTGTACATATTGGCTGCGTTCAGGAAAAACGGGGCTTAATGCATGTCAAATAAGTGGTGTCCTGTGCACACTGATTAGCCTGTGCAGTGTGCACAAGCTTATCAAGGACGACACTTTCTGATTTTATAGTGTTTTCCGTTTGAAGAGAGTCTCTGGTACTGGGAAGACAATTAATGCATATGCATTTTGCCCTGTTTTCACAAAATGAAGGTTAAATAATCTTTTCTATTAATGCTTTGAAAAAAAAAGAAGATAAAAGTGATAATAACTTCAAAGTAACCTCGCTGACAAGGCAAATATACAAAATCACTTTTGAATCAAATAAACAACCAATGAGTTTTACATTTTTACCTTGTGGCATTTTTTAGAAAACATCTAACAGGGACCTTTTCACAGTTTGTCATTAAATGCTTAATATTGATAAATGTAAACATTGAATATTAAAAGCTCCATTAAACAAAAAGAATAACAAAAACAACAAAAAGTTACACTCAACTAGGCTCGATTCACTGACCCCTGGAATAAAAGTCTATCGTTTAGACCACTCGGCCATCCGTTCTCATACAATGAGCGATGTATTGTATACTTTATATAAGCAATCCTCGTAGTATGAACAAATATAACGACAACAACAGAACTCTCCAAATTATTAAATCGTTAAATTTTGTCAATTTACCAAAACGTGAAAAGGTCCTTTAATGTCTTCAGACTTGCAAATTGAATGAGTTCAATACACTGTCAGATCTTATATCATGTATAACTTACAGGTAAAGTAGTTGACTGTTAGCCTGGGGCCAGTAGATTTAAGACCAGGAAACTCAATTTCAAAAGTTACAGTTGGGCTAAAAAGCAGGGCAACTAGCTTTTTCAAAGCTTGAAACAACTAAATCCAATTAAACATAATTATAATACAAATTGGCTGTGGATCAATTGGGCCTAGGAAATGATTCAATTCTGGCTCACAAGCATAATACATTAAAAGTCTGTCATGTCGGCAAAATTGTTGCTCAATAATTTAAAGAAAATAAATTAAGTATAAGATACACATAACACAACATTAACATGATTATAGGCTTGTTATTCTTTAGCAAGGCAACCAAAATTCTAAAGATGGTTGACAGTGCAGCAAACAATTGCGAAGAAAAGAGACATATTAATGTTATTTTGTCTAAGTTATCGCTGTAACATAAAAATGAGGATAAACAGTTCACCTACATATCAACCTGTGCTTTAAGACACCCTCTTTATAAATTTGAATGGGTTGTGTTCATTTCAAATTTGTGATATAAAAAACTATAAATTATTTTGAAAACTGAGTAGCGTCTAAGATTATGCAATAGCGAACAACTTCTGTGCCTTCAGCGCTTTGATTTTGGGAACTGAACCGATTACGTTGCGATGATCTAACATGTTTTAGTAACTCAGCGACTTTTAAAGTGTATGCCAAGAAAAAGGTTGTAAAACAGAGAGATGCTTAAAATGTTATAACCAACATTAAGATATTTACTTGGGTTACGTATATCATATCTGGGAAAATTCGAAAATCCTGTTCAAAACATACTTGAAATGCTTTTGTTAAACATTAATTTACGACCTTCACAAAGAAATATGATAAGTATGTTGCTACCAAATCCCCAAACCCCATTTTCATTTTATGCAATAATAATAAAAAATATATATATACGCGTTAAGTAGGTTAACATTTTTTTTTTAACTTTAATGACATCATGTCCAACCAGCTAAATGAATATCATCAAATGTTTGTGTCGATGCCGTATTAACAATAACGAGAACCAAAAAAATTATAGCATTTCAGTGTTGGTTGTAATGATCCTTTTAGAGGACTTTGAAAACCGTCGTCAACAAGCAGGGTAGCTTAACAAAACTGAATTTACATGTATGTGGAAATGTCAATCATTTAGTGTGATGTGACCTACCCCAGGTGTAATCGAACGCTTAATCATTATCTTACCTATCATTTCGTCGCGTTTGTTATCATTCTTGTGTAATGATTAGTGACTTTTGGTTAATTTAGCAGCTTGCGGCTCATTTTTTCACGAGGTTAGTCTCGCTGTGATCTGTGGCTCAATTAATCACTTGACAGAAACGGTTCGTTTAAATATGTAAATATTATGCTGCTTAACGGAGATAAATGCGCAGCGCAAAACCTGTCAAAGAATTCCAAAAAATCTTGCGTCTTTCGTTTATTTGCTGTTTGATAAATTACATTTTAATAGGAATGTCAACTTCTAGTAATTAGCATGTCACTACAATGGGATACTATTCAACTGTAAATATTGTTTGAAATATACATTCCCATATATCTATATAACAATATTATTGATAACATCATTATTGTTCCCAAATTAAATATTAAATATCCGTAGTAAATGTCTTAGTTTAAACTATCATTTTGTCTTTCCAAGCACGTGCTATTATCAGTTAAAGATCCGAAATTCTAAATAAAAGTTTTGAATTTTACATAAACTCGTTTGGTACACAATTAAAAAGAGTGAAATATTTTGTACACGGACGTTTAAAAGTACACTGTTTATTTTCTCTTCACCTTTATCCTGTCAAACAATCGTGGCGGTCATAACTTTACAATCCCAAACCCTGAACTCCTCTAGCTACAATGTAGGTCCGCATTCCAAGATGAACAAGTAATTACAAAGATGGCGTTTCGACAGAAGAAGTCTTTATTGGCGCAGAGTGGCCACTTCACTCGCCTCTTTGAAATATTTATACTGAAATATCCTCCTACAAGATTGACAAAACGAAGATCAATGTTTGAAAACGATAGCTTTTGGCGTCCTTGTAACGCGTATCGTTGTAAAAAATGTTTGCTATTAACTAAATAAATGATATCACTGTCGGCTCGGTTTGAAAAAAATGTACGTTGAAGAACACAGGACAGAAGTCGCTTTTTAGGATTTGTTGAAAATCTTTTTTTTAGAGTTTGACATGGTGAATCAGTTTACTTGTCTACATTAAGAAAACTTATGAACAGCTTTGGGATATAAATGCTTGTCTCGCGTTCTCATATCGTTTGATGTTTACCTAAATATAATTAATAAATTTAAATTTAGTACTAATAACAATTTAATCCGTCGCACTGTTACCTTGGATAGAATGCGTGTGTAAATAAAGTATGTGCATCTTAAATAAGGAAAACATTAATTCATCTTGAGACAAAGAACGGGTTCTAATACACTGCATTTTCTCCGTCAATTATTTATTAATCATGTAGTTTCACACTAAGACTTGGTTATAGTATTTTCAAGGAACAATTCACAGAGGGATTAACTCCTCAAATGGATCGTTTCTAGCTGAAATTGTCAAAATTTTGCAACTATTTACGACATTTGTTTATCACAATAAAACATCTTTCCCTGATATGAAAGTTTAAGTTTTATTTTTATATAATTCTATTTTTTTTTTAATTTGTTAATTTTATTTTTCATTTCTATAGTTTCATTTATATAGATTATGTACAACGCCATTGAATATGTTTAAATGTAGAAATAGGCGTNTATCTGACCTGTCATTACGTCGCGTTTGTTATCATTCTTGTTTAGTGATTAGTGATTTTTGGTTAATTTCGCAGCTTGCGGCTCATTTGTTTCACGAGGTTAGTCCCGCTCTGATCTGTGGCTCAATTAATCACTTGACAGAAACGGTTTGTTTAAATATGTTAATACTGTGCTTCTAAACGGAGATAAATGCGCAGCGCAAAGCCTGTCAAAGGATTCAAAAAAATCCTGCGTCTTTCGTTTATTTGCTGTTTGATAAAACTGCAATACTGCTGCAGCTTCTGGAGTTTCACTTCTTCATATTGATAAATTACATTTTAATAGGAATGTCAACTACTAGTAATTAGCATGTCACTACAATGGGATACTATTCAACTGAAAATATTGTTCGGAATAGACATTTCCATATATCTATATAGCAATATTATTTATTACATCATTATTATTCCAAAATTAAATATTTAATATCCGTAGTAAATGTCTTAGTTTAAACAATCATTTTGTCTTTCCAAGCACGTGCTATTATCAGTTAAAGATATGAAATTCTAAAAAAATGTTTTGAATGAATTTACATAAACTCGTTTGGTACACAATTTACAAGAGTGAAATATTTTGTACACTGGCGTTTAAAAGTACATTGTTTATTTTCTTTTCTCCTTTATCCTGTCAAACAATGGTGGCGGTCATAACTTTACAATCCCAAACCCTGAACTCCTCTAGCTACAATGTAGGTCCGCATTCCAAAATGAACAAGTAATTACAAAGATGGCGTTTCGACAGTATAAGTCTTTATTGGCGCAGAGTGGCCACTTCACTCGCCTCTTTGAAATATTTATACTGAAATATTCTCCTACAAGATTGACAAAACGAAGATCAATGTTTGAGCACGATAGCTTTTGGAGTCCTTGTAACGCGTATCGTTGTAAAAAATGTTTGCTATCAACTATATAAATGATATCACTGTCGGCTCGGTTTGAAAAAAATGTACGTTGAAGAACACAGGACAGAAGTCGCTTTGTAGGATTTGTTGAAAATCTTTTTTTTTTAGCTTGACATGGTGAATCAGTTTACTTGTCTACATTAAGAAAACTTATGAGCAGCTTTGGGATATAAATGCTTGTCTCGCGTTCTCATATCGTTTGATGTTTACCTAAATATAATTAATAAATTCAAATTTAGTACTAATAACAATTTAATCCGTCGCACTGTTACCTGGGATAGAATGCGTGTGTAAATAAAGTATGTGCATCTTAAATAAGGAAAATATTAATTCATCTTGAGACAAAAAACGGGTTCTAATACACTGCATTTTCTCCGTTAATTATTTATTAATCATGTAGTTTCACACTAAGACTTGGTAATAGTATTTTCAAGAAACAATTCACAGAGGGATTAACTCCTCAAATGGATCGTTTCAAGCTGAAATTGTCAAAATTTTGCAGCTATTTACGACCTTTGTTTATCACAATAAAACATCTTTCCCTGATATGAAAGTTTTAGTTTTAGTTTTATATAATTCTATTTGTTTTTAATTTGTTAATTATATTTTTCATTTCTATAGTTTCATTTATATATATTATGTACAACGCCATTGAATATGTTTAAATGTAGAAATAGGCGTTTTAGCAAATAAACCAGTTTAAGTTTTCTTTCCCTTAATCAAACACCAAGTACTAATAGGTTAGATCTTCTTTAAACTATGAATTTTAATATGGTGGTTCCCTTGGTATTCTTACGCAACTTAAATTAGTCCCATGGCGTGAGCGGTTATTATTACACCAGACCGAATTAGGAGGACTACTGTATACGCGTGAAAATAAGCACTTATGGCTTCGGAAGAGGATTAACGCGAGAGACAGAGACGGAAGTTATGCTGCCATGGACTACCCGTAACGGACTTATTTTGGTGAAAACGTGACAGTTTAATAAGAAAACTGTCTGCTATACAATGGACGGTATAAGAGGCGATACGACTAAGGACTAAGTAAGTCCGGCGTTCAAAACCAAGGTGTTTGTGAAAGCCACTCGGGGTTATGATAGCGCGGATTAATTAATGTTACACAATGGTAGTTAAGGTCATGACATTATTTATATCATTGATCATGCGGTCAGTGATATTGGTGGTGAAGGTGGTGCTGATGATGAGGATGTTATCGTAGATGATGATAATGAATACAACGATATATAATGATGATGCC